>WOVY01002399.1:352500-451780 GCA_013436015.1 Rhipicephalus annulatus
CTGTCATCATCGGATCTAAATTGGCCTTTAGCTACAGTGCCTAGAATATTCTTACTAGTTTTCCGGCCGCCTTGTTATCGCAAGAATTGGTCATCGCTTAGATCACATAAAAGACATGGCGCTCTTTGGCAACCCAAGGTCCTTGTGCTACAATAATCCACTAATCCTCATCAGTTTTTCTGCCGCCCAGCGTTTCCAATGGGAGACGCGGACACTGCCGGTGGTTCCTTCTGCCAGAGGACACCAGACGGTGAACTCCTTAAGAACCGCGCTAACCGAGTAACGCATCAAGCCAAATGTGTGTGCCACACGCGCGTCGCACGCACGTCGTTTGCGCTTCAGATGCGCATTCGTAAGTGCAGCCGGCTGCGGTTGCTGAATAAGAAATATTCCGTTGTTGCGTTAAACTTCTGGAGCTGGTTGCTTTTGAACAAGTATAACGTATGGTGTCTCCGTCTCTGTCTGCTGTGCTTCTGTTTTGTGCGTGTGATTCGCAAAGGACACGTTATTCTTTTCAGTTCAATGAACTGCGATGACATCACACAAAATTAGGTATAAAGACGGCACCTGTTTTCACCCTTATTGTACGAGTGCATACCACTCAAATAACGTGTGTTTCTCAAGCTTCAGCGCGTTCGTAGAGCCAGAACGTTTAGCTGAGAGGACGAAGAATATCAAGACGGCTAATTGAACACTTGACTTCAGCGGCTGTCGTTTGAGAGAAACACTTCAGCATATGCTACACTAAGCATCTTCAAGCGGTTAACAAGTTAATTAGTAAATGTATGGTAATAAGATATAAATTTCTGTGAATTTAGTATTTTGTACATAAGTGACCTATAATAGTCTACTTTAAAAAAATGTTATTTTATTCTGAGAAACCACGTATTTACACGTGCACTGATATTTTTCGAACAACCAGAATCGTGCAGTGCAATAACGATAACTTTGCGTAGAATCATTTGCTAGTGTGACAAATTCACATTCTTTTGATTACACTAGCAAATGATCCGGCAACGGGTAGAAAACATCATTTTCCATGCCACCACAATGCCCGTGATCATACTATAGCATGTGTATTCTAGGCACTATAATTTACCTGCCAGTTCTCGACAGCGTGGCTTTTACCTACAGGAGATATGACAACGGGTATAGGTACAATTTATTCTAAATAATAATGCATTGTCTAACAAACGATTCTTTTGATACAACTCATTCTAGGCGGAACTTTGCTTCTATTCTATATAGGGCCTGAATACCAGCGTTTCTTGTACGAAGGGATGATGGAACGCTGCCATCAAGGCTGCATGATTCTGCAGCCAAAATTTACAGTTGGCCATGATGAGGGGTTCTATTTCTTTAGCTGTGTCCTGTTTATAAAGCAATGACATGCTTCACTCATCTCGGGTGGAAATATAACTGGCTACCCAACTTGTTTTATTTGCGATAACTTTTTTCCGCAAGTACCACTTTTAAACAAACTAGCCCGAGTTAGATAACATCTGGGAATCATCTGGTGCAATCTACAAGCCTATAGTTGGGCACCAACCACATAGTTTCACATAGGAAAGAGACATACATGCCAGCGTATGCTGCTTGAAGCCATGTCGATTCCAGGCCATGACAATGGCTATATGCACAAACAGAGGTGTACTGCACAGGCCCTGATGAACCCAGTTCTTATGGTTGAAATCCATAGAAGTTGCAATGATCAATAATGCAGATTAATCTTAAAGAAACAGTGGCACCACATAGCTGAGCAGCCTATGCCTGTCGTCATGCACGGTTTCTTTTGCCGTAGTGCAAATAGCACCACTGTTTTGCTGTAGTAACGCCACATGCTACCTCTCTAATCGTGTAAGTTTATTTTCATCCTTGTGCAGGAAGATGTGAACCATTCTCGGGATGACAATAAAACGACTGAATTTCGCTTCGGCAGTTGGAACAAGCTTGGAGATATATAAAGGCTAACGCCCGTGAAGGTAGCAATAAGTTTTCACACTTGCGGGATCATGACACAGTTTTCATCGCACCATGCAGCGGAAGTCTCCAGACCCCACGAGAGAAACCGTTTCTCAAGTAAAAGGAAAGTTAGACTTTCAATCTGACCAGCTACAGCTAATATCGCTCAGCTGAATGAGTGTAAATGTATAACAAAATTAACTTCCCGCTTTAAGTTGATTGCATGTAGGAAGGAAAGTCATTACAGTGCCAAAGCAATGTACTTGGGAAAGTCTCTCTTTAATAGCTCGATGCACCTTCACAGCAAAGTGATTTAAGTGTGCGTGTTCTCTGATATTGCTTGTCTTGTCGAACTATGTCGCAGTACCCGAAAAGCTGCCCTCTCCGTCAGCCGAATGCCGGCCACAGACACCTCCATTGCCCAACGGCAATCAGCCGGAAGCAGAACACAAAGTGGCTTCAAAATCTGCCGAAGTCCAAAATGCATGCTCCATAGGGGCTGAAGCCACTCCGCAGGTGACGGGCAAGGGTTCCTTGGCGAACAGATATCTCGAGAAGATTGGCCAGTTGCGTGGTGCTACGGAATTTTCCCAAGGCAGCCGGGACACTTGCACACTGGCAGAAGATCTCACGACCTTTGATGTCTCCCAAAAGCAGCACGACAGAAACAAAAAGGAAGAATTCGGGGAGTTATGCACAAAGTTGTGAGTTCCTCTACTGCACGCTCTTCATTATTTTTTAAAGGGAAAAAACTTGGAAGGCCTGTGAAGGATACTAATTTTCGGCTTCAAACTGAGCTTGAGCAAAATATGTTTAACCTCTAATTTTCAATAAATAGAACACCTGGCTAGTTAATCATAAAAATAGTTTCCTTTAGACATGTTACGGCACACCCTATTTTAAAAATACTAGTCGGACGTTTGCCAAGAGAGTTCGAGTTCTAAGGGCGGTTGCAGTTGCGTCACTAAACTTCAACAAAATACAACTGCGGCTTTACTTGAGTTCTGCAACTGCACAGGCAATGTAATTTCCTCGCGACGTAATATTTCGAAGTGATAGACTCATACAACATTAAGGGTCAATGGCATTTCGATCTCAAAGGTGGATGCAAACAGTTACTGCTCCAACGGGCGCACACCCCAGACTGACGTTGTTGGCAGGGGTCTCTAGCAATGGAAAACACAGCTGTGTGCACGAGCGGGAATATTTATTCGCGGAGACGATTGGTGGCGCGCTTCGGGCGTGTGGGTGGGCCTCTCCGGACATAGTGAATATGGCTATAGTCGTCTGGAAAATTCGTTTCACAATGATACGAATTTCAATATCCCTGGTTACAGCTCGCGAACTGCATTAATACTGATGTAATTGCCTCAGCACAATAATCGCTATTTCTGCAAGACTAGTTGCCCTCAGAATTTTGTGATTGCTGGTTCATGTGAGATTTTCCAGCCTCTGGATTTCGCTAGAGGAGAAAAGCAAAAGGTCCGTGTACTGTACGATGCCGGTGCGCGTTACACTTGATGGTAGAAATTTCCGGAGTCTACGGGATTCCTCGTAATCGTGATTTTGACACCTACAACCGCAGAAATTATTATATTCAAGTAATATTCCCTCCCTAGCACTAGATTTGCATTGCCTGTAGAAGATCACTTGGATGCACTAAGTGACGTAACAATCATCATTTCGAACCTACCAAACATACACGCAAAAGAGCGCTGGGCCCGTTTGTGCAGAAACGTTTTCTTTGACATGGTGTCATTGTCAAGATGTCATTAGAAGTCCACATGTTTCTAGTTTTTCAGACAGCACACCGCACAGTATGGCACGCTGTAGTGCACGCATTAGTCTTCAATACATAAGGGCATGCGGAATGTTGTCAGCTATGACGCAAAGTTTTCGTCTTTGCATCCAGTAACCAGCATCGTTGTAAATTGGGGCATGACCATTTTAGTGCCTTTGACAAATGATGGATTAGAGCGTCTGCCATTTGCGGTATACTCTATTGAGTAGCACGTCCATAAAGTTGAACCTTCTCAGAAGTGCATTGCTCTCCATGTTCAACTGTTGCAGTAACTGGCATCGCATGTTAGTCTGAATGCTGTGTTTATTTTACGATCGTGTTCGCTTTTATTTCACTGCCGACCAGTTTTCCCTCGCTGCCCGTATGAGCAGCTTATAAACGTTTACCACGCTAGCTACATCGTTCAAATCTGATGATGCTTCCGAGCTGATAGCTTTGATGACACAGAATCGATTTACTCAAACTGTTGCGGTACATAGCCAGAGTACCTTCCTTTTTGCGTGTGATTACATTACATAGTAGGACTGCCATCAAGCACAATGCTACACTCTGTAAGTGGAAAGCGGTAGTCCAGCCTCACGGTTGGCAGTAATTTTTCGCGTCACCAGTAAACAATACGTGATGGTCTGGTGGTGAAGTGGCATCACAATGCAAGTGTAATGCTCGCTTTAATTCTATACTTAAAGGAGCTCGCTTGGTGTTCCCAGCGCTCACCGGTGGTACCAGAAAGCGCCGTCTACAATGACGACTGCCTGTCACACTTAATTTGTGGAGCACTACACAGTGCATGACAAAAGTCTCCTTCATTTTGTACATTCATAGCGGTCACTAAGGTGACATTTCATCTGCTGTTGTGCGATCTCGCTAGTTCAGATCTCAGTTGTTGCTGCCATATTTTCATTGCTGTGGATATCAAGAAACTAATGCGATAATCTTTGAACGCATGTCAAGGGCCTTGATATTCTTACAAATGCATCGAGAGCTTGCACACAGCTTTTATTTGTAGCAAGATTGTGGATTTCGAACGTAATACCCATAATCGCGTTGAAGCTTAACAGTTTCGAAATCGATGTTGTGTATCAACTCGAAAGGTATCTTTTAAGCTCTTGAATTTTATAGTTACGCATATTTGGTCACGCACAGCTGAATGAAGGATAATTCATTTTCCTGTGATCGTTCAGAAGATAATAAATATTCCAATATTACATCCCTGCGCTTGATTACTACTCATGCATTGAAGCTTCAAATCCTCGGCTGACCTAGAGCTACTAAGGCACCATACATGGCAGTACTCAGTTTGGCACTGTAACATTTTGAATTATTTATGCACACGTACTAAGTGCGGTGCTGTCATGAGGTTTCTATTTTTTTGTTTACCAAGCGCAGTGGTCATTGTGTGAAGTCTTGTTTGAGTCGCAATTGTATTATCTTTGCCTTGCAGGCCCGGTGCTACTCAATTTGCATTGAAATTGCAGGTAAGTGACCTTCCATGCATTCCTGACACCATCTACTCCTTAAGGATCTCTAACTGTTCAACACAGTTTCAGTGAAACCCTTACCACATGTATTGCTGTTGCTTATCGCGTTTCCTGTCCATCGCAGAATTCAAGCTCACGCACAATTTTGTGCTGGCTGAGCAATATACCAAAGCAGTGACTTAGGTAATTAGGTTCATACCCATAGGCTTTCAAATAGTGGTAAAAAAAGTACACTGCGGCTATCCCGTGTACTTGTTCCTTATTACAATGAAAGCTATTATGAGATCACAACTTGAGTCTCGCGCAGCGCCGTAGTTGTCCGCCGCCGCTGCCGCCGCCGGTGTTCGTAACCACATCGCGCGAAATTAGAAAAAATATTGGCCCCGTATCTGCATGTTACGCTGCAAATGTCGTCAAAAGATGCTAGTATTGCATCTGGAGAGAGTGAACAAAACGTTCATTTGAAGTTATGCGCGAGAAAATCGCTGAATTGTATTCTGAGAGCGCTACATTAGAGTCTCGATCCATGCAGCGAAGTCGAACGAGCGCATCTAGGCACGTTAGACACGAGAGCTACCTTGCAGTTATCTTCAAAAACGAAGTAAGGCGTGCGCCTATCTCGGAGGTGATAAGGTGTATAACGCAAAGTGACGGGCGGGTGCCACGACCATGTCATCTTAGCTAAAGCGCCTATACCCTGTAAAAGTACCGCCATCTGCTCTTCTCTCACCGCCTCGTCTCCAGCGCGGTGCTTTTTTTCTTTCGCTTGTGACAGTGGCGCCCCATGTAACGCGCCTCGAGTTTGCAGTCTGCTTTAGAGCCGGTGAGAGGAGGAAGTGGCGCTGATCAAAAGAACGCTGTACTTTTCCGAATGTATAGCGGCTTTAGTTTTAGCAAAGCATTGAAAACACTTGCCTTTTTGAGCATCGCGTTGCATAGTCAGCGCAGCGTGATAAACTCTGTGGTCCTTAGAACTTCCTATGTATGCCCTCTCTATAATAAAGACACACATACAAAAAGTTGACGTTTTGTTAGGGTGCCATCTGCTTATGGTGCAATAATTGCGCCGTGCACAATAATTGCTTTTAATTGACAATCGCATAAGTATAAACGCTTAAACGTGAGCAATATTGGTGGGCACTGTGGGTGGGGTAGGCCGTTTGGGGTATCGTTTGGTGCTGTTGGGGGTATCGTTACGGCGGACAAATAGACAATTGAACCACAGACAGACACAGACATACACAATAAAATTTTTGCGTTGAAGTACCCCAAGAACTATCGTCTTTAAAACTAGCACCAGTTGCACAGTGGGGCTTGAACCCGGGTCCGCTGGGTGCCAGCCCAGTATTCTATCACTGAGCCACAACGGTGCTTGGGACTTGTTTGCAAACTTGCCTTAGGCAGGCTTGATGTCGGGAAAACAATCGCGTTATTAAGGCTTATAAAGCGTTTTAAAAAAGGGGGAGAAAAAGCAGTCGTCGCACAATGTGAATAGCGTAACGAGTGGATCATCTAATGCTCGAATTCATTTTAAAAGCTTGTTTTTGTTCATCTAGTAAGTGTGGCGCATACCCACTTCAGGCATATTTTCTCATCATCGTCAGCCACTGCATGAAAAAATTACACAAATTTCCTCGCAGTACCTTAGCGGATATCACGTTTCTCGGAAGAATGACAAAAAATAGCCTAGCGAATGCCGACTACTACCCAAAAATTTTTATTATTAATGCCATCAAGCAAGTGTGCTTGCAGCAGTATCCCAATGAGTGTTCAGAAAAGGCTCTGGAAGGTCACCCTTCTAGCTTTCGCTGTTACTGTGATGTACCTTCCGCGCCGGCCTGGTGTTTTTTCTTTAAGCTCCCTTTGGAAAGGTCAACCTTTTGGGCTAGTTCGCGCTATGATAGCGCAATACATTAAACTTGTTGAAGTAGGATAACATGAATTTAGCATATCAGGATATTGCTTAAACGTTACTGTTGGTTCTTGAAAGTTTTCTCTTATATGGGCTAACATTTCGTGAACAATACAATTTTCGGTTACTTCACCTCCAATGTTTCTCATTGGATATGAGAAACATCGGATAGGTAGTAGCATAGGTATTTGCTGTGTTAAGGGGGGGGGCGACAGTTTCGTCACATTTGGAGCCGCGAATGGCACTTCTGTGTTGTATGGACGAGGTTGAACCACGCTTCACATAGGCACGTATTGTGCGGGGCTTGTGTAGTTTTATGCAAACATATTTGTTATTGCAATCGCCCTATGCGACTAACCTAGTATGATGCTTGACGGTGTGGTATGCAATTTAACGTTATCATGTGGAAAATCGTATGTAGGTCAGACTGGCACCTGCCTTCAAGAGAGGTTCCGGCAACACGGCAATACATTGAAGGGCACACTCACTTCATGTTTGTATTTCCATTTTCGCACCTGTGGTTGTAGACTTCTGTTTCATAACACGCATGCCATCTTCAAACACATAGATAAAGATAACGCCAAATCATGGAAGCATCATTTGGCGTGCTTTCACATAAAAAACATAATAATTGGATCTCCGCCCCACTTATCTTTCTACATTGTGAAATCAGCTTACTTGAAAAAAGCATGCAAATTAGGTGCAGTTTGAAGGACGCGCACGCAGCGGTACTAATTGTATTTATTCTCCTCTTTTGCAGTAGAGATGTCAGTTTAGTTTAGCGCTTTTCCTGTGTCCTTCTCCTTCTGTATGTCGTCTCTATGCGCTGCTTTTTACATCATGAAGCTAAACCAACTTGCCCAGTTTTGTACGCTGTTGAGAGAACACTCCCCACTTTTTATATTTCAAGGTGCCAGAGCGGAGCATACTCGTATAGCCACAGAGTACATTCTGGTGCACACAGATCACCACACTCTGCTCTCGCACTGTGTTCCCGCTTTTGTGTTATGCGTCATTAGAAATTATAAACGTCCCCTACACCAATGCCGTTACAAGCGGGTAGTTTTTTCAGCAAGTGGGTCAACAGGTTTGGCGTAACGCAAAGCTACACTGTAGAATCATCTCCACAATACGACTCTTATTGTCATTGAAACGCCCCAGCTTTTATGCACATATAATAGTACATTCGATCGTTACCATTATTTGGAGCGTACGTCGAGCGAGTACATTCTGGTGCACACAGATAACCACACTCTGCTCTCGCACTGTGTTCCGGCTTTTGTGTTGTGCGTCATTAGAAATCATAAACGTCCACTACACCAATGCCGTTACAAGCGGGTAGTTTTTTCAGCAGGTGGGTCAACAGGTTTGGCGTAACGCAAAGCTACACTGTAGAATCATCTCCACAATACGACTCTGATTGTCATTGAAACGCCCCAGCTTTTATACACATATAATAGTACATTCGATCGTTACCATTATTTGGAGCGTACGTCGAGCGTCAGCGCGCTGCTCGTGAAAGTTTTTAAATGTATTCACACACGTACACAGCATTTCGTGTCACGCTGCAAATTGTGACAAACGTGCCAACACATTTTAGGCGTGGCTATCGCCGAATGGTATAACACGTAATTTTTGTGGAAAGAAACAAGCATGGGTCGTAATATTCAGAACTGAGTGTAATGGTATTGGAAAAGTATTTTATCCGCCAATATTTTGCAACATAACAATGGACGTGCCCGGAAAGTAAAGTGCTGGTGTTATTTCATGGAAAGATTGCTAGTACGTCTTTAAAGGCTTTATAGTTTATTCTTCATTTGTTTCCACTCCAATACATAGGAGCAGACTCGGGTCCAAACGAATGCAGTAGTTTCGGATGGCGAAGAATCGTCTGCGGATTTCGACAGGTTGCCGTTCAAAAGGCGAGTTAACTTCTGGAAGAGGCTGGAGGACCATGCAATCCGCAATGGCCTGTGAGTACGCTTGTTTTGGTCACCAGGATACTTCCGTGTGAGGATGGAGGCCTCTTTAGTTTCAAATCGATACGTACTACTAGTGTTGAAGTTTTATCTTCCAGATATAATAATGCACTATCTGGATTTTGTAGTGATGCCACTGTAACCAACCATTCATTTTTACTGATAATATTAGGTCATAACGAGTGATATAGGCGTGTGCGGAAAGTACAGCTGACCTAATAGAAGTATGCGAATGTTACAGTTTAGAACAATGTTGGAGAATTTTGAGTAGCATCATATTCGGTTTCGTAATTGAAACAAATGCTGTCACCTCACGAAACACGAATTATTTTTGAGTATTTGAAAACATCAGTTTAGTGCAACACAAAATTTATTCAAAGTTACGTGGTATATTTCATCCTCATGAACAGTCCAATGTTTTGCTTTTAAACTTTGTTTTTAAACTAACTTAGGGGAATAGGCAATTTGAATCGCGAAGGCATACTCGACTATACAACATTCAGCTACACTCTTGAAGAACGATATGAAATGCTCGTTTTTATATGCAGCGTTTATTATTTGCAAGAATTACATCTATACATGACAACATGATGACAAAAAGGCCAATAAATAAGCAATTCAACAGCAATAAGCGAAGAGATAGAAAAGCAAATACCTGTTTACACATTCTAAAAAGACTCTTATCTTAGCCGTGGCGATCCAATTTTGTTGGAAGTGAATTATTTGGGCCCGTGTACTTTGGTTTAGGAACACTGTAAAAAAACCCCTGGTGGCCACAATATCCGGAGCCCTCCGGTGCCGCGTGGCTCAGTCATATCATGGCTTTGCCACGTAGTCTCAAAAGGTGAGTATATTGTGAGAACGACCGTTGTATTTTCCAACACAGGCGCGAAAGACGGCAACCGAACACGCTGCGAGAGACTACGATGATGATGATCACGATGATTTGTAGGCGCAGGTGAAGATCATCAACTACACAGTCCGTGCTCGCACTATTTTACCCCTACACCAAAGTTGTCAGCAAGACGTCCATTTAGTAAGGGTACGAGTACCGGATATAAGGCTTCAGACGAGACACATGGGTAATCTCGATCCCACGACGACGGCGATCAGAAGCCGAAGTAACCAGAGCGACGTGATAATTCACAATCAATCTTCATTCAAGCACGGTGTAAGGACCTAGGTATCTGTGAATGCAATTTTCACAGAGACCAGGTGTGTGAACAGGTGTCCAGAGGAGCACTTCGTCGCCGTGGTAGAATTACACAACTCGACGTGTCGCGTCACAACGAACTTTTCGCTGGGCCTGATTGATAAAGGTGTTGGCGTAGGTGATTGTGCAGCAGTGGTTGACACGGGCAGCGAACTTTTCCGGAAGGGACGCAGATGAGATGGAGGGCATGGACAAGAAGCTGGTGTCTAGAAGAAAAGATTGTGCAAGGCCGTACACAAGGAAAAACGGGCTGTAACTTATAGTGTGGTGGATGGCAGTGTTATCGGAAAACCTGACGAAAGGTAGTACTGTGTCCCAGTTCTTGGGATCGGGCTAGACATACATAGAGATCATGTCTGACGATGTTCTATGAAAACGCTCAGTGATACCATTTGTTTGCTGATGATATGCCAAGGTGGTCTTAGAAATGATGTCAGAGGCCTGTAAGACTTCAGCGAGCACATTGGAAAGAAATGTGTTGCCACGGCCCCTCAGGAGAACTCGATGGGCGCCGTGGCGCAAAATAATGGCATGCAGAACAGTCGGTCACTTCAGAGGTAGCACCAGAAGGAAGAGCTGCGGTCTCAGCGTAGCGAGTAAGATGGTTTGCGGCAGTAACAATCCAGCGGTGGCCGGCACGCGGGTAGGCGGGATGGGTCCATATAAGTCTATACAAACGAACTCGAAGGGAGAGGACGGGCACGGGAGAGGTTGTAGAGGGCCGGCGGGATTAGATGTCGAACGTTTTCGGTGCCGACATGACGAACAGAAAGTTACATACTTGGAAACAATAGTACAGAGGCCTTGCCAGGAGCAGTGAGTCTTAATGCGATCATAGGTTTTATCAAAACCCAAATGGCTAGCCGTCGGGTCGTCATGAAAGGCTTCTAAAACTTGGAGTCGAAGTGAACGAGGTACGACCGGGTTCGTCGGCAACCGAGAGGAGGGTAAATTGGCCGAAGTAGCGCCCCATCGTGAAGTTTGAAACGCGTGAGTTGTCGGCGTAAGCAGCTGTTGGGAGCACGGGACAAGCCAGTGAGCCGATCAATGATTGTACGGCAGTATGTGTCTCCACGTTGGAGCGAAGTGAGGTCTGCAAATTGAAGGAGGGCAACCGGTGCAGTGAAGTCGATAGGACTAAGACTGGTCATTTACGCGGTCTCTTGGTGGAGAGGTGCCGCACAGTAGATAGATGCGTCACGAGTTTGTAACAGCTGACAGCGATACAAAGCGTCGGCATGTAGGTGTTTTCGACCCGACCGGTATGTGACACTGTAGTCATATTCCTGCAGTCGGAGCACCCAACGACCGAGGCATCCTGACAAGTTCTTTAAGGACGACAACCAACAGAGCACATGATGATCCATGACGATCATGATGCGGCGGCCATACATATAGGGGCGCAATTTTGTACGGACCACAGTATAGCCCGACATTCTTGTTCAGTAATGCTGTAATTCTGTCCGCTGTAGCGAGAGAGTGCGGCTCACGCAAGCCACGAATCGCTCTTGCGAAGCTTGGTCATGCTGCACCAGGACAGCACCGATTCCCTGCCCACTAGCGTCAGTGTGTAATATAGTAGGGGCTGTAGGATCAAAATGGCGAAGAACTGGCCCTGGCGTGCGGCATTGCTTCAGTGTCTGGAAAGCAGCTTCACAGTCATCTGTCCAAATAAATGATGCACTTCTGGTCAGGAGTTTGTGAAGAGGAGCCACGATACTGGCGAAATCACGGACAAACCGGCGGAAGTAAGAGGCTAAGCCGAGGAAGCTGCGAAAGCCTTTTAGCGTGGTGGGCTAAAGAAAGTGCAACACAGGGGCCACCTTGTCGGGATCAGGTTCGGTGCGAAGCTTGCTGACAACGTGGCCTAACACTTTGATGCAGCGGCCCGCAAATTGACACTTCTTGGTAGTGAGCTGGACACCAGCTTTGCCTAGACATGTGAGCACCTCGTCTAGACGTTCTAGGTGTTGCGAGAAGCAGGATGAAAAGATGATGTCGTCCAGGTAACAAAGACAAGTTTTCCATATTAGGCCCTGCAGTACCGAATCAATCATTCACTCAAATGTGGCTGGGGCATTGCAGAGCCCAAAAGGCATCACATTGAATTCGAAAAGATCATCAGGAGTAGCAAATGCTGTCTTCTCTTTATCAGGCTAATGCATCGGTGTCTGCCAATAGCAAGATCGTAGGTCAAAGCTTGAAGAGTACTCTGCACTCTTCAAGTGTCAAGAAGGGCATCGTCAATCTGAGGCATAGGATATACATCCTTCCTGTTAATTTTGTTTAGCACCCTGTAATCAATGCAAAGTCGTACTGATCCGTCTTTTTTCTTAACTAGGACAACAGGAGAAAACGAAGGGCTTGCCGCAGACCTGATAACGTTTTGTGCGAGCATGTCATTCACTTGCTCCTTGATAAACTTGCATTCTGAAAACACACGGTAAGGGTGACGGCGAATGATACCAGACCCGTCTGTGGCGATGCGATGAGAGGTCGCCGTAGTTTGACCCAAGCCATCCGAACAAACATCAAAACAAGTCTGGTGTTTTGTTAAAATGACAATTAAATCATTAGTTTGCATTGCAGTAAGATATAGACTCCAAGTGGCTTTAAGCTAAGTGAGCCTCCTCGTGGCGTACACTTACCGACTAACGACGGAGACGATACAGTGACGACACATACCGGTGCTATGTCGATAAGGCTGGCAACAGGGGACCCCTCTCGCAGTAGTTGTGGCTCTTTTGTTGGGTTGTAGATGGTGAGACTTGCATGACCACGCGAAAAACGGACTAAAGAAAAAGCGATGGCGATTCCTCGGAAAATTA
Source organism: Rhipicephalus annulatus (assembly GCA_013436015.1). Lineage (NCBI taxonomy): Eukaryota > Metazoa > Arthropoda > Arachnida > Ixodida > Ixodidae > Rhipicephalus > Rhipicephalus annulatus. The sequence continues at coordinate 365,674 of WOVY01002399.1, forward strand.
GGTGCTCATCAGGGACAGCCACTGCGTCACCGTCAATGGCATCGCTCGGCCTAATGGTGAGGATAAATTCTTGGACCGGGGGCAGTACAAAATCTGCAGCTGCTACAAGGTGGGGCGACGAGAAATTGTAAGCACTAGAATGCTCTGTTTGCGTAATACGAATAACGAGCGGACCACACGAAGTGACAGCGGAAGCAGCTGACAGGTAGTCCCAGCCCGACATAATGGGATGAGCACATGAAGGAAGCACAGCAAGTTGTATATGGTGGTGAATTCCGTCAATCAGAACACGATCTGTGCTTTATCCTATAGGGTAAATTCGATTGTCATTAGCACCACGTAACACTGGACCAACATATTGAGTTTGCACTTGTTGTAGCCAGTGACATAGTTTGTGATCAATGACGGAAATGACGGCTCTATTGTCCACGAGTGTGTCAACTGAAGTGCCTTCTACACAAACAGTGAGTAAATTTGCAGGCCGCGCAGGAGAAATTGTGACACTTCGACAACACGAAGTTTCTCCTCAATAAACTGTAGCTCCTAGTTTTCATAGTGGCTGTTGAGGGGAATCCGGGCAGAACGTAAAGGCGAAGTAGTACGGCGGAAGGGCGACGGTGAACGACAGCAGGGTGAGCGGGAAGAACGAGGGTCACCGTGGAACAAAGGAGGAGAAGGCTATGGTGACGAGGGAATGTAGATTCCTGGAAAGTAGGGATCGGACCTCGGAGCGTGGACACTCTCGTACGAAGAATAACCTCGTCGTTCATAATGCTGGCGCCGGTGGCAAAAACGGGAAATGTGTCCTCGTGTGCCACAGTAGTAGCAGACAGGGCGCGTAGGGCGCCAGGCAGGGAAGTGTCATTGCAGAGGAGCCTTGGCTGCCCTCGTGGCCAAATGGTCGTATACGACTTACACGGGTACAGGGGGAGTTGGTGCAGGAGGCCGTGAGACTACTTCGGCATACGGTGGCACATGTAAGGGGGCAGGGGGCGGGACATGTGCGACGCTTGTCATCGACGCCAATTCATTCTTGATACTTTCCCGCAGGTTAGGAGGGGTCGAGCGGAGAGATGAAGTAGGTGCGCTGGCAGGAAGAAGGCTGTGAAGTTCCTCTCTCACTATAGTAAAAATAAGAGCCCACAGTTTATGCTCACTAGTAAGACGAGTGTCACAAGAGGCGTGTGGAAGGCGCATTGAGTAGAGTGCGTCCAGGCGCTGCTGGCAGGTGGTAATGATGGCCTGAACTGTTGTCGGGCTCTGCATGACAAGAGCATTAAAGGCGACAGAGTTGATGCATTTCAGTACACGATGAATACGATCGGACTCCGACATGTCACTTTGGGCTCGGCGACAGAGGGCCAGAAGGTCTTCAATGTACGATGTGTGCGATTCTTTGGGCCCCTGGATGCGGGCAGCGAGCTTCTGTTTCGCTACCTTAGAACGTCCTAAAAAGGGTCGAATATCTGACGTACATGCACCATAAATGCTGACCCATCAGAAAAGTCGGTTCGTGATTGTAATATTGTCACGACGTCGAAACAGAGGTCTTGCGGCAGGAACTGAGACACCAGAAGGAGGTAGGTTCTTTTAATAGAACGCGCAAGAGAGTTCTTCTTCTTCGTCCATTTCGTAGTCCTTCGTGGCACATGCACAACTGTCGTCTTTCTTGGGCAAGCACGTGACATTTGCCTCCCTCCGAAAGAAGCATCGTCCCGATGCGCAACTTAGGTGCTCTACCAGGCGTATGAAGTGGTCGTACGAAAATGGTAACCGGGAGCTAATTAACTCAATAAATATGGTTTCATACGCACGACGTGCACGACTTCGGGCAAACGCTTTTGGCGCTTAGAACTACAATTAGTGTCGGGAACAACTTCGTAGTTCACGTCGTTCAAGCGTCGTGTGACGCTGTATGGACCAAAGTACCGTCTTAGCAGTTTCTCAGACAGTCCACGTCGACGTATCGGAATCCAGACCCACACTTTGTCACCTGGTGAGTAGCTAACAAACTTGTGTCGGTTGTCGTAGCGTTGTGCATCTTGATGCTGTTGACGACAGATGCGCACGCGCGCGAGCTGTCTGGCTTCTTCGGCACGCTGAGTGAATTCTTCGGCGTCTGCATGGATGTCGTCACACTCGTGCGGCAACATGGCATCCAATGTTGTCGTGACTTCGCGACCATAGATCAGACTGAACGGTGTCATTCCAGTGGTTTCTTGTCGAGCGGTGTTATAAGCAAAGGTCACGTACGGCAATATCTGATCCCAGTTTTTATGTTCTGTGTCAACGTACATACTGATCATGTCTGTGAGGGTCCTATTGAGGCGCTCCGTCAGTCCGTTTGTCTGCGGATGGTATGCAGTTGTTCTCCGGTGAGCTGTACCGCTGAGTCTGAGAACCGACTCCAAAAGCTCTGCGGTGAAGGCAGGTCCTCTGTCTGTGATCACTGTTGTCGGAGCGCCATGCCGAAGGACGATGTTTTCGATGAAAAACTGAGCGGCTTCTGCTGCTGTGCCACGCTGCATAGCTTTAGTCTCCGCATAACGGGACAGGTAATCAGTGACCACAATAATCCATCTGTTCCCTGTTGTGGAAGTTGGAAAGGGACCCAGGAAATCCATTCCAATCTGGGTGAACGGCTTTTCTGGTGCTTCGACTGGATGTAAAAGACCGGCTGGCTTGCTGGGAGGCGCTTTGCGTCTTTGGCAGTCGGTGCACGTTCGCACGTGATGGTTAACAGCAGCAGGTAACTTTGGCCAGTAGTACTTGCATCGTAGTCGGCACAATGTTCAGTGTAGCCTAGATGACCAGAGGTTGCTTCATCATGGCACGCTTCCATAATTTCTTTTCGAAGAGAAGCAGGCACGACGAGCAAGTGCGGGTTACCAGTTGGTGAGACGTTTTTCTTATAGAGAACATCGTTTCGCAAGCAAAAAGATGGCAGTCCTCTAGCAAATAACCGCGGCACGTCTTTACGTCGTCCTTCTAAATATTCAATGAGTGGCAACAGCTCAGGGTCACTGCGCTGCTCTCGTGCAATAGTGGCTGTGTTGACAACTCCCAAGAATGCCGCGTCGATGTTTTCGTCATCAGGAGCGACAGTTTCCACTGGCGACCGTAAGAGACAGTCGGCGTCGGTGTGCCTCTTCCCAGATTTGTAGACGATGGTCATGTCAAACTCTTGAAGTCTTAGGCTCCAGCGCGCCAAACGACCAGATGGATCTTTAAGGTTGGTGAGCCAGCACAAAGAGTGATGGTCGCTAACAACCTTGAAGGAGCGGCCGTACAAATACGGACGAAATTTGATGACTACCCACACCACGGCGAGACACTCCTTCTCGGTGGTCGAGTAGTTCTCCTCCGTGCGAGAGAGAGTTCTGCTGGCGTAGGCTATTACTCTTTCACAGCCGTCTTGCCACTGCACCAGAACGGCACCTAGACCTACATTGCTGGCGTCAGTGTGAAGTACTGTAGGGGCTTCCTGGTCGAAGTGCGCGAGGACTGGAGGTGTTTGCAGGCGTTGTCGTAGTTCATTGAACGCCATTTGCTGTTGTTCACCCCAAAAGAAGGGGACGTCCTCACGTGTGAGTCGTGTCAATGGCGCCGCAGTAGACGAAAAGTCCTCAATAAATCGCCGGTAATAGGCACACAACCCTAAAAAGCGTCTCACGGCCTTTTTGTCGCATGGTGCAGGAAATTGCGCTACGGCGTCTATTTTGGCCGGGTCAGGTCGAACACCCTCGTGACTGACGACGTGGCCTAGGAAGTTGAGTTCGTTAAAACCAAAATGACATTTTTCCGGTTTTAAAGTAAGGCCGGCCGAACGTATGGCTTGGAGGACGGTGAATAAACGGCTGAGATGTTCCTCGAATGTTGCTGAGAATACAATAACATCGTCGAGATAGACCAAGCATGTTTGCCACTTCAGGCCTGATAGTACGGTGTCCATGAGACGTTGAAAAGTGGCTGGCGCCGAGCACAACCCAAAAGGAAGCACCTTAAATTCGTAGAGGCCGTCGGGCGTCACGAAGTCCGTTTTTTCACGATCTCTCTCGTCGACTTCTATCTGCCAGTAGCCGCTTCGGAGGTCCATTGAAGAGAAATAGCGCGCATGACGCAGCCGATCGAGTGAATCGTCTATGCGGAGCAGTGGATAGACGTCTTTTTTGTGACTTGGTTCAACTTGCGATAATCAATACAGAAGCGCAAGCTGCCGTCTTTTTTCTTGACCAAAACCACGGGGGACGCCCAAGGACTTTTCGAAGGTTGTATGACGTCATCCGCGAGCATCTTGTGTACTTGCTTCTGAATCTCGTCGCACTCTTTCGGAGACACAGGGTAGGGGTTTTGCCGAATTGGTCGCGTGTTGTCTTCAGTAATGATGCGCTGCTTTGTGAATGGTGTATGCTGTACCTTTGACGTACGCGAAAAGCAGTCTTCGAATTGGTGTATAAGTTCAAGCAGGCGCTTCCTATCAGAGGGCGGTAGCGTAGAGCAGATGTCCACCGACAAAGTTGTCGAGGTGGGGACAGCCGCGTCATCTGGTCGCAAGGCACAGCAATCCCCGGCTTGGTCTATATCGTCGAAGTAGGCAATTGCGGTACCCTTCTGGATTTGACGGCGCTCGTTGCTGAAGTTTGTAAGGAGCACTTCTGCCTGTCCACCAGTAAGCGTTAGGATGCCTCTCGCGATGGAAATGCCTTGAGTGAGCAAAAGAGCGACTATGTGCTCCACTATCACATCCTTATAGGAAGGCCACCCACTGGACACAGACACAAGGCAGCAGGATCTCGGTGGGAGCGTCACATCGTCGGCTATTCGCAAACTGCCGCATAGTTCCTCGCTGCTGTCGTCGACATACGGATGTGTGCAAAACGTCACCATACGTTGAGGGATGTTGATAATAGCGCCATGATCTCGAAGAAAATCCATGCCCAAAATTAGCTCTTTACAGCAGTCTGGCAACAGGACGAAAGTGGCCACGAAGCTAGAATCCCCAATGCGAAGTCGAGCGGTGCATTTACCCGTGGGAATCATCAGCTGACCACCAGCACTCCTTATGTGTGGCCCTGTCCACGGTGTCTTGACCTTTCTAAGGCGGTCGGCGAGTTCTTGTCGCATGATTGAGAAGTCGGCGCCAGTGTCGACCAGTGCTGTAACGTAATGTCCGTCAATGAAAACGCCAAGATCAGCACGTACAACTTCACCGGCATTAGTATTCGTCGTCGTATTCGTCGTCGTATTCGTCGTGGTTGTCGTCATACCTTCTTGCGATAATAGGGGGAACTTTTCTGTGTCTCGACGATTGGCAACCTTGCCCCCGGAGGTCGCAGCAGTTAGTTTCCCCGGCGCGGGCTAGGCGAACGGCCTCTGGTGACGTCCGCGTAGCTCTGAGGGAAGTCACGGTGACGCGCAGGAGATGGAGATCGCCAGCGACGCGGTGTAGTTGCTTGGCCAGTCGACAGTTGATCGGCATCGTGGGCACGACGGTCTTCAGAGCGGAACGAAGCGGGACGAGAAAAGTTCCCGAAGCCGGAATCGCTATGACGGCAATAGCGAGCAATGTGACCGGGTTCTCCGCAGCGGTAGCAAATAGGTCGACGATCGGCCATGCGCCACAAGTCAGTTCGGCGAACTGGTGGTCGTCTCGTAGAATCTCGTTGCCACCAAGGTACGGCAGTGGGTTGTGGCTGGAAGGGCGTCGCCACAACTGTCGGTGGAGGACGACAAACCACATCAGCGTAGCTCGCTGGATGTGGCTCAGGATTTGGCGCGGGTGGTGTAATGGCTTGCCTCAACTCCTGGCGGACGATTTCGGCAACAGATGCGACTGGCGGTTGGGCAGGGGGAACGCAGAGGGCCCGAAGTTCCTCACGCAGTATTTCTCTAATCATTCGTCGCGGGGAACTTTCACATACGGCAGTGTTCTGAGCTGCAGCACTTACTGCCGTGTGGTTCTGCAGGCGGTCAAAGTGTCGGCGTCGTTGTTGCAGTGCACGCTCGATGACTGTCGCCTCTCTTATGAATTCATTTACAGTTGTAGGTGGATTTCGTACGAGGCCCGCAAACACTTGTTCCTTAACACCCTGCATTAGGTGACGCACCTTCTTCGCCTCGGGCATGTCAGGGTCAGCTCGTCGAAACAGACGGATCATACCCTCTGCGTACATGGCGGCTGTTTCATTGGGTTTTTGCACGCGTGCCTCAATCACTTGCTGTGCGCGATCCCGTCGGTCCGAGTTCAAAAATGTAGCGAGGAGCTTTCGACGGAAGTCTTCCCAAGATTGGAATGTAGCCTCGCGGTTCTCATACCACGTGCGAGCGCTATCTTCCAGTGCGAAATATGCACGGCCAAGCTTGTGCTGTTCGCTCCAGTTGTTGGATACAGCGACCCGTTCGAACTGTTCGAGCCAGTCTTCGACATCCTCGTACTCTTCCCCACGGAAAACTTCAGGAACGCGAGGATGTTCAAGAGTTACCTGCGAGGGAAGAGTGGTCTGCGATGGCGGGATAACCGTGGATGTCGTAGGAGCTGCCATGCTGGAAAGAGGCGGAACAGGTGCGGACTCTGGACTTAGGCCTAGTAGGCGCCGACTGAATCGGTGCACTGGAGTCGTGACAAGGGGCTGAGTCGCTGGACTAGGTGAACGGGTCCGAGTAAGACTGTCCTGCATCAGGGTGTAGGCCCCAGCACCTCCACCAGTGTCACGACGTCGAAACAGAGGTCTTGCGGCAGAAACTGAGACACCAGAAGCAGGTAGGTTCTTTTAATAGAATGCGCAAGAGAGTTCTTCTTCTTCGTCCATTTCGTAGTCCTTCGTGGCACATGCACAACTGTCATCGTCTTTCTTGGGCAAGCACGTGACAATATCACGTCTTAGCGACCTCCGTGAGATAAAAGGGAACATATTGCAGCTTCTGTGCCTCCTCACAGTAATTGCAAGCACTAGTGTGGTCGTAACTGTCCAGCCAATCCTTTTCGACCTCACCGCGAAGGCCAGGAAACACTGGAGGGTCTCGCGGCGAGGTACTAACGGTGTGGTGAGGCCCAGCAGGCTGAGCGGGTGCGATGAAGGTGGGAAGAGGTGGTGCGTCGTTTTGCGCCATCAATGTTGGGAAGCACAGCAGTCGACCAGACCGGAGCTCCAGGGCGACCGCTCCCGCACGAGGACGTGGGAATCACAGCACGCTCCACCACTTGTGAAACGACGTCAGGTACGAAGGAGCGACCGTTGAACGGTATTTTTCAACACAGGTGTGAGAGACAGCAACCGAACACGTGGCGAGAGACTAAGAAGAAGATGATGATGATCACGACGATTTGTATGCACCGGTGAAGATGAACTACACAGTCAGCGCTCATAATATATATATATATATATATATATATGCCAGTGGTCATCTGCCAGCTCGTAATAAGCTCACGTGCTACGTGACGCTAAACAGGCTCATAAGAGTGCCACACTCGCCTTCATGGCTACAGGTGGCCCCGCGGTTAAATTCACATGTAAACCCAATGAAGTGGCCGGGGGGGATGGCCTCCATGGTAGCTCAGAAGTAGAGCATCGAAGGCGTTATTCGAAGGTCGTAGGTTCGATTCCCGCTCACGGCTGGTTATTTTTTCATCTACTCTTCTTTCTTCTTATTTACATTCCATTGGTTCTAATAACTTCCCCTGTACATTCCTTGGCATCACTGTCTGTTAGATCTCAATAATATTGTGTTAAAGCACGGATAAACGAGCCCTTAGGTATACACTTCTTTCCCTTTATATATATATATATATATATATATATATATATATACTTTATCAGCTTGACTACGTCCGCTGCAGGACAAAGCTCTCTCCTATTATTCCGCGCCAGTCAACTCGACCGGTGCTTGCTGCTGCCAATTTATGCCCGCAAACTTCTTAATATCATCTGCCCACCTGACTTGCTGTCTCCCCCTAACCCGCTTGCCTTTTTTATAAATCCTGTCAGTTACTCTTAATGACCAGTGCTTCTCCTGCCTACGCGCTACATGCGCAGCCCATATCCATTTCTTCTCCTTGATTTTAACTAAAATATCCTTAACTCCGGTTTGTTCCCTGATCCACTCTGCTCTCATTTTGTCTCTTGAAGTTATGCGTATCATTTTCATTGGTATGTGGGGCTTAACGCCCCAAAACCACCACATGATTATGAGAGACGCCATAGTGGAGGGCTCCGGAAATTTCGACCACCTGGGGCTCTTTAACGTGCACCCAAATCTGATCACATGGGCCTCAACATTTTCGCCTCCATCGGAAATGCAGTCGCCTCAGCCAGGATTTAATCCCGCAACCTGCGGAGTAGCAGCCGAGTACCTTAGCCACTAGACCACCGCGGTGGGGCACGCGTATCCTTTTCCTTGCCATCACTCACTGCGTCAACCTCAATTTAAACGGGATCTTTTTTGTAAGTCTCCAGATTTCTGCTCCTTAGGTAAGTACTGGCAAGATGCAGCTGTTATATACCTTCCTCTTGATGTTGTGTTTGGTGAACTCTAATGTTGTCGTAATCCTGTTAACAATTACCCTTGTAAATAGCTCGTATATGGTGGAGATCAAGGTGATAGACCTGTAATTTTTCGAGTCCTTGTCATTGTCATTCCCTTCTTTATGGTTTATGATGTTAGCATTCTTTCAAGATTCTGGTGCCCTCCCCATCAGGAGACACTTTGTAAACAGGGTAGCCAGTTTTTCTAACACAATATGTCCTCGGTCTTTAAAAAGATCTGATGTTACCCGATCCTCACGAGTAGCTTTGCCTCTTTGCATTCCCTCCAAGGCTTTGCTGACTTTTTCTTTCACTACTAGCGGGATGTCTTCTGGGATACGGATAGTTCCTATAATATGGTCATGGTGTTTCCGCCTGCTGTGAAGATCTGTGTAAAACTCCTCCAGTACTATCCTATCCATATTGGTAGTTACTTCGCCTGCCATGTCCCTTAGTGCATTCATCTGATTTTTCGCCTTTTCCAAGTTTCCTCTTCACCACTTTGACACTTACTCAATTCTTTAGAGCACGTTTCATTCTCTCTATGGTAAACCTTCCTACATCAGATTCCTTACGCTTATTAATCAACTTCTAAAGCTCTGCTGGTTCTGTTTTGTTTGTTGTGTTTGAGGCTTTCATGCTTTGACGTTTCTTGATAAAGTTCTTCATATCCTGGAACAGCTTGCTATTGTCCTGTCTAACTACGATACCTGCAACTTCCACTGCACACTTGGTAATGATACTCATCTGATTATAGTTGATTGCGTCAACGCTAAGGCACGTTTGCTCAACAAGAGTCAAGTATCTGTTCTGAAGAAAGACTCTTAATTCCTGTACTTTCTCTCTCAGTGGTAGCTTATTGATTTGCTTCTTGCGTATCAGTTTCTGTCGTTCCTTCTTCAAGCCCAGGTGAATTCATGGCCATACCATTTTATGGTCGCTGCATCATACCTTCTCACACTTCTACATCCTGCACTCTGCCAGAACGTGCACTCAGTATAAAGTGTATTTCCTTCTTTCACCAATAAGCCATATATTGCCATATAACTTCACAACTAAAAATGTAAAATATCTTATACGGATGAGTTGCCATATACATTTATGAGCAAGAAACAAGAGGAAAGGGTGGTTCGAAGGATCTTGGTGGATCCCTCGTAGGCCAGGGCAGCCACCCTGTCCCGTTCCACTGAGGTTCTTTGCACCCAGGCGGTCGAGGCATGATAGCACTGTCTCCTATCCCTCCAACGTATTGGATCGGTGCGGTGGTTGCGCTCCTCTGGCAAGACCATACTGCTCCATGTAGTCCCATCACTGATAGATGTAGGTTGAAAAAAAACCATCCGGGTCTAATAAATGTAGCATCGCCAGGTCCCGATATAACATGATCTGTAGCTTTCTCATTCGGGTTCCTTCTTTACGAATCCCTTTGGCCGGGCTTGGTAGTGGGCATTGATTAAAATGTGTCCGTATGCTGTATAAGGGCATCTTCGAGAAAAGGATGCAATCGGAGATAAATATTCATAAAAAATAGCACACACCCTAAACTGACCCTGTACCAGCGGTGCAACATTGAGCATAGATCACCCACCAGACGCACAGGTTGCAACCATAATCTTATCATCTAATACGAATAGTGGAGAGCTGAAAATTTATGCGCACGAAATTAGCCTTTTTTGTTGATATGAAATATAAAGATTTTAGATTGAAATGTTGGCATCCTTAAACCAACATGTCTACTTCCAACTACTTCTGAGTCATTGCTTTCCACATCAACTTTCTCTGGTATTGGCACAAAATGCATGCAATGTTAATATCCTCCTCTGTGTCCTTCAATATCTGCCTTGGTGGAACAGTGGCTTCAGGGCTCGGCTGCTGACCCAAAGTTTAGGAGTTCGATCCTGGCCGTGGCGGTCGCATTTCGATGAAGACTATATGGCAGCGGCCTGTGTGGTGTGTTGTGTCAGTACACTTCGAACACCAGATGATGGAAACTTTACGAGCCCTGTATTGTGGCTCCTCTCACAATTATATGGTTTTGAGCAAAAAAAAACCTCGCATATTATTATCTGAGGCATTCGAAAGATGCTGCAGTGTCGCAGCACCTTCTGTGAGCAGTCCAAATGATCTTGGGCAAAAACAAGGTTCACGATTTGAAAAATGAGCCACTTAAGCACAGCAGATTCACCGACGATTTTCATGCATACATAAAATCCTATTCAGGTTGTCATCATAGATATTTTTTGTTGAGCAGTTCACTTTATTTGCATTGTAACGTTTTATTATCTTCCAGGATTGTGAGTATCAAGATGGCCAAGTAGGGTCGTTTCCTGGTGTCCGCTACAAGTCTTCGAGCTCTCCCATGCCAAAAACATTTTCACGCTTCTATTCTTACTCGTGTTTTACTTCTCTTTTTAAACTTGTTCCTAAAATAAACTATTTGTGAAGCTTCTATTTAGTCGCTCTGACCCCACATTGATGTCTAAGCCGTATCATTTTCCACGCTGTAGCGGATACGTGCAATACCGGCAATGATGAAAGTTCATCCTCACACTACATCAATAAATGTTAGACTTGGGCAAGTACTAGGTTACCTCAGTCTCAATCAATCCCATCTCTGTGCAGAGAATACAAGGCCTGTTTTCCTCTAGTACGTATCGTTGATTTCATTGTATTAAGAGACATAGGAAGCGTAGCAGGTAGGTAAGTTGAAGCAGACTACGCCTAAGCATGAATCCCATAGCTTAGGCTGACGTGTTTGCACTGTCTAAGCTTAAGCACTGGAGAGAAAATCACGGGATTGCTTGGAGGTGATCGTGCACGCAAAATATGAAATAGCTGTTTGGTATGAAAATGATTTGCGTAAGCTCTAAACCGAACACCATGAGCCCTTTTGAGAAAACTACTGTGGAATCTGACTAGAAAAACTACGGTTTAGAAGGCGCAAAGGTTTGAGAAGGGAGGGAAAAACCACCAGCGAAAGGTTAAATAAGAGTGCGATTTACCAGTTTCAGTGTAAGCAAAGTTTTTAAGGAGGTCTGATGAGGCACCTGTCGGACGTCTTACGGTGCATGCATGCAACAAACTTTTATGCGGAAGTGCTTGCGCCAAGTTGCAATGCCTTTTATTTGAGGCGTGGAGTCAATCAGTCTTCCTACACTTCACTCTATCCCCCCGTCACACCCCTGAAGCACCGGAGAGCTGACCCTACAGCGAATTCATCCAAAATGGCACTGCATCGTTGTAGGGCCTGGCCCAATGAATTCTCAGGCAGAATATCGTTGCGCAGCCCCTGGAACTTTTGCACGTAACACGTTACTTGTCGGATGACGAAGCTCACAGAGATTCGTAAGCGAAGTGCTATATATGGCGCTGCATGATTGTAGTAGGATTTAATAAATGAGGAAAGCGATTAAAATCACTTGGCACCTACGTAATTCCTTCAGCAGCAGCATTGCCGGCGCGAACAATAGGAAATCTATCAATACCTTTGGATATTAAAATGGGAACTTTTGCTTTAATAATGCTATTGGTAGTTTCCCATTAATTAAACATGAAGCACATCTGCGAATTTACTAACCATAACCTGAACACAGGAGCTCCATTGCAGGCGAGCTGGATTCACGTGGCTTCCGGGGTGCGAACAGAGGTAAAGGCTGAACATAACACTAAAGGATAGTTGGAAAAAGCTGTAGCGCAAAGGAAAAGAATATTGTACAATATCGGCAGACTGTAGCTCTAGAAAAAAGTGGTGGACAGACTACAGAAGACACTGCTCCTAAAAGCCTGCAAGATATCGCATTAGATAAGTACTGAAGAGCAAGCGGCAAATATGGAGTAACTGCGGGCGCACCAATCATGCGCTAAAACACGGACGATCACAGTTTATTTCATATTTCTTATTGCAGTACCTTCAGGGCTCGAGGAAATTACAGAGGGGAGTGGGTTGCAGTATGAATAGAACGTCCTTAAAAAACAAAAATTGGGTGTTACAGAGAACTGATGAAGAAAACCCAATAAATACTGCACAGTAAAAGAACCAAAATAGTATATAACCTATAATTCTAAACCATAACAGGGTCTGTTACAAAAAAAACGCAAACGAAGTAACACTCAAGCAGGAGCACGTGCATATTTAAAGAATGCATCGTTTCAGCAGCATATGTCCAGATATAGACGAGTAAAAAAAGACGAAGAAAAGGAAGGCGAAAGGGCTACTCGAAAAAGTAAATACTATAATCCCGCAAGAAACATTATGACAACAGCAAGTTGCTTACAGCAGCCTTAAACTTATCAGTATCAGTTATCAGTCATCTTGACAACCGATCATGGAATAAAATTCCAACTCCCTGAGCAAGTTGAAAATACCAAGCCAGAAAAATCTAGAGAGAAGTCAGGATAGACTGGACAGAGAAATCGGGCCTTGAAAAATAAAATGGGTATCCTAGATACACTTTAACTTATTGGCTGCACAATTTACCCAACAAGTCGGAATACATTATGACGCAAATACAATCAAAATTTAACATAATAGCCAATAGATTTACTGATATTGAGGCTCGTATGATAACACGGTGACCTCAAACCAGTGGAGGTGGCCTCATCATAAGAACTAGTAAACTATATTATATACTCGAAAACTACGGTGGAGGGGACTAGAAAACTTTAACTGCCACGATGGATCGAGACGACCGTTATACTATTCGGCAACGAAACTGTCGAGGCTGCTGTAGGAAAATTGCACAGTTACAGCAATCCCTCATCCTGTTGCCATAATAATATAAGAAACACGCCATGACAAGTAATTGGAGCACAGGGCTTCCCTTCGTCGGTCATCAACACGGTCGCGTGTTTATGACCGACGAAGGGAAGCCTGTCACTGTCAATAGGATGATCTGATCATAAAAACTAGTGCGAACCCTGTTATGGTTTTAATTCTAGGTTATATACTATTTTCGTTCTTTTACTGTGCTGTATTCATTTCGGTTTCCTTCATCGCATCTCTGTAACACCCAATTTTTGTTATTAAGTACGTTCTATTCGTACTGTAACCCACTCCCCTATGCAATGTCCTCGAGTTCTGAGGGTACTGAAATTAGAAAAATGAATTAATAAACTGCGATCGCCTGTGTCTTTGCGCATGCTTGGTGCGCCAACCTTTACTCCATATTTGCCGCGTGCTTTTCTGCACTGCCCCGCCGCGGTGGTCTAGTGGCTAAAGTACTCGGCTGCTAACCCGCATGTCGCGGGTTCAAATCCTGGCTGCGGCAGCTGCATTTCCAATGGAGGTGGAAATGTCGTAGGCCCGTGTGCTCAGATTTGGGTGCACGTTAACGAACCCCAGGTGGTCAAAATTTCCGGAGCCCTCCACTACGGCGTCTCTCATAATCATATGATGGTTTTGGGACGTTAAACCCCACAAATCAAATCAATCAAATCATCGTGCTTTTCTGCACTTATCTAATGCGAAAACTTGCAGGTTTTAAGAGCAGTGTGTTCTGTCGTCTGTCTACCGCTTTTTTCTAGAGCCGCAGGCTGCCGATAATGTATATATATATATATATATATATATATATATATATATATATATATATATATATATATATAGATCTTCATTTGAGTTAGAAATTTCACCAACTAATATAATTTACTGCTAGGTTCAGCCTCCACTTCTTTGGAGGCTGAACACCTGTGTGGAGGCATTTCATTAGGTATGGGAGAATAAAAGGGCCAAATGAGTGCTTGAACCCAGTGGAAAGTTTCGTTTCAAGGGCTGGTGTCTTCTCGACGCGCAAATCGCAACTTGGAACGCATGATAAATGGTGGCCCATTAGTCTTGCACCTCACTGCGATACGCTGAAAAAAAAGAAAAAGAAAGGAAACACGCACGCATTGCGTTTCTGTGTTTAGTATTCATCTCAAAATTCAGTAGTCTACTGAAGCAAAAAGTTACGCAAGCTACACATGTCGTGGCGAATAAATGTTGTAGTGGTGCATGCCACTGTGTGCTTCGTCAGAGCACAAACGTCTCCGTAGAGGAGTGGCGTCGAAGCCTTGATATCTACGTAGGGCCATTTAATGATGTCCGTCATCCCCTTCATTTTGGAACACGCGCCTGTGAGAGCAAGGGTAAGTGATGTCCAGCTTGAAATTTGATCGTTTTCCTCCACGTGTAGCATTGCAAATGTTGGCTGGCATGGTCGTGAGCATCCAGTGTATTCAAAATGATCAAAGCTGCTAAGGGACCCTTTAAATCACAAGAATAATATTGCTTTTGTCATGCATTGCACTCGTCTGCGCAAAATAATCTAACCTGGCGAGGGGCTCCTTAAAACACAATAATAAACACGAGAGACCAACTGCCAGGTTTACCTATTATGCCTAGAAATGTATTGGGCCTTAGCGGCATGAAAATGTCTTCTAATGCTCTGAATCTTTAGTCATTTCCGGTGAAATGTACCACGTATTGCTCTCGACGCTCTACAACAGATACAACGTTTCTGCACACGAGCGGTTTAGTTCGCCTGAACGACATCACGTGGCGTACCGACCTTAAAGAGTTCAAAAGTCCGCCATGACGTATGCAGTGACGTGTCACTAAATAAAATATTAAAAAAAACGGTGCACACACCCTGAAACGTTCGCTTCAACTCAGTGTGCAAAAAGAGCGTCATGTGTTGGCGTTGTATCGACAGTGATGACTTGCAATTGAAAGACAGTTTTTCTAGACACACAGCGCCAGACATCTCGCCGCATTCCGCACGTAATGTCTGGCCGTTGTAGACATACTCTTGACGTATCAAAAGAAGCGTGTTTATTTTATTTGCTTGATTTTAGTTTCCGCGCTGGCGTATCGGTGGGGATATTAGAGAAGCATGCTGCTTTCAGGGCTTTATGTTCACCGAGGGTCAAGCATGGGTACGAAAAAGACATTGTGGTTGCATAATAACCAATGTTTTGTTTGTCCGCTACTTAGGGGAAGCTCACTTGTTCCTTGCGTTATGTCGAAGTAAAATTGGACAACTCTAAGATACCTAAAAAATGAGAGTATAAAAAAGAAGGTAAAAATATGTATTTTTTTTTCATTTGGTTCTTGTCGAAATGCGGCTACCACCTCCAGCTTGGTGACATCGCAGTGGCTGTGGCTCGAACTTACACACGCAGTTTGACTTGCTTTCACACCACACCTTGATTTCGGTTTCGCATTCACGGACTTGTTTGCTCTCGATCAAAGCCGGTACGGATTGAGTTTGGTACTCAAGGCTGGTACAGATCGAGGTTAGATACTTCTTTCTTAAAAACCTTCCGGTGTGCATACAGTTACCTGCGTCAGCGTGCGCCAAAATGTTACCAAGGATGCCCTCAAACGAACTCGCCCAACTTTCCATACTATTAATAGATACTCCGGATAGTGTCACGCCTCGCCGCGGTGGTCTAGTGGCTAAGGTACTCGGCTGCTGATCCGCAGGGCGCGGGTTCGAATCCCGGCTGCGGCGGCTGCATTTCCGATGGAGGCGGAAATGTTGTAGGCCCGTGTGCTCAGATTTGGGTGCCCGGTAAAGAACCCCAGGTGGTCTAAATTTTCGGAGCCCTCCACGACAACGTCTCTCATAATCATATAGGGGTTTTGGAACGTTAAACGCCACATATAAATCAATCAATCCGGTTAGTGTCACATTTTTGTACACGTTTAAAGAAACCATGGTGGTTGAAAGTTTCCGGAACCTATACTGCTATACAGCATCCGTATACTACTTAAGGTGCAACGCCTCGAAATACTCGCCTCCCTCGCTTTGTCTGGCTTTAAAACAAAGCAGACGACAAAAAAAGGAGAACTGACGAGGAGTTACCAGACAGCATATCTCGAAACAGAACTACCGCGTGATAAGGACACGGGATAGAAGCACCATAGGCTATCGGCGACATATATGCAATGCCAGAGCACATGAAATAAAAAAGAAGGAAAACTAATAAAAAAGAAACAAACTAACCTTCAGATGATGAAGCACTGAGGCAAACGTGTGCCTGGCGCATTGTAAACACATCCTGTGCTCAATTGCCGCGCCACTGAGACCTGGCCGTTGAAGGCAGCACCATCTTTTTTGTACTAAGCAAAATAAAGTCCTGTTCTTTCATACACAACGTAAGCCTTGCCCTCGAAAGGTAGCGCTAACACCGTTAATGAGAACTGCATGCAAAAATAAAAAGGGCAGCAACGTCAATAGGCTACGAAGAAAAGTGAAAAAGAGAGAAGAAAAAAAGCAAAAGAACGAGACGCGAACGTCTAAACTGAATGCGTGGCACGCAAAACGACAGAAAGTGAAGGGAAGGTGAAATTTTACGAAAATAAGTAACACATACTAAACAGGGTTTTGCTGAAATGTCCGCCAATATAGGGTTTTTCTAATTCCGACACATGAAAGGGTAGGTTCCGAATAAAGGGGCGAAAACATAATAAAGCCGTGGAAAGCGCATCGTTAACACCTGAGAACTGTAAGCTCGCGACGCATTGGACATTAGGTTCTTCTAAACCGTAGAGCAATCAATCCAATGCACCGGAACCATTGCACCGAGGCCGCTTAGGGCAAAGATTGAACTAGAGTTATTCAAACCTGAAATAAATTGATAAGCTAGAAGGTGCCGAAATCCTATTCAGCGAAGGCGCCGACTGTAACAACACGTTAGGTCATTGCCTACATTTTGAGTGAAAGAAAAAAATAAAGAAAAGGGAATGAGGAGCATAATTACAGTTTGAATTACACACTGACGTCACGGACGATGTCACGGTCTGGTTAGGCTTAGCGAGAGGCTCTTCGACGTCGACTTGCTCGGCTACTTCGTCATCGTCGTCGTCGTTCGGGCATGGCACGCACAGCACGGCCGAAAAGGACGCACCGTTCGTCTGTTGAGCATCATCGAAATACGAGGTTCGGGCTTTGTAGAGTACACTGGCCACGAGCAGGCTACGATGCACGTTGGGTCCACCACGCTGAACTCGAGACGTCACTAACTTTTCGAGAGAAATAGCCATATACTTCTGAGCGTCGTTCTCCATCACCATGTTCCCCGGGTGGACGATGTTCAATGGCCACGGGCGATGTGGTTACCGAGATTTCACGGGCAAATTTTTCGCACTGATACAATGACGGGAGCACGACACGTACACAGCCGTCAGCCCAGGAGCGAAACAAGAGACTAATCATTAGGAAAGTGGGTAGCCTTTCACAGCTTGCAAGCTGAAAGAAGTGACGTCGGCCATTTGGCAAACCTGCCAATAGCGTGCTTCGCGTGTTACCTCCAAGAACCGTGCTGGGGTTTTTCTCTCTGATAGCGATCACGTGACGTCAACGCTCACGGGGGACAAGCGCATTTTTTGTACGCGTATTTTCACAGACTTAGACTGGAGTCAAGCTCAAAAGCTCAACAGGGTCTTCTTTCCCCGCTGATTTTGCCAAGCCCGTTCCCTTGGCTGTGGTTTCACTAGATACTTGATAGGGACAGTGGGAATCTCGCTAATCCATTCATGCGCGTCACTAATTAGATGACAAGGTATTTGGCTATTTGGCTAAAAACTGTTTAATAAATTCCCAAACATGGTATAGGAGATACCTCTGGTCGTCCCATAGCTGTAACTTTGGGCTTCTAGCTTGAGGCCTGCCGAAGAAGGGACTCCAGATTTCTGGAGCCCCAGGATGGTGTGGCTGGTGAGGTACTAAGCCACAGGAGGGACCACGGGAGTTTGACATAGCCCGCCTATGCCTAATAAAAAGAGAAAAAAGAAAAATGGGCGAAAATGAAGACATACAAAAAAACTAGGGCCGACATAGTTGGATTCTTTGTCATATGGGTGAACCCCCACGCACGTTTGACTGAGCGCCGAACAAACCATTGTTTACTGAAGTTACCCAGTGGAGGCTGTACGCCAGCCAGAAAAATTGTTTATGACATGTAGTCATGTTAAAGAAATAAAAAAGACACATCAAGAATGTCACCACACGAACGCGAAGTCCCATGAGACATACATAAGTTATTCATGTTACAAAGGCGAGAGATGAACGAGGTAGCATCAAGAAGGCATTGTTATCCGAGTAAGTTCACAATTTGCTCAGGAAATCTATTTAGGCACATTAAACGGCTACTAATGACCACTCCCTAAGCCAAGGTAATTCCCATTCTTTTAATGCAACTTTTTACCTGCCCTCTTAGTACTAGGACATAAGAGACCACGTGCGCCAGATGCCAGCCCAAGTATCTTCCCCTCTTTTCCTGGTTTCTTTTTTTGCGCAGAGAACTGGCATTAATGGTTGGTACTTCTGCTCCTTCACCTGACACGTGGCCTCCAGAGCCTCCACTGCCACATCCCAGATGATGGCCACATCCAGAATAATGTAACCACTTCAGACTGTGAGCATGAAATCGCCATCTAAAATATTGGGTTTTTGACGGGTTCAAAGCCAATCCGATCAGCTTAGAATGATTCTCAGCCACCTCCAGGCTCCTCTGCAGTTCTTCAATTGACGATCCTACTAGGATTAGGTCATCTGCGTAGGTTAATGCAGAGATTGTCTGTCTAATAATTGAGTACCTGAACCCAGAGGAAATGAGCCCGTGCAGAAGAGGGTCAAGAGTTGAATTAAAAAGAAAAGGAGACAAGGTGTCACCCTGCTTGATCCCCCTCTGCATGGGCACACACATTCCATCGGTTGTTCCTCTGAAATTGAAAGTGGTTGCCTGACCTGCATAAAGGCCACCAATTACATCTTTGTAATAATCATCACAACCTCCTTCACTAAGGGTGGTCATAAGGGCCACGTGGCTGACCGAGTCAAATGCCTTTCATAAATCTAGTGTAGCACTGAAAAAGGAGCGATTAAAGTTTTTTGCATGCTTCATGAGACCCTGCATCAAAAGCAAATTAGACTAGGCAGCCCTGTCAGGAGAAAAACCGCTTTGTAATGGGTGAAATTGATGAACTTGTTGGAAATTACCTAGAAATAAGCTTGAGATAGTCCCAAATATTGTCGAGGAAGTTATAATTCGCCTGAACTCTGTAGCCGCCCAGGCATTGCAAGCCTTTCGAATGAAAACAGTGCGAGACATGCGCAGTTCATCAGGCATTTTGGGAAAGACCAAGAGGTTATTGAAAACCACCATCCATATGTCAATTGGCACTTTCCGCATCTCCTTTAAGGTTAGACCATCCGGACCAGGGGTGGAGATGAGTGCTGCACTGCGCAAGGCGTACCGTACCTCCTGTTATGTAAAAAGATAGGATTATAAGCTAAGAACCCCATCTTTTATGCCAACGATGTTTACCACTGGTGAAGCTGAGGAAAAAGGAGATCAAAAATACCATGTATATTCTGAAGCGGAATATCCCCCTCCCCCCGGTAGTTTCACAAAAAATAAATCTGGGAGGAGCACCTTCTGCCCCAGACGGTAGAGCCTTTGGTGGCGCTTATTAAGTCGTCAATGAAAGCTGGGGGCCTTCTCGTTTGTGCCCTGAACAGGTTTGGTAAATATATGGCTACATCTCTCGTTTGCTTTTATCTCAACACCGAAGTGCCGATATAAAGCCTAAAGAACGTCCATCGATAAAAGATTTTGCGTTAAATTTTTAGCCAGTCCCGCATTCCCGATTTCAAATGACTGAAAAAGCTCGTTGATCTGTGCGTGAGATAGGGCCATGAAGGCCGAGGAAGCATCGTTTTTCTGATTCGAGGCAGTGTCCTCTGTCGAGGGACGTACACCGAATTCTTGCCATGCCAATGTAGATTCCGTGGCTAAAATTTTCCTACAGCGTTTGTCTTTACGCAAACATTGAATGGCTGCGAGGGACCTAATAGGATATACTGCCGCTAGTGCTTGGTTAATGTAGCGCTCACCAGCAGGCAACGAGAGCTAGTCGGTCGTTTAATAAACCCCCAGTATTTCTGAATCAACGTTGCAATATGCAAGTACCGCCATCAAGCGGACCTTTCAAGGACTAAATTAAAGATGGCTACCTACTACTACTTCTTCCTCTTCTTCCTTTTCCTCTTCCTGTTCTTCCTCTTCTTCCTTTTCTTCTTCTTCTTCTTCTTCTACTACTACTGCTACTACTACTACTACTACTACTACTACTACTACTACTACTACTACTACTACTACTACTACTACTACTACTACTACTACATACAACACGGACGCACGACCCACGGCAGAAAGAGTTTCGCCCCTAAAAGAGAGATATCACTTCGAAGAACGGCCCCGGTACTCTTTTTGTGGCCTGTTGATTCTAGAACATACACTCTCTTGTAGATCAGCCGGTACTCTCATTTTAGAACTCCGTCGTCCTCGCGTTGCAGTGCTAAAATAGACAATTTATTACTGCCATTTTTCTGCGATATCAAACAGAATCAGCGAAGATATATGAATGTGCTGCTTTCATTACACTCTTTATTATTCAAGCAGTTACCATTAGACATAAAATCTTCTTTTCAGTGAGAAACGTGAATGATACTGTGCATATTTCGGATAAATAAGGTTGCTTGGTGGTTCCGGAAGAATAGAATAGGAAGAACAGCACCCGTAGGAGGCGTGTCTTCTAATCCAATATCGACGGAAATCCGGCTAGTGTCATACAAGACAACTAGAAGTCATGCTAACAAGATTGCAATGTCGTGTGCCCCCTTTAAATCTATATTCACACAGGGCTGGTCTGGGAATATCTCCCCTATCCAGCTTTTGCGCTGATCTGGAATCAATTTAGCATTATTTTTTGTCATGTTGCCGTTACAGACTATTCAGAAAACGTCTCCATGTCATCCCATTTGCTAACCTTGGGCTGCACTTCACCATTGAGAATATACTCTCCCTTGGGGCTTCGGTTCTGGGCTACAGCCACAGGAATGCCTTTGATGCCGTTTGCAGTTATCTACAAGAAAGAAAACGAATGCGCCTCTAAATTCCTATTCGTATATTTGTTATATTATTCTTAAAATTCTAAACATGCATTTTAAACGTGTTTGAAATTACTGCAATTTCAATTTAAGATATATATTATTCTGTTTGGTTGAAATAGTAGAAAAGAATTGCGGCACTCTTTCAGTATTTACGTGTGCTTTATCCTCTTTCTGTTATGATTACGTATCATTTGAAAGGCCTTAAATTTCATATCCTGAATTTTTGGCCCATTTCCCTGAGTGGGCAAGAGCCATAGTGAAGGCATCATCATCATCATCATCATCATCATCATCATCATCATAATCAGCTCCGCCAAACTCTTGTTTCCCGTGGCCCATCCACCTGCTGCCTCTGCGAATGACGTCCCCGTCATGGAGGTAGGCGGAAAACAAGTGGAGCTGGCACTGTGGTGTCGCCGGATAGTCAGACGACGAACGGTTTCGGCCGATTACGAAGCCCTGCATCGATGTTGCCCTCATTCGCCTCTGCAGCATCGGCTCTCGGAGAACCACCTAGAGCTGGGGAGACCTATGCAGCCACGCTTCTGCACCAGTGATTCCAACGCCAATGCGGTGAACAAGAAAGATCTGCGCAATGACATGCGTACACAGCCAGATTGTGAGGCTAAAGCAGAGGAGGCAGGTGAGCTATGGCTGGTTGCGGCCGATGTACCGGAGTTGTTGCCACATGCTTCAACACTGATTCCTGCGACTTCGACGAGAATTAGTTGTTTTAGGAGAAGCCATAGCTGCTCTTTGGTTTTTCCGGCGTGGCCGAAAGACGCGAGGCCGACGAAGCCCCAGTGGAAGAGGAAAGAGGACAAAAAGCGGTTGCCGCCAGACAACCGACGTCATCCTTTTCTGCTCCGACATCGACTCTGCCGACTCCCTCGAGAACATCCCAAAGTACGGGAGACCAGAGCTATGATACTTCTGCTTTGGCGGGCTCATCGTTTCCGCGGGCATACAAAACTACCAATGGAACGACCCACGCACGTTAGAGTCGCCTAAGGCTAAGCGAAAGGATAGAGGGCTTATGCAGGTAGCGGCCACTCTCGAAGAAGTACCTTCGCGATGTCTAAAGAGCGAGCTACCGGATCCTCACCTTGCGTGTGGTGCAGGAGCCTGTACGCATGAGAAAGGGTGCCTCATGCAGCAGTTGGAAGGTGATGGCTTACCGGGAGCTTTTTAAAACAAACTTCAGCCCGTTTATGGCGAGAAGGTATTTTGAAATGATATAAGCTTCTCCCACTCTAGTGTCCTCGTTATCTTCTCTTGATCACAGTTTATACCAAAACCCCGTCCACCCTAGATGGAGATAAAGTCGTATTGAAAAAAAAAACATGAGTGTTGGACGTAGGCGTTTTCCTTGCATGTTAGACTGTCGGCTCGCCTAATACATAGCAAAGCTGTATTATATTGTTTTAGCTGTTGTGGCTGTTTATATGCGCACATGGATCCTACGCAACTGAAGATATTGCCCAATTATAAGGTGGATTTTCCTGATACTTTCAAACTGCTTCGTTCCTAAGTACGCTAGTAAAGTATGAAT
This sequence comes from Rhipicephalus annulatus, assembly GCA_013436015.1. NCBI lineage: Eukaryota > Metazoa > Arthropoda > Arachnida > Ixodida > Ixodidae > Rhipicephalus > Rhipicephalus annulatus. Next base: position 388,689 of record WOVY01002399.1, read on the forward strand.
TGAAGTGCCAATTTTAAATGTGAAAATCTCTAGTGAACCCAGAATTTAGAACGATAATCGTGTGCGCGGAGATGTATACTTGAACGGGGAATAAAACATCCAAGTTGAATAAAACATCCACCCGTACCCTAGTGTCATCATCATCATCAGCCTGACTACGTCCACTGCAGGACAAAGGCCTCTCCCATGTTCCGCCAGTTAACCCGGTCCTGTGCTTGCTGCTGCCAATTTATACCCGCAAACTTCTTAATCTCATCTGCCCACCTAACCTTCTGTCTCCCTTTAACCCGCTTCCCTTCTCTGGGAATCCAGTCAGTTACCCTCAATGACCAGTGGTTATCCTGTCTACGCGCTACATGCCCTGCCCATGTCCATTTCCTCTTCTTGATTTCAGCTATGAGATCCTTAACCCCCGTTTGTTCCCTAATCCACTCTGCTCTCTTCTTGTCTCTTAAAGTTACACCTACCATTTTTCTTTCCATTGCTCGCTGCGTCGTCCTCAGTTTAAGTTGAACCCTCTTTGTAAGTCTCCAGGTTTCTGCTACGTAGCTAAGTACCTGCAAGATACAGCTGTTATATACCTTCCTCTTGAGGGATAGTGGCAATCTACCTGTCATAGTTTGAGAGTGCTTGCCGAAATGTGCTCCACCCCATTCTTATTCTTCTAGTTACTTCAATCTCGTGGTTCGGCTCTGCGGTTATTACCTGCCCTAAGTAGACATAGTCTTTTACAACAAGTGCACTATTACCTATCTCGAAGCGCTGCTCCTTGCCGAGGTTGTTGTACATTACTTTCGTTTTCTGCAGATTAATCACACTGCAGAAAACAGATTAAAACACTGCGGAATCAGGGCGTAGATGAAGTACCCTAGTGTAGAGGTTCCCAAAACAAATATGAACAGGTTCTGATAATTGCAGGCCCAGCTCTTGGAGAGGTGAGGCTAGTGCGCTTTTGCTGAATAAATGGAAACCAGGACAAGATAATAAAAAAATGACTAATCGGTTTCGATTCATTACGTTAAATGCACATAGGGGAATTCAATAAACCTGATCTATTCCTGTGAGAATTGAGGGAGGTTACGTGGCAACGAAATGTTGTGATGGCAACTTCCGTGATCCTTGAATTAGGCAGTTCGGTGCGCCAGGATAATAAGTGATTGTACTCCGCAGAAGCCTTCAGTGCAGGGTCTCATCAATCTCGCCTGAATTTAAGCATGCGCAATCGCGCCAGCGCATTGTGCACTGTAGAGAAAAAAATAGGAATGATCGGTGCTGCAAGGGACGCTTTCGCAAGAGAATCAGCCAATATATTTAACAACAACCCTTTGGGCCCTGGGACTCAAAAATCCCCTGTGCAGCACAAAACACAAGGACTCATCAGTTTGTAAAGTGCAGTGCGGTTTTTCTGTAAACGTTTCTTTGTCCTGCGGATGAACGTACATCGGCCAGACTGGTCGATGCCGCAACGCTCCTCTCAGGGAGCTCAAGAACAATTTTCAACGGAAGCAGGAAAGCAATCTGGCTCTGCATTCTGAAGCTTACGAGTGCTCTCCAAACTTAAGCGCTTGCTGCGTTTGCTTTGCTGACACAAGGCTCATCTTGTGTCAGCATACCATCGCTTTCTCTCAAAAGAATCCGTATCACGCATACGTCAAAGGCGTTCCTTAATATCACGAGCTTAATCACAAGAAAGTTTCTCTCGTCGTCTTTGCTTTGAATAAGCGTTTTTGCGTAGCGCATGTGGAGAAGCATATTTTCTTGTCTACTTATTAACTTCGTGCATTAAAAATACAGTTGTTAGATAAGCGCTCATGTTGTCAGTAGTTCTTTTCTGTCTTCTAATCTCTGTCTTCTATCGCGCGGCAGCTCCTTTTTGAATACTTTCCCTTATATTTCTACAAGTGATGTCAAATAGCCTAATGACCCCACCATACAGCCAAATTCATGGCTACCGGCTGATTCAAGCATTGCGGGCTCTATAGTTACCCTGGCTTTCGTGGGAGGTCACCACGTACACGCGCGCGCGCTTGCGATCACACTGAAAGTAAGTCGCGCTTTCTTAGAAAAAAATAGATTAAGTGCTGTAGGTCAGGATGTGCGCGTGACGTAACTTCTTTCCCGTGTGCAATCCCCTCCTTCTAGTGCTCTCGTTTGGACAAGAGAAGCATGACAAAAATTACGAATTTAGACAAATCTTCGTGATTCCGCTCGTAGAGATGAAAGCACACTTGTCTGTATCGCCCAACCAGGCACTTCAGTACCAGCAGTCATTTTCTGTAGAAATAGGGAAAGACCGACGTCCTAATGATACCAGACATGGTCATACTGACTAGATACACGCTCATGTTATAATTTAAGCATGAACGGAAGGTTATAGCTAACATGAACTAGAAGCCGCGGCCAACAACGGTGGGGACAGCCACGCACTCTGCTCCTCTAGACATGTGTGATTCTATTTGTAGGTAAACTTGATGATCGTAATTTTTTTCAGTCGTCGATTCATGAGGCAAGAAACTACTTTGATAAAGCCATTAAGTGGTGACCTGAAGAAATTTTGCAGGATATGAACAATTCGATAAACGCTTCGGCCAACAAATTCTACAGCGGACCGTTTCATTCTCACCGTAGCCCCGCTATTTCTGTCTAAGTGTAGGAATATGGAAGCCCCAAACGAGACATTCACAAGATTGAGAGAGCCTGTACGGGCACTGCCAACCACCTTTATCTGAGGCTTCGCCAGCAAATATATACGAAAAATTATCAAAGTGGCTGAGGGCAGCCCAGGAAAATGAAAAAGCAAGATTACGCGGCTGCATGATGTGGATAAGATAATTTACGGACATGTCCATCTTGCGGAGGTTAGTAGCAAAGTCCATAAAAATTCCATGATTTATAGTACTGATTGGTGTTGGGGCAAAAAAATCTATTTCTCAAAGGTTTCAACGCTGTCCAGGGTGGGTATTTTACAATAGATCTAAGCATCTACATATATGAATAATATTTATGCAATTTGACCACTACGATGTACCACTGTGTTTGCACTCATTCGACAAACAGAGCTTTACATGAGGCCAGGCGTTTCAGTCTTAGAAGCCTAGTGTAGCTTCCTGGCCGTCTTCATTGAAACATATTTCAATTCATGAGCGACCAATTTTCATGAGCGACCAATTCATGAGCGACATATTTCAATTCATGCTGAATCGCACAAAGTTAATGTTCTGCGGATTCACTGTTACTTGTAACATCGCCTTCTTTGGTGGCATGCAGGTCAGAACTTCCCATCTTTTTCCTTTCGTTGTGTTTTTGCATTAAGGTAATAAAATTACGCACTATCTCTGTTCCTCCCACAAGTAATACAGGTGAAGCCCACATTGAACGAGCAGATGCGATAAATGCATGAACACAAAATTTTTCCGAACCTATTTTTATTTACTTTACATATATATTATAAGGACGAGAAGATATTAAAATAATTTTGATAAGTGCATATGACAAACATAACGACGGCACTTCTGCGCGAGTAGCTTGTGCGGCCTTAAACTGGCCCCTCTCAAGGAACGGACGACGGAATATTGGGATGTGTCTTTACCGTCCTCTTGGCATGTTCGAATGCAAGATGACCGCCGCTACCATCTCGAATACCTCGTAGCCCTTCTTTGTCTTGGCAAAGCACCCTACGTGCAGCCTTGAGCATTCTGGGCTTCGTCCACCCACTGCGCATGCCATCGGAAGCAGTGGGTACCTGCGAAGCCTTTGTGTACTCCGGGAATTTGGGGAGTTGTTCCAAAGGGCATTTTCAATATCCGATAGCAATTGATGTGGTCCGGCTGAGGTGGTGAGGCCGAAGCATATCCGACGCTATGTATTTCTCCCTGGACTCGAGAGAGTTGATGCTGAAGGGCGTGAGGACTACGGCTTTGGCTGGGTACGACAGTGGCCGCAACAGGTCGTACTCCTCGCACGGCTTTCTTGCCTTGCCAACTCCGACTGCTACTTCATCCACAAGAAAGGGCGTCGCTCGGTTGAAACAGCGCAGCTCCAGCCTCCCCGAGTACATATAGGTCTCCCGGGAGTCGTGAGAGTCGATACTAAAGGATAACAGGGCTATGTTTGTTGCTGGGTACGACAGGGGCCGCAACCGGCCGTAGCCCTTCCGCTGCTTTCTTGCATCGCCGATTCCGACAGATACTTCGTCCACAAGAAATATCGCACCTCGGTGGAAACAGTGCAACTCCAGCCTCTCCGAGTCCATGTAGTTGCCCCGGGAGTTGGGAGAGTTGATGCTTAGGGACACGAAGGCCAAGCTTGCTGCTGGATACAAGTGGCCGCAACCAGCCGAAGCCGTTGCGCTGTTTTTTTGCCTTGCCCATTCCGAGAGCTACTTCATCTACAAGAAAGGGCGTGCCTCGGCAGGAACAGTGCTGCTCCAGCCTCTCCGAGTTCATGTAGTTTCCCCGGAAGTCGGGAAAGTCGATGCTGAAAGACACGATATCAACGCTTATTGCAGGGTACAAGAAAAGCCGCAACTGGTCGCAGTTCCCGCACAGCGTCCTTGCCTCGCGGATTCCGGAAGGTGACTTTTTTCCCAAATACAATGGGCACAGGGACCTCCGAAGACGCGACTGTGGCGGAGCCGATCAATATACACGTTTTTCACGGACGTTGTTGTTCTTCTTCTACTTCTTCGTGTACTTTGCTTCATCGTTCATGATCGCTGTTAAACAAAATTGGTCACTCTATTGTTGTCTCGATGAATAATGGTCTTAACTTCCGAAGCAAATTTATCCGCTGATAACAAAGTGCAGGCAGTGCTACACGTTCCTTTTGACGAACCTTACAGTTTCATCATTTTAAAGAGAATGCGAATATGCGACAAAAAAGCAGACGATCAAAGGTAATCACAAAAAACGGGCATCGATGATGATTCTCAGAATAATGGCACGTGTTTTATTGCTGTTTAAGCGCCCATGTTTTGTGTTTCTTTGAAGGAAAACGTTTTTGTTTAGCTATACGCTCATACACACAAACTCAACTAGATTTGCTTTCATAATATATATTGGCAAGAAGACGACAATTTCTATGGGTATTTTATGATCAAAAGGACAATGCGATAACAACGAAGTCGCGAATTGACTTCGATCGATGCACACAGTATCGATGCACACAGAGCCACTATCAGTACAAGCCATAATTAGCGAGAAGGTATATAGATATATAAATATACAGTAAAGAAGTTTATACTTAAGGGCTTGTTTTTCGGTGTTTTGACACAATAATAATGAGGTAAAACAGACAATAATGCCAAGGATTGTAAAGGGGAACTTACTAGACCCAATTGTAATATAATAGTGAAGAAATAAATGTGGCTGAAAACATAACTTGCCGTGAGCAGGAAAAGAACCTGCGAGCTTCGAATAACGCATTCGATGCTCTACCACTGTGCTATCACGGTGGCTATCCCCGATGCCACTTTATGGGGTTTATATGTGAAATTAAACGCGGGAGTGTCAGTCAGCGCTACCTGTAGCACGTGCGCAGGTGTCACGTGCACAGGTGCACAGGTGTCATGGAAGCCTAACAAATGTTGGCGTTTTCTATCACGCATAAAATCGTCATCTCCATCCTAAACCTGCGAGAAACTTATGTTCTGGGAAAGAATTATTTGAAACTGGCACACTCTGAAAATTCCTAAAAAGCCTTATTTTATAAAGTTGCTCTCAATATTTTGACAGGGCAAAATTCTGCAAATTCACGCTTTGAGGATATCGGTGAACTCGATTTTTTTGAGACAGAGCCTTCTGAAACGTGTTTCTGTTTCTTGGCTAGACATAAGTTGCATACTTCCATAAAAACTAGTCTTTCTTTCACTATGGAAAGCCTTATATAACAAGTTGAAAATCTATTGTTTATACAGCAATGAAACGTATTCTATCTCTGCAGAGCTGATTTACCTGGTGATTCATTGACCTGATCATATTAAACTAAAAGATCCCAAGAAAAATAGAGACGTGCCGCCAACTTGACGGCGCCCTGCAACACTTTGTCAGCGTGGCCAGAAAACTCAGCCGATAAGTATAGAGATAATATTGTGGTCATAAATTCAGCTATAAAAGCTGGGATAAAATCTGGTAGTCGAAAAGAAAAAGATCAGTCAAATTAAGAACAGAATATTCCTATGCCAGCGTTTTCCTCAGATTGCGATTCATCTGCTGCAATAAGCACATTTCTTGGCAGATTATTTAGATGAGATGATCTCGCAACAGTCCATTTAAAATTCCGTGAGGTAGTTATTTCGCAATGTACGCAAAAATACTTTGATAGACAATTTAGGTTGCATGGTCAAAGGACGCACATCACGAATTTGTACATTTAGGGAATCGAGTATTGTTTGTACAGTTATGATTGGTGGCTTGAGGAATCTAGGCTAGTGCTCGGAGAAACATGAATCGAGACAGGCGAAGAAAATATTTGGGTATAAATAGACAGTGTTTTACTGTCTATTTATAGACAGTAAACTGTAAGAAACTCTGCTGATAATTATGATGACATGTGAAGTTTAACGTCCCCAAACCACCATAAATAAAGTCTGCACCAAAAATAGGTTGATTCGGCTTAAAGGGGGTAGCGTTCTCGCCTCCACGTATATTACTGCATTTTCCACGTATTATTGAAGGCCTAAAAAAAGCCATAAGGCCTCTTGCTCAAATAGAACAAGTGGCCGAAGCTGGTATGCTGGCGCAGCGGAAAAAAGAACAGCCGAATTCTAATATCGGTCGTATGTACAATTGGTAGACCATCAAAAGTGCTTTCCTTCTCATACCCGATCTGCGGCTGCTCAGCCTGCGCAATACACCCATTGCCTATGCTCCTTTTGTTGTGATATATTCAATATTCAATATAAGGTTGCTGGTTTAGTTGTTCCTGTCTTCCACGGTCGGCCGTGGAAGACGGGAACAACTCGTCGGTCGGTCGGTCTGTCGGTCCTTTCCGCAACACCTTGGCGCAACCCACCTAGGGGGATAGGCCATGCATGGGACGGTCGGTCGGTCGGTTCCGCAACACCTTGGCGCAACCCACTTAGGGGGATAGGCCATAAATGGGTCGGTCGGTCGGTCGGTCGGTCGGTCAATCGATCGGTCGGTCGGTTGCGCAACACCTTGGCGCAACCCACCTAGGGGGATAGGCCATGAATGGGTCGGTCGGTAGGTCGGTCGGTCGTATGTACATTTGGTAGACCATCAAAAGTGCTTTCCTTCGCATACCCGATCTGCGGCTGCTCAGCCTGCACAATACACCCATTGCATATGCTCTTTTTGTTGTGATATGTCCCATATTCCATATGAGGTTGCTGGTTTAGTTGTTCCCGTCTTCCACGGTCGGCCGTGGAAGACGGGAACAACTCGTCGGTCGGTCTGTCTGTCGGTCCGTTCCGCAATACCTTGGTGCAATTCACCTAGGGGGATAGGCCATGATTGGGGCGGTCGGTCGGTCGGTCAATCAATCGGTCGCTCGGTTCCGCAACACCTTGGCGCAACCCACGTATAGGGGGATGGGCCATGAATGGGTCGGTCGGTCGGTCCATCGGTCAATCGGTCTGTCGGTCGGTTCCGCAACACCTTGGCGCAACCCACCTATCGGTCGGTCGGTCGGTCGGTCGGTCGGTTGGTCAGTCGGTCGGTTCCGCAACCCACCTAGGGGGATAGGCCATGAATGGGACGGTGCCTTGTTTTCTTCAATTAATTCACTTTTTAGAAAGAAAGGTTGAAATAATTAGGTAATATTGGTACTAATTTAAATTTGTTAGATTGCTAAACAAACAAAAAGAACCTGGAAAAGAAAAACATAATAAACAAACAAGAAAAGAAAAAAGAAGTCAATAATAAAACAACTGAAGTTACCTATTTTTTAGCATTCCATTCTTTTAGATTCTGGTAAGAAATTTGTAACAGTAGTAAAAACGCTCCTGTGACTGAAACCAAATGCGACTACGCTAAATGAAATGATCACCGGAAGTGTCAAGTTTAAGTCCAACTTTCGTAGGGTTTCTTCTAGTAGATTTTTCCTTTGACTTTTGAATTTTCGGCATGACAAAAAGAAGTGGTAAAGATTCACTGTCATTACAATAAAGGCACAAAGGCGGTTGTGTCTGACCCGACCTGTGAAAATAAAAGTTCAATGAAGGTACTCAACAACGCACCCTTGTAATTATTTCTTACTTTCTTGATGAACACCACTTGTTCCAAGGGAACTTTAGCTGTGGATAGTCTGATAAAAACGAAGATTTTTTGAAGTTATTTTCCGTTGTGCGTTTTCAAAGCGTGCTGCTGTGATATATTCCGAAGTAGGCAAAATAGGTAAAACGGGACCATCAATGGAAGATACAGCCAGCGCGTCTGAATGCTCATTGTGAGCTAAACCTCTATGGTCTGGTACCCAAACTAGTCGAACGAGTCGCACATGTCTAGGAATGAGCGAGTAGAAAGTTTCTAAGGTATGCGAACAAGTTGGTGAGCTTAAGGCAGTACGGACCGAGAGACAGTCTGTTAGAACAACCAGCGCCGATAGATCTTGGGGGCACTTTACGCAATGCTAGGACTATTGCTAGTAGCTCTGCTGGGTAAATAGGGGTAAAGTAAGGTAATCGAATTCAGAAAGCCTGATCTAGAGAAGATGATACGATTCCTACTCCAGCCTTCTTTTCATAAACAGAAGCGTCAGTTGCTATAACAATGGCTGTTTCTAATTTGCCAGATGATCTTCCAAAAAACCATTTATATACTGATATGGCAATTTTTTTGCATTCTTGGAATATATATCCTCAAATTGGATCCTAATTGCATCTACAGTGTTGAGTACAAATATTTCCCAAAGGTTAACTTTTGAGGGGTCCAAAAGTATCTGTGTAATTATTACTTGAGGGCACCGTAATTTAGACCATCGGTGGTTGAAAAACGAGGTCTGCTGGTTAATAAACACATACTGTGACCTCAGCCGAGGTGATGCATGGATTTTAAGGAATATTCGTACTGTTAGAATATGAAATCTTTTGATAAGAGAAGGCAGGAGGGGTTCTTTGTATAGGATATTATTCGCAGCATATTTATTATTATTATTCGTAACCCTAGGCATAAGCGTAAATATTCGCGTTCCAACAGAATCAGTGGTCGAACCTTGTAAGCCGGAGCGCCAGAAAACAAAACACAGCCGAATTCTAGTATCGGTCGAATCTACATGCAATATATAGTGACGAGCACGTCTCTACGAAAACCGGCACGATAATTAGTGAGCCTGCGCAGCATCCCTACGGCACGTGCTTCTTTAGCAGCCACGTTTTCTATGTGGGGACTCCAGTTAGGTGTTTCGGTGTAGGTTACTCCCAAGTACCTAACTGACTCGACCTGTGGTACGGCGTCTTGTCGGTACATTAGTGAAATTCACACTGGGGCATTTTGTGCGAAAACTCTTATTGTGCTTTTGTTTATATTGAGGAATAGGTTGATGTCCTCCAGCCACGTTTCCAGGCTATTCATGTGTGTTCACAATCAGATACAGTGTGTGAATGTCCACCGATGCAGCAAAAAATGCGATATCGTCGGCATACATATAGACCTGTACATCTTGCTGTATGGGAGTGGTACATAGAGGTGCATTAAATAATAAGGGCGATAGTACTGACCCTTCTGGTAGACCTCTAGTTTGCCTATATATTGAAAAGCTAACACCAGATTGCGAGCAGTAAAATTCACTATTACCTAAGAAAGCATGGATCCAGGCCACAAAGTATTGAAGCAGTCCTAAGTTCTGAAACGAATCTAGCAGTTTCACATGCTCCACGCTATCATAGGCTTTTGTGATATCTACAGTTAACAAAGCGGAGTACTGTTTCTGATATCGAGCAAGTTGAATTCTGCTTTCGAGATCCACGTGCGCACACCGAATGGAGCAACCACGTATGAATCCAATTTGACATGGGCTCAGTGTCAATTTTTCTGACATCCATCGATGTATACGTCTATATAAAATTCTTTCAACGAGTTTTACTAGGTTCGATGTAAGTGCAATGGGCCTGATATTATCTAAGGTAAACCCAGCGTCTTGTTTTTTTAATAATGGAATCACTTTTGCCATTCTCCAATCGGGTGGAATCCAAGAGCTTCTAAGTGAGTGATTAATAATTTCGAGTAGGCCAAGTGGGTATATTTTATGTACTGATTTTATCATCGACATCGTCATGCCATCAGGACCAGCAGCAGAATGGGGTAGTGTTCTGACTACGTTTGCTGGTTCTGCAGGTGTGACCTCTTCAATATCCTCTGCCCTATGGGGGAGTCGGCTTGGTATTGGAGAATTGTCGTAAAGCGACTTTTTAGGCAATGAGCTATATCTTCTAGAAAGGCCTTCAGTACAACTGGTGATAATACTACATATTCTATATTTCTTAGTACTGGAAGAAGTTTCTTATTTCTCAGAAAGCAAAAAAGTGCTTTTCTACTGGCCGGCTTTGAAAGAAACTCACATCGGTTGTTGTTGAACTTGTCCTTCGCATAAGCGTTGGTTCTTTTAAAAATGGCGGCCACATACTTATCACTCCAGTTCCTGGAACACTGGTTGAAAATTAATTTTTTCCATGCAGCTTTTTCTACTCTATAAGCCCGCGAACAGTCTGCATTCCACCAAGGGTTGGTAGAAGGTTTAAAGTTTTCAATGGTGAATTTTGAAATATTCAACGACTCTTTATAATGTCGCTTATTCTGAAGGCGTCTAGTTCCGCATCAATCGTTCGGTTAGATAAAGCGCCTCGTAATTATTTCTTGAATGTATTAAAGTTAACGTGCGTAACCGATGATCTATTCTTGGAGGTTATTGGACATACCACCCCGAACAATAATGGCATATGGTCTGCACTTGTTCTCGAGTTAATCACAGACCATGATAACAGGGACAAATTAGCATTAGAAAAAGTTATATGAAGCACCGAGGAGGATTGATTACACATAAAAGTAGAAGTTTCTGTGTTTATGCTCATAAAGTGTTTCTTGTTCACCCAATACCACCAACGTTTTCCATTTAAATCAGTTTTAAAACCCCACGAAATATGATAAGACTTGAAGTCACCTACTAATACAATATCTTTTTGCCAATAGTAAACTGCAGTATCTAGAACGGAAGAATTTAGAACACCCGCAGGAAAATAAGCATTAATAATGAGAATAGGAGAAACCCAGGAATAATAATGCTTAATGCTGAAATCTCGCTTTCTGAGGTCATTGACTGATAAATAATTTTAGCTGAATGGGCGATTTTAGATGAGACAAATATTGCCAAACCCCCACCCCGAGTTGGGTGGCCTAGAAAGAATGTGTGGTACTTTTTAATCCTAAAATACTTATTTCTGCAAGCAAAGTTTCTTGTAAAGCAACAATATCAAGGAAATAATTATCGCAAAGATGAAGTAAGTCTGTAGCTGCTGAAAAAATGGAGCGGCAATAGCACTGCAGTACTTTTCAATTCCCTATTTTGAAGAGATACCAGCAGCGCTCACTGCTTTCTCTGAGATGCTATAATTTAAAAAAAATCCTTTTTTTGATAGATTTTCCTTCTGATATTTCTTATTTCTTGATTTAAGAATAACTGAGAAGCGTTGTGCCTCAGGAGAAGCACGTCTTTTTGTATTTCTTGAGTCCATTTGTTCTGGTTGTGAGACATGGAAATCGGAGTCCGAGCTCCAATGTAAGTCCTGCACAACAGGAATAATAATTCTATGGCCGGAGTTCAGTGTGTCTGGCTTTGACTTCGAAGGGCCTGGTTCTGATGAAATATCAGTAACCTTAACTGGTGAAGGTAGAGAAGGGACCCGGTATACGTTGGTTACCTCTCTGCAAGATTTGAGTAAACTGTGTGCTCACTATTTGTGCCAATGACTCCGTTAAGCTCACGAATAGAGAATCCATAAGCTTTGTCATAGCCCTTTCCACCGTTGACGTTATTAGATCAGGCAACGACGACTCAAGCATCTGGTTTGCCCGGTTGGCAACGATGGCATAGCCACGTGAGCGCTCTGAGAGAATAGACCGGGCCTCACGTCGGGAGCATTGTTGTTTTTTGATGATCTCTAGAAGTGGCAACTCATATGTCCTCATGTGGCAACTTTCAACGTCAGCAGCGTGACTTCTTCATAGGCAACATCTCACCTCTTGCGTTGAACATTTATCGGGTTTATGTTGGTCAGTACATGTGCGACACCTCACATCCGATCTACCTCCCTTGAGGGTATGCCCATACCTCCAGCATTTTTTGCAATGCAGTGGGTGAGGGGATAGTGCATCTACACAATAAATTAGTGGACATGCCTTAATTTCGGTTGGTCGAGCCATGCCGTTAAAAGTCACGATCACTGATTCTTTGGGGACCTTTTGTGCTCAAAGTTTCGCGAGCGTAGAAATACAGAGACTGCTCCTGAAGCCGCAAATATTTCAAGTATTTCAAATTGTGTAACTCAAGTCCACTCCTCGAAATATTCCCTTCACACAGGCCAAACGGACAGGCACGAAACAGCTCACCTGATTTGAGGCAAACGTTGAGCATTTTAGGAGATTTGTGATGCAGGCCTGGTCCGGCGAGCAGCACAGGATGCCTCCACATCCAAATTGACGTACCTCGGTAATCATTTGGTAATAATCAAAAATTTTCCGGAGCTCTTCCTGAATTAGTTACGGATTTCTCATGCGAATGGACTTGCCATCGGTTGGAACCAGGGCCACAGGAACGCTCTTCAGACCACTGCGCAAAAACAGATTGATTGGCAAAGCACTGTTAGGAAGGGAAGCCGACCAGACAGAATATGCCTGGCCGGGAGAGGAGATAAATATCAGGTTGATAGGCTTAACAGCGCTACCCGATCCGGCTGCACCCCCAAAGTAGGAAGCACGATGTTGCCCTTGAAGTAGCAGCGGAGGTTGATCCCCAATTGAAACCGGAAGCTCAGGCCTCGGGAAGCACCGGAGGAAAGCTCAAGGACAGCCGCGAATAGACGCCTTGCTCACCCCAGACCAGGAAGCACGGATATTGTTTGTTTGTTTGTTTGTTTGTTTGTTTGCCTGGAATGATGACTCATACCCACTTAGGGGGATTGGCCAAGAAAGCGTAGCGCAGATTTTCTGCGATCATTTTAACTATGTGTAATGAATTTGTATTATAATTTGACTAATGTTAGGAAAACTACGTAAAAAGAGAGCAAACGAGAAAAAAAGAAAAGTCAAGTTGAGAAACTTTGAGATTTCAGGTGTTGTGATTACCACTCAGCTGCGTTTACTTCATTTTGCCATTTAGAATTTTTCGGGGAGAGTAATAAACAATAATTATTTGATTGAAGATCACAAAGCTATACGCTTGGATGCCTGGGTATAATCGCAAACGGCATTGAAAGCATCCCTGTGACAATGTCCGAAAAGTGAGGCACCAAAGCTTAGTGCAGTTTCCACCGTCAATCTAAGGTATATTCTCAGAAATTGAATAACTAGTAACCTTTTTCAAAGTATAGCGTATCGGCGGCAATACAAAAAATAATGTTCTAGTGATTCTATTTCTCCGCAGAATGCGCAGAGGGGTGATGTTGTCTGACAACCTCTGTGTAAATACAGGTTTAGGGGAGGGGGACACGACATCAAAATTTAGTAATTAAAACTTCGAGCTTTCTGGACTGGCTCCAGTGAAGTCACCATCGAAACTTGAGGTGGTTATATTCTGTCCATGTAGTTACATTTTCTATCGTATCAGTGGAGATTGCTGATTTTCGATATCTTAGTGCTGTAATATATTCAACATCTGGCAGTATGGATCAAACTGGGCCATCAAGTATGGCTCGTACTAAGGAATCGGCCAATTCAATTAATCTTAATCCACAGTGTTCCGGAACCCATAGTAACCTCAGGAGTCTCAACAGCGGAGGTACTATTGTTTTGAATGTCCTTTGAATTCAAGAGTTCTCTGAAGCTGTCAGAGCTGCACAAACTGAAAAATAATCCGTGATTATGGCTGCGTCGCTTTGATTTGACGGAAGTTTCCGAAGAGCTAAAATAATCACCACGAGCTCCGCTTCATAAACTGGAGTAAAATCAGGCAGTATCACTGAAAAGGACCAGCAAGCGAATCAGAGGCAATTCCTACACCTGCCTTTTGATTATTTACTGAAGCACTTGTGGCTATTATATTTTTACTTGCTGCATGCTCCAAGTAATCTAATATTATGTTATTTAAAACTTTGAGACATTGTACCTTGGCGTTTTGGGGGAATATATCATCATACTCAACTATAACATGAAATTCGAGTCATTAGTTTCAATTACATTTCTAGTGTTCACATTACAGTTTGTAGATTCTTTTGTAAAAACATTATCTGAGGTGTGTCGAACCATGGCGAATGAGCAAGAAAGAAGGCGTCTGGGTTTGCGATAAAAGCATATTGAGATCTTCTGGCCGGTAAGCTAGAAAATTTCAAAAATGCTTGTACGGTCAAAATGCGAAATCGACAAAGTAGTGTATATATAGGCAGGCGTGCTTTCTGGTACAGTACATTGATAGACACAAACCTAGGGAGTCCCAGACACATTCTCAGTGCTTCTCTCTTCAGGACAATTAGAGGTTTTGTTTTATATTGTTGTTGTTTTTGTTGTTGTTTTTCTACTTCTTCGTGTACTTTCGTGCATCGTTATTCCACAAAATCGGTAACTCTACACTTTGTCTTAATGAATAATGCTCTTAGCTTCCAAAACTAATATATCTGCTGATAACGCAGTGCAGAGAGTGCTAGACGTTCCTTTTGGTCAACCTTGGTTATTCAACTTTTTAAAAATAAACAAAAACCCAATAAGAAAGACAACGAGCAAAGAAAATGACAAAAAATGGGCGTACTAAGATGATTCTCACAAGAACTACGCGCTGTTTTTTGCTGTTTCAGCGCCCGTGTTTCGTGTTTCCTTGCAAGCAGGCGCTTCGTTTACCTTTGGGTTCATCTCTCGATGACCACATCATCTTTCGCTTTTCATTATTTATATAGTGAAAACACGACAATGTGTGCGGGTAGCTCAAAATAAAAGGACCATAAGATGACAAAGGAGTCGTGCACTGACTTATGCACAAAGAGCCATGGTCCGTACCAGCCATCGTAACCCAGAAGCCAAACATCATGAGCACAATTTCTAACACACACACACAGCATATATATATATATATATATATATATATATATATATATATATATATATATATACTTTAAAAAATTTCACACCCAAAAGGGTGTATTTGTTTTGTCCCATGGGCAACACCCTTTTAGGGTGTCTAGGAACACCCTACACAATAAGGTGTTTAGAAACACCCTAAACCATAGGGTGTAAAGAAACGTTGCACCCTACTTTATTAGGTGTTTATGAATACCCCTAAACTATGGGTGTTGGATGAAGCTACACCCATGCGAGTGGGGTGTTAACTGAAAACCCCCTTGAAACGCTGGCAGTTATATGGATGAGCATACTTGATCAAATGAAGCGCAATTAACGGGCAACAAAAGCAGAGACACAGGAGGGGATGCTTAGACTTGTGCGTTGAGGAGAGCCGTTCATAGCACTTCATTCCATCAAATATGCATCACCTACTGGCCCAAGCCTCAATTGATCTCAAGGAGAAGCATATATGAACCTTCTCTGTGGTTGACAGGGAAGAAGCAAGATACTGGTGTCACCCACTGCACTTATACCTGCATGCATGCAGCTGATAAAATAAGGTGCCATGGTCTTGAATGAGCTGCATGAGACCAGTGTATATATGTGTACGTAGACTGGGCCGTGAGCGACAAAGTAAGACGCGGAAGACACACACACACACACGTGCGCGCGCGCACACACACACACGCACTCACCACACCACAGTAGTGCAAGCAGTAACCTGTAGCGTAATGTTCAACCGAACGTAACGCCAAAGCAAAAAACCTATGTGTTAACATCTGCCTTTATTATAAAAAAACTGCCAGTCTGACAAACAGGACTCTGATGGCGTTCTGCAAAATTTTGAAATATGTCACGTGACCAACTTTCTTTCTCTCTATACTAAAAACTCATTGTTTTCAATACAATAAATCTCCACAACTCTCAAAAATATTTGCGCTAGTCGGGCAAACGACTGAGACGTATGGCGTTTGATTGACACCGATACAATAGAAAAAAAAAACACGTAGGAAGAGCAAGCGAGTTTCTGGAGTCGCATTTACAACCTATTACATCTTGCAGTATAAATTTCGACATTAAAAAAAGAGAACATTTTACAAGGTAGTGTAATTGAGGTTGTATTAATGTAATGTCAATGTTGGTATACTTCTAACTGCAAAACCACTCGTCACTGCTGCTTGCACAGTCATCTTCAGCTGCTAAGATGACTGGTGCCTTCGAGAGAATCGGGGCGAAGCTGTTCTTTCTGTAGAGGAAATTCAATCCCGGAAACCTAAAATAAATACACAAGGAACAATGACCGAAATTTCACAAAGAGTGCGACATACAGTGCGCACCATGCATAACTAACTGCTTTCCTATATGTAAGTATAAATTGAGTGCATAGCAAGCATATTCAATGGCATGGGGCTCCACTGCAGTGAGAAAGGCTAGAAAAGGTATGCTGAGTAATAAACGCCATAAAAATCGCGCTGTGGCAGAATGATTCTACCTTTCGTGCCGTATATGAAACTTACTTTACGCTTTCAGCTTGCTCGCGCAGGCAAATAAAAAGGTGCTGCTCCAAGTTGATAATGTTCCATTAGCTGCATGCAACGACCAATCTAAGTGAATGTCAAGTTCTATGCTTAAGTATGCGTCAACAGAGCTGCATGTGTATTTCTGCAGATCTACCATGGTACTCATTCGATTAGTTTATTAAAAGGAATACAGTACGACGCGCAACAACACATACATATTTTATGTGTATTGCACAATGCCACTGAACATACATGACGGTATGTGCATTGAGAAGGTATTCAGTGCAGGTAACTTGTAAAATTAAGTACTGTACAGTTACGTATTAAAATGCAAATAATACTAGTGTTCTTGAACTGGCTCACATTGACACGATTATATAATGGAAGAATTGGCTATTGGGTCATTCCACATCAGACATCCCAGCCATTTTGGTGACCACCGCAAATGTATTTAAAAAATCGCAATGATTTTACTGCATTTAAGAGGTAACTGCTAGAATATTTTGCAGACAAATGATTTATTGGTCACGTCGCTGCCTCCTAAAGTTCCCGGAATCTCGTCTCGATGTTTGTGAAAAAAATTATTTCATAAGTATCTCTTCTTCCGTGCCAAATTTGGTCTACAAATTAAGTGAAAGGCTTGCGTAAAGTGTTTGAAACTCAGTAATATTATTAACATTTTTTGATTACATACGCCTCAAATAATTTAGCCGAAATGTGTTACATCTGCATTTTTCTATATCAATACTGCACTTTGAATGCATATCTGAGGAGTGAATACCTACTTCACATAAAGTATATTTGGAGGGAAAAATATTTTAGACCTCTCAAGCTGTCAAACTATACGAGAAAAAATCGCAAATTTCACAAAATAATTGTTTTGTCTATAATAATACGCAACTTGCACCATGTGGTGGTTGAAATAAAATAGACTTTGTACCTAAATCAAAGCAAATAAACAGTTATTATCATGTGCCAATTTTTGTCATAGCAATTTATGTTTTGAGAAAAAGATCACAGCATATCCACTGAGTGAATGATGATGAGTGGGGCGTAGCGTTCATCCGTGCGGACGCACAAACAGATAGACAGACAGTCTGACGCCAGTATGGACGAACAGAAAGACGGACGGACTTGCGGACAGACCGACACATGGAAGCCCGGACGGATAAATGCACAGACGAACGGACGAAAGCACAAATGTACGGACGAACGATTCGCCCCACGAATCATCATTTTGTCCGTGTACATGCTGTGAAAACCACTAACGCTATCTATTGTGCAACTCATCAAGTGTCTACATAATACTAGTACGTCTACAGAGGAAGGAACGACCCACGGCCTCAAGAGCTTTGCCCCTATATGATTTTTGAAGTTCCAAGTTTTCCATTCGCCATTTGGTCATACGGCAGCCGACACCTCGAAGTTCTCCATTGCCGTTGATGGGAAAATTAAAAAAAATATATTTTATTCTTCGAAATGTAAATTGTAATGATGAAACTTGTCACAAGCAAAGAACTGTTTATTTGCTTTCAATTTATGTAAAAGGTGATTTTTAATTGAACCACCACATGGTGCCAATTGCGTCTCAATACGGATAAAAATGACAGTTCTGTGAAATGAGTGATCTTTTCTCATAGAGGTTAACAGCTTAAGATGTCCAAAATAATTTTTCATCAAAATATCTTTCTGTGGAGTAAGTAGTCCAGCTCAGATATTCACACAAAGTGCAGTATAGCAATGAGAAAATACAAATATAACACCCTTTGGCTAGGTCGTGGAGACGTATGTGGCCAAGAATTTGTATATTATAGCTGAGTTTCAAACATTTTACATAAGTTCCTTCACTTAACATGTACCAAACTTGATATTAAAAAATGTGCGGAACTTGTAAAATATCTTTATTTCACAAACAACACTCAAACAACAGTCTGGAAAGTTTGAAAGGCAACCACGTGACCAAAAACTTTTTCTCTCCAAAATATTCAAGCAGTTCACTGCTTTCAGTGCATTAAATCAGCACGATTTTTTTTCAAACACATTTGTCATAGCCGCAAAATTGGCTGGGAAATTTCGAATAAAGTGACCCTGTTACCTTCACTCAATGACCATTGCATACTGCTAAATTAGGGCAATTTGTTTCAATCATGCTGTCAGGGTGAGAAAGCATAACTCCTTCCCGATGCAGCGTAGCCTGTTCAGTGTCTGTGCGTGTTGTGTTCCCAGATAGCTATGCTGCCCAGTCTTACATTTTGGCTACAACACATGCTTAGATACCATGCAGTATGCATAATATTGAAGCGTTTTTGTGCAACAAAAAAACTAATAATACGCTTCACACAGCGAAAATACCTTTAAAATCTCAAGTACTTTGCGAAGTTAAACACCAAAGTGAGGCGATGGTAATAAAACTCTGAATAACAAGAATATTTTGAAAGTTACACATGATGGAAACAATCTGAATAAAATCTGCATCGCCCGACAAAATAAGAGGTAGGAAACATAGGCAAGACATATGACGACATTTGCACCGGTCAAAAACAAAACACCAATCGGCGGGGCATGATACCACTAAAAGGTTTCTGTTTGAACTTTTGACACAAGAGCAGCGATGCAAGTAACTAACCTGGAAGAGCAAACAGGGTGAGTGCTCCATCCCAGAAGTGGTATTGAGCCCCGGTGGGCTCCGTTTGGGAAGCGTCTTATGTAGTGTCCAGCCAGTGCCGATAGCCATGTCTGTTCCGGTAGATGGAGCTGATTGCCAAGTTGGTGTCCAAGAATGGTCGATTAGCCAGGGCGCTTGCGTCCAGTCTTAGGATACATCCAAGGAACGCCAGCTATGAGGCGCATCGCTGGCACAGAATGCAGAGACGCGCTGACAAGCAGGGCAACCTGGAAGAGCGAACAGGGTGAGTGCTCCATCCCAGCAGCGGTATCGACTATCATATATATATATATATATATATATATATATATATATATATATATATATATATATATTGTTATATATTGTGATCATGCAGAAATGAGGACGATGTAAGTAACAAATACCCACCCAGCACCTCCATCACGTATGAAGTCTTGGTAGTCTTGGCTGCGTCAGCGTTTATTTGAGGAAAGACCTCGCAAAACGAACGGGCAGAGCCAGTACACAGACGATGACGATGATTATGATCCAGAGTGGCAATGAGGACAAAGAGACAAGCGGATGATGGTGATTGTGATCATGCAGGGATGAGGATAATGTAAGTAACAAATGCCCACACTAAATATAACAAAAAGTACCCGCCATATTTGCCTTCTCGGCGAGGATCGCTTACACTGACAGTGGCAGTCTATCCATGGCCCCTTTCATGGCCCCTTTCATCATGATATAACCGCTTAACTTGTAGTCTTTTTCCCAATTTAAATTATAAAATGAGAGATCTGGTTTAGTTTTATGTATGACACTGAACAATAAAACTGTGAACAAACTAAACAAAAACACATTCGTGCAAAGAAAGACGAAACACGGGCGCTCAGCAATAAAACACTCGCGATCCTTCTATCAATCATCATCATCAAGTTAATTTGACATAACCACCAAGCTCCACTAATTGAAGAGTTAGTTAGTTTACCTTCTTTATTTACTGTACCAAATTATATAATGCATCTCAATCTGGTTTACCCGAGCATTTTTTTCTTTTATATTGTGTACATTTTTCAGTTTGACTAGCTTATTTATGTTGTTCCTGTGAAGAGAACTGCCATGTTCACGTTTTGCCTTTCTGTATACTCTGTATGCCTTGTTTACCAATCCAGGGGGTGCGAACCCTGTCAAGACTGATATTCGGCTTTTTCGTCTCTACCCCCCAAGCTCCATTGAGTGTCTTTGAAATCTGATTGATTTATTGATATATAAACATCTCAAGATGCAATAAAATAGGGTTGTTGTACGTGGAGAAAAGTTCAGACTATAACTTGGCGAAAGAAATGAAATCGTAAGGTTGTAGCACAGCTCTGTTTGAGCTTGCAGAAAAAGCAGCTACTAAAGAAAAAAAATACAGACGACAGGAGAAGCTCTGGACTTAAACTTTTGTTTATTACAAGACCCTACATGCCATCATATAGCTCACCTGATCGAACATGTTGACCACACACATAACAAAAACCTTATGCGTATGGCGCAGCACACGTGACGGAAAATGTAGCGTTAAGCAGATTGTCAAAATAACAATTCTATATCAGTACATCACTGTCCACGCCGAAGAACATTGAACTCTTTTTCAGATAAGGCTTTGGATGACGTCCGCACAAACAGCTTCGCACAATTTGAGATAAAGTTCGCTTCAATAATCTCTCATGTCAACTGGTTACGGCTGCGGCCCAAATAATACATTGGTCAAACAATGGAGTGCATGCACACTTCTTACAATGCATAACCAGAAAATAAGACGAAACCTTGTTTTTAACATTGTTATGACACTCGCGCAGACGGTCATTGACACACCTACCAGTCTGTCTTATGTAAACCGCGTCACATGAGAGAGCAAACATGTACACTACAGCTAGAGAATATTAAACAAACCTAGTCGCATGCTTTTTTGCAGAGGTAGGTTGCATCCATATAGTAGACTTAGTTTTTCTGGAGTGGAGGACACTGTGCGAACATTTTCTCTCGGGGCTTTCTTTTTCAAACGGTGTGAAATTTTGTGCACATACGATATGACACTGGTTTTTCCAGCTGCGGGCTCACCATTGTACTGCGGCCATACCCTGCTAGTGAACCATACTACAAACATTCTGCCAGTGACACCTGCACGAACACCGGATAGCCTGCCATAAGCGCTTGCTTTGTCCTGCAAAACTAGCAGCCATAGCGAGTTGGCATCATTTAATCAGACCATTATCCAAGCACAAACTGGCAATCGCTCATTTAATTTGCTTTGAATGCGCTTATTTGTAGTGCAGGAGAGGCTTTTCCGACCATGGTTCCTAGCATCAACCAGTATGTTCTAATGAACAGAACATACGAAGGTTAAGAAAGCAGATTGTGCCTTTTTGCGGTACTGATGATGATGATGATGATGATGATGTTTCGTGCTTGTGGCTTAAGAGCCATTTGATGGCCAAAGAACGCAAGTTCATGGGACAGTTTTTGCGGTATTTCACATGAGTAGTACTAGAGACTTCTTAGTTACTAACATAATTTCTGCTACCTGACGGCCAAGGCACACCTAATAAAAAACAAGAAATGGTCGACATAACAAAAACCTTTGCGCACTCTCGTATGAGCGAGCTTCTTGGACAAAATATCTTCTAGTCAGACGAGAAAAAGATCGCTGAGTATGGGTGCAATGCACGAATCTATACATACCTCCTTCTTTTGTAGATAAATGGCGTCGTCCCATTTACTATATGTCGACACAAAACGAAAATGATGATTTGACTTACATGTGCGACTTACCATCCAAAAACCCCACATGATTATGAGAGACGCCGTAGTGGAGGGCTCCGGGAATTCGGTCAGCTGGGGTTTTTTTAACGTGCACCCAAAACTTAGCACACGGGCCAAAACATTTTCGCCAACATCGAAAATGCAGTTGTCGATGCCGGGACTGAATCCCGCGACCAGCGGTTCAGTAGGCCAGTACCTTAGCCACTACAGAACACCGCGGTGGGGCAAGATAAATATGAAAAGACTATAAAAATTGTTGCTAGATATGAAGGCATCATTCTGGAACCTGATGCAACCATGTTCATCAATGTACTGTTCCACTACTTCTAGCAGGTCTCTGTGAGGAATAGAGTTTTTAATAGAGATACTTGATGTCAATGGAAGAACCCTGGTAACCTCTGTAAGGGTTAGTTCCTAAAAATGAATATTTCATCGCAGCTCTTTATCAGGAAGCGGTCTTTCGTTGACAAACAGTTAGGATTGGCCTGTAAAAATAGTGCAACTGGCTTCTGCTGGGAGTCGTATACTTTGACGCAATTTTTCTTAGAAGAACTTCAACTTTATAAGTTTTTGTGCTGAACTGAACCAACAGGTGGCCCCTCTTCCCTTTTGTTACCAAGGCTTAACTTCTTGCAAAGCTTATTAGCTGAGGACTTTTCCCTCTCAGTGACACGTTGTCACACTGCTTGAAGACTTTGGCAATAGTATTGCTGGCTTTTAGACAAAACACTCCCTGAATGAAACACAAAAATACCACCCTCCTTATCATCCGGCACCACAAAAAGATAATTGTCATTCAGGTAGTAAATAACGCACTTAAGCGAGAGTTCTGGACGTGCTTCCATAGAACGGGCACTTCAACACCCTCAGGAGCAATTCGTGGAACTGCTTTTTTTTTTGTCGCATACTTGGACACATCAATCACGAAAGTCAACAGCTCTTCGGGTCTTCTCTTGGTTTCCACGCTGAACTTGGGAACCAACGACAGAGCATTATGGACGTAGCCCAGAAGGTTCACTTGCTCCGTCATGTGCTCACACAATTGCGGTGTTCAGAAACCTTCTTAGGAAGACGTCTCCGAAGTTGTCTCAAACAGATCTGCCACTTAAATTTTGTCTTCTGGACGAGCAAGCGTGAAAACATATGCAAGGTCGAGTCCAACGACAGGGGGTTAATCTGCATTCGTAATCACGTTAAGAGAAGTGGACGATAGAGGCTTGCCTGCCGATGAAGCGCCGATTTATGGATCTTACATATCCTTGCGATATGCCCCGCCGAAGGAATAAAACCACAAAGAGTGTCCCTGCTTCATACGGAACAATTTTCCGACGAAGACAGAAGCCCACTGAACAAGCTTTGCAAGCTAAAGCGGCGATGGGCGATACGATGGCGTAATAGTCTTAACGATAGGCAGGAAGTGGGCCCATAGAACTAGAAATGAAGTCGACAAGTACAGCATATTCTGCAAGTTGATGCATGATCAAATCAAAAGCTTATAGCGCAGCTCTCTTTGAGCGTTAAAATAGAAAAGCCAGGGAAGAAGGGTAATCGTGTCAGAGTACGACTCCTGGGAGAAACCAGTAGCACTGTTTACAAGCCAAGCTCAAGTGTTTGTCAAGTGAAGACTTCTTGCTGGTGAGGAACTCGGATGAAACAATAATTTTCCTAGGAAACATCACTGACAGAAGTTACCAGGCTTTTTTCATTGACATCGAGGATCTTTTCCACTCGATTCCTCACTAAGACCTGCTAGAAGTAGTGGAACAGTCGATTGATAAATGTGGTTTCCTCATGTTGCAAAATGGTGGTTTCATATCTAGTGTCACACGCAAATGTTTTTTTATGTCAGTGGTACACGTGTTCGAGCAGGTGAGTTTATAATGTGCTCCAGAGTCATGCAATAAACAAAAGTTCGAAGTTTAGCGCTCAATCTGTCGTCTGTATTTTCCTTCGTCACTAGCTTCTTTTCTTTTTTTGTCGCTCCAACAGAGCTGCGCTAAAGTCATACGATTTCATCGTGCGCCAACTCGCCCAACCTGCAGTGCGTGACGAAAGGCTCTTTATCAGGCAGGTCTGGCTACAGCACAAGCGACAACCACAGCGATTGATCATTGTATCTTCTGTACCAGCGGAGCACCGTAATTCACAATATATATATATATATATATATATATATATATATATATATATATATATATATATATATATATATATATATATATATATATATATATTATATATATATATATATATATATATATATATATATATATATATATATCAATTGAAGACTTCTTGCTGGTGAGGAACTCGGATGAAACAATAATTTTCCTAGGAAACATCACTGACAGAAGTTACCAGGCTTTTTTCATTGACATCGAGGATCTTTTCCACTCGATTCCTCACTAAGACCTGCTAGAAGTAGTGGAACAGTCGATTGATAAATGTGGTTTCCTCATGTTGCAAAATGGTGGCTTCATATCTAGTGTCACACGCAAACGTTTTTTTTTTTTAATGTCAGTGGTACACGTGTTCGAGCAGGTGAGTTTATAATGTGCTCCAGAGTCATGCAATAAACAAAAATTCGAAGTTTAGCGCTCCATCTGTCGTCTGTATTTTCCTTCGTCACTAGCTTCTTTTCTTTTTTTGTCGCTCCAACAGAGCTGCGCTAAAGTCATACGATTTCATCGTGCGCCAACTCGCCCAACCTGCAGTGCGTGACGAAAGGCTCTTTATCAGGCAGGTCTGGCTACAGCACAAGCGACAACCACAGCGATCGATCATTGTATCTTCTGTACCAGCGGAGCGCCGTAATTCACAATATATATATATATATATATATATATATATATATATATATATATATATATATATATATATATATATATATATATATACCCTGCATATATGGTGGTCACGTGGTATTGAGTAAGGAATACAAAAAGGTGCCCATAATGTTTGCCTTCTCGGCGAGGATGGCCCATAACAACTATGGTTGCCTCTCCAAAAGTCAGTGCGCCACTGCTTTGTTATCACGTGGTTTCTTTAATTATGAAGACGCACGTTCACACTGTATTCTTTCTGCCATTCCAAGTTATAGAAGTCGAGCTAGATCTGATTCAGTTTGTATGTGTAAGGTTTTAACGAAGAAATTGCGCAAAAACTAAACAAAGATGCATTCCTGCAAAGACGAAAGATTGGTGCTCAAAAAGCAACAAATCAAGTGCTATTGTTCCGGGTAGCATCATCATCATTAACAACGCCTATTTTCATTCTCCTTTAATGTCTACTTCTTTTTCAAACTTCCTTTTCTTTTTGAATTTGAAGTTCTCAATAAGCAAAAGGGTTATCAAAATGGACATGTAGCACACATTGAGCTGTTTTATTATATAGCTCATAATTTTGAGTGGGATGTTAAATATATTATTCAGTAGGACATGAGTTCATTTGCTGATTGCTAGTGAAACAAGGATGTGCCAAAGAACACGAAGTAGTAGAAGAAGAAGAACAACGCCTTTAGAAGACGTGTCTACTGATAGGCTCCACCAATTTTTACGTATTAAGGATTTCGTTCACCTATTGCCTTCGCGACATCACCTGCCGGAATCAGCAAGGGAAGGAAGCAACGCGAGGTCTACGACGACTGGTTGCGGCCACTGTCGTAGCCAGGCCAGGCTTTGTCGGGCGTCCTTCAGCATCGACTCTCCCGACTCCCGGGAGAACTACTTGGTGTCGAGGCTGCAGCAACGTGGTTTCTACCGAAGCGCGCGCCCTTCGTTCTTGGGGATGAAGCAGCTGCAGGAACGGCGAATATGAAGCGTAAGAACAACGATCGGTGGCGGACACTGTTGTACCCGACATTTGGCGTCGTCCTCATGTGCTTTAGCATCGACTTTCCCGACTCTCGTGAGTTCTATACTGTGTCACAGAGGCTCGGACATCGCCGTTTCTGCCACAGCACACCCTTTGTTGTCGGAGACGAAGCGCCTGCCAGCATTGGCAAGGTGAAAATGCAGCACGGGGACTACGACCAGTTGCAGCCATGGTCGTACCTGGCACTCGGCGTCATCCTCATGTGCTTCAGCATCGACTCTCCCGACTTCCGTGAGCCCTATACTGTGTGGGAGAGGCTGCACACCGTTTCCGCGGGAGCACACCTGACTTTTTAGTTGATCGAAAATGTCCTTTTGAACAACCCACACACGCTCCTGGTGCATGCCAATGCATCGGAGGCACCCGTTGCTCCCGGTGGTATGCGCATCTATTGGACGAAGCCAAGAACCCCCATGTCTGCACCTAGAATACTCTGCCAAGAACAAGGATGGTTGGGAGGTTTTCGAGACGTTCACGGTGGTCATCTTGCATTCGAAGACGTCGAAGAAGACGATTAAGACTAATCGCAATATTCTGTTTTCCGTTCGTAGAGAGAGGCCAGTTCGAGGCAGGACAAACTTCTACCGCGCAGCTGTGTCTGCATTTCTTTTTCGTATATACTGATATAAAATAGGTTATTTTCTTCGAGTCATTATTTCATGTAGATATAAATAAGTAAATACGCTCGGGAAAACTTGGTGTTCGCGCATTTTTGTCCTCTGATCGTTCAAAGTGTGCTTCGCTTGTATTACTAGGGGGCAAGAACATTGTTAGCGCGCAATTTTATTGACTTAATGCTAAGGCAGAAAGAAGGAGAAAGGAAAGTTTCTATATCCCACAAAACAATGCGATGATATAAGGAGTGGTGAATCTGTAGAAAGCTTAGCTTTCTGTGATTTAGCGTTGGTCACCAATAAAATGAATTATATCAAAATTAAAGCAGTCAGGAAGTTCCATTATTTATTCACCAATACTTGGTTGATCAGTTTTGTTTCCTTACAGGTGTATAAGATCTTAGCCATCGACTTGAAACGCCCCTCTCGCCCACAAAAAAGTGAACTTTGGCGATATATTGCAGATATTCGAAAATTTGTGCTTGCTGTTTCTAATTTGTCGGAATATAAAATTTTTGACCCAGGCACTTTATCAAGGGTGCATTGCGAGCTATCTAGTCGCGTAAGCCTGCGGGCTTTCGTGATCCCACCCTTGACCTGGGGAAAACGAAAATTAGCATGGAAGGCTAAGACGCTTTGACCAATGTGGCTTGCTGGTAATGACATGAACATTTTCACTATTCCGTCGCGTACGTTGTCAAACACTTTCCGTCAGAGAATGGCACATACCCGCCCAGAGTTATGTGCCACTGGTAGACGTGTATGTGCCACAGATGATCGACAGTTTATATCTACCCAGGAACGGTGAGAACACAAATGGGTAATTTTAACGCATGAGCGTTAAGAAAAAGCTAACATTGGCAGCATTGACCGGACAAATAAAATGAATAAATGTCAGAGCCCCGGCAGGAATCAAAGCCAAGCATTCAGTGTGGCAATCGAGTATATTAATCAAATAATGGTTTTGGACGTTATAGCCCACATGTTTCTCTCTCAATCGAATATTCTACCACAGAAAAGCGCCAAGTCTCGTTAATATTTTTGGAAAATGCCCTAGTCATCTGTAATGTTGGCGAAACGTCAAATATGGATACAGTGCACTGGTTGTCCAATTTAATAAACATTACATATGTACTCATAGTTCATTCCACCAAAGATCGAAAAACGTGATATACTTGATATCTCTGATTTTCCTTGTCCTTTGTATATTATGTACGTATGACCGAATATCTCAAAATCACTTTTTGTTTTAAAATAAAAACTTTCAGAAACAAGAAAAAATCGACAAGCTTCGCCGGAAGACGACGGTCAATTTACGAAAAGTGCGCTTCCGTGCATTCGCCATCGTGCTAAGAGTG
The DNA here is from genome assembly GCA_013436015.1 of Rhipicephalus annulatus. Classification (NCBI taxonomy): domain Eukaryota; kingdom Metazoa; phylum Arthropoda; class Arachnida; order Ixodida; family Ixodidae; genus Rhipicephalus; species Rhipicephalus annulatus. The sequence continues at coordinate 416,709 of WOVY01002399.1, forward strand.
ACGCAAGTTATATATCTCAAATATTTTCTTTTTTGGCACAATTACAATTATTGAAGTTGTATCTTACATAATATTTTCGATTTCTGCAGAAGAAAGGTATTTATAAAAACACTCGAAAAACGCCTTGTTTATTTATTTGTTGGCTTTAACGTCCCAAAACCACCATATTATTATGAGAGACGCCGTAGTGGAGGGCTCCAAAAATTTTGACCACCTGGGGTTCTTTAACGTGCACCCAAATCTGAGCACACGGGCCTAGAAATTTCCGCCTCCATCGGAAATGCAGCCGCCGCCGCCGGGATTGGATCCCGCGACCTAAAACGCCTTGTTTATGATACTCATTTGTATAGGACGCAAATTTTTGTTTCTGTGAACGTCAGAACTTGTTCATACTATTTACAGCACTGATAGTACCTATGTGAGTAAATATCCTCTGTATTTTCGTTTGTCTAGCAATTTTTAAACTTGTGAATTCTTAGCTCGAAACAAAAAACAATGTTTCGAGCTAAGAATTCACTCGTTTTGAACAAGCAAATTCAAAACACGCCGTTTTTCGAGGGTTATTTGAAATACTTAGGTTGCCCGAAATTTCAGAAACTCGAATGAACTACTTCTCCGATATTTCATTTTGTGTTACGCAGAAAGATGTTTTTGTTATACAGCTTGCTTGCTGCTAGCATGATCGAGGTTTTGAGAAAACGTGCTATTCGTAAAATGGCCATCGTCCCCCTGCAGTGCTTCTCAATTTTTCCTTCGTTTAAAGGATTTATTATTTGAAAGGCTAATGTGAGTTCACGCTATTCGTTGATACAGGCATATTGTCACGGGCTAAGTAGATGCCTGAGGATGACGACGACGAAGTGCTGAACGGGAACGTGCTCGGAGTGCAGCAGCGTCGTACGCATTAGCTCGCCAGTATATTCGCCAGTACACATTTGTTCACCAGTGTATACTTTATTCCCCGTAACATCATTGGTGGAAGGTGCGGGGTACCACTCGCTATACAGCCCAACGAGCTGGATCTTCGCAGCGGACGGCGCATTGAAGCTACCACGATGACTGACCAGGCTACTCAATGTCAACAAGATTCGTCAGCCCCGCAGCCGATCGTTGTGGTCCAACCTCGTGACCCAGGTCCATTCAACGGCACAAGTGGCATAGACGTCGATGACTGGCTGGTTCAATATGAGCGCGTCAGCAGCAGCAACCATTGGGGTCCGACGCTTATGTTGGCGAACATCATCTTCTACTTGCATGGCACGGCAAAACTCTAGTACGAGACACATCAAGAAGAGTTGACTAGCTGGGACGTCTGTAAGCAGAAATTGCGCTATTTATTTGGGAAACCCATCGGACGTCAAGTGGCCGCAAAGAAAGAGCTTGCCACTCGTGCCCAGACATCCACAGAGCCGTACATCGCGTACATCCAGGACGTGTTGGCTTTGTGCCGCAAGGTCGACAAGGACATGCTCGACGAGGACAAAGTCGGACACATCCTGAAAGGAATTGCGGATGACGCCTTCAATTTTCTCCTGTGCAAGGACTGCTCGACGGTGGAGTCGGTCATCGAAGCATGTCGTCGCTTCGAACAGGCAAAAAGTAGGCGCATAGTTCACCGATTTGACCGCCTTCCCAACACGGCGGCTACGTCCTCTTGCGAAGAGTTGCCCACACTACATCAACCACCAGCGCCAGAAAACGTCACCAGAATAGTCCGTCGGGAACTCGAGGCTATGGCTCCCGCTATGTCTAGCGTCAGCGCGCCAGGACACAACCTCGGTGCCGTTTCAATGATTCAGGCCGTGGTTCGCCAAGAGATCGCGAATATGGGCATTTCGCCACCTCATCAAAATGCCCCTGCTACTTCCAGCTCGGCTCCAGTCGTTGCGGCTGCCACTCCGAACCGCACGTTCGCGCCACGACGAAACCCAGCTGAATGGCGCACTCATGATGATCGGCCCATATGTTTCACGTGCCATCGGATAGGACACATCGCTCGCCATTGCCGCAGCCGGTGGACCTCATCACCTCGACCGAGCTTCTATGATTGGCGGCCTCGCTCTGAACGTGCACCTTATGCCCCGTCCTACCGTGCTGAGACAGGTGCAGAGCATAATCCAGAACGTCGGACCAGCCGCTCGCCATCGCCCGTGCGTCGTCAGTCCCGCTCGCCCCAACCCCGCCGTTCTCGGTCTCCCTACGACCGTCGCTCGGAAAACTAGCCGGTGCAGCCCCCGGAGGTGACGCTGCATACACGACTTGGACTGCAAATCCTCTGATTACTCCCGACCAGCGGTGCAACCTCCTTACAATTCTCGTTGATGGTTTACCTATAACTGCTCTTATTGATACCGGTGCACAAATATCTGTGATGAGCTCAGACCTCCGCCGCCGCCTCCAAAAAGTTCTGACGCCTGCGATTGCACCTACCGTTCGTACAGCGGATGGGAGTACTCCTGCTGTGCTTGGAATGTGCACTGCGCGATTAACAATTTCTGAGCATCAAACTTCAGTTCTGTTCGCTGTACTGGAAAATTGCCCTCATGACCTCATTCTTGGACTCGACTTTCTGACTTCACACGCTGCGCTCATTGACTGTTCCAAAGGTCTTCTTCGGCTCGAACTACCATCCTTTTCGGAGACCGTCTCTACCAGCCCACCTCGTCTACGCTCTGTCGATTTCCTTAGACTTCCGCCGCAAGCCGCAGTCCAAGTCCAACTCTCGCCATATCCTGCAGTACCCGATGGTGATTATGTTGCTGCCCCAATTTCTGACGTCGCCATGGCACGCAATGTTGCACTCCCCAACACGGTGGTTACCGTTAAGGACAACCGAACTTCGTTTCCCGTCCTCAATTTCGGCCTCTCAGCGCAAGTTATTCCTCGCGGCATGTCACTTGCGCATCTTACACCACTGGTCGACCACACAGTTTCCGCTCTAACCACCGATTCGCCACCCGATTTTTCATCAACGTCGTTCTCGTCACGTTCCTGTTCTGACCTTTTCAAGCCAATGCTATCTGACAAGCTCACCTCTGAACAAGTCTCTGCTTTCTGCCGTGTGCTTGCTTCTTATGAGGACATCTTTGACTTCGGCGACCGTAATTTGGGCCAGACATCTGTGGTAACCCATCGCATCGACACCGGTGACGCTCGACCCATTCGCCGACGACCCTACCGTGTGTCAGCCCCGGAGCGTGCTATTATACAGCGAGAAGTCGATAAAATGCTTGATAAGGGCATAATCGAACCCTCATCTAGCCCCTGGTCCTCACCCGTTGTACTTGTTAAAAAGAAGGACAATAGCTGGAGATTCTGTGTTGATTACCGCCATCTCAACCATATTACCAAGAAAGATGTCTATCCCCTACCGCGCATAGATGATGCACTCGATTGCTTGCACGGTGCCAAATATTTCTCTTCAATAGACCTTCGCTCAGGCTACTGGCAGATCGCTGTGGACGATAAAGACAGAGAGAAGACGGCCTTCGTGACTCCTGATGGACTTTATCAGTTCAAGATGATGCCTTTTGGATTATGCAATGCCCCCGCGACATTTGAGCGCATGATGGACTCTCTCCTTCGAGGCATGAAGTGGACCATCTGCCTCTGCTATCTTGACGACGTTATTGTTTTTTCGACTACTTTCGACGACCATCTTACCCGTCTGTCCGCAGTGCTTGATGTTTTTCGACGTGCCAACTTGCAACTTAATTCGTCCAAATGCCGCTTTGGGCAACGCCAAATCTGCGTACTCGGCCATCTTGTTAACGCTGCGGGCGTTCAACCAGACCCTGCGAAAGTCCGAGCAGTTCGCGACTTCCCCACACCCCGCTCAGCCAAGGACGTCCGAAGTTTTCTGGGACTGTGCTCCTATTTCCGTCGTTTTGTCGAGAAGTTTGCTGAAGTAGCCCGTCCTCTAACCTGCCTCCTCAAAAAGGATGTCGCATTCACCTGGGGCCAAGAGCAAGCAAACGCCTTCTCGTCGCTGGTTGACATTCTCACCAATCCACCAGTCCTAGCACACTTCGACCCATCTGCCGCCACGGAGCTTCGTACTGACGCCAGTGGCCACGGCATAGGCGCAGTGCTCGCGCAGCGGCAACAAGGCATGCACCGCGTCGTCGCGTATGCAAGCCGACTGTTGTCGCGCTCGGAACAAAATTATTCCATCACAGAACGCGAGTGCTTAGCTCTCGTCTGGGCCATTGCGAAATTCCGACCGTACCTGTATGGCCGACCATTCTCAGTTGTTACGGACCACCATGCGCTTTGCTGGCTCTCCTCACTCAAGGACCCTACGGGACGCCTTGGTCGCTGGGCGCTGCGCTTACAAGAGTACACTTTTTCCGTATCCTATCAATCCGGACAACTTCACAAGGATGCCGACTGCTTGTCCCGTTACCCAGTCGATCCCCCTGACACGAGGGAAGATGAGCAAAAGGCCCTCGTTCTTTCAATTACCGACTTCACCGACATAGCTGCTGAACAACACCGCGACCCCTCTTTGCGTGCTATTATCAATGGTCTGCACTCTCCCCACCCTGACCACTCCTTACAACTGTTCGTTCTTCACAACGACATCTTGCACCGCTACAACACCCGCCCTGATGGTGCTGAGCTTTTACTCGTTGTTCCTGCGCATCTTCGCCCAGACGTATTGGCCCAGCTCCATGATGCCCCCTCCGCTGGACACCTAGGGGTGTCACGCACGTATGACCGCGTTCGCCGCCGATTCTTTTGGCCTGGCCTCTACCGTTCTGTGCGACAGTACGTTGCGGCATGCGACCTCTGCCAGCGCCGCAAGACACCTGCTCTGAGACCTGCTGGTACCCTCCAGCCCATTGAAGTACCAGATGAGCCATTTTTCCGAGTCGGCCTCGATCTTCTAGGACCCTTTCCCGTGTCGGCCACCGGTAATAAGTGGATTGCTATTGCTACCGACTACGCAACGCGGTATGCCGTTACACGCGCCCTCCCCACCAGCTGCGCTACTGATGTAGCCGATTTCCTTCTTCATGACATTATTCTGCGTCATGGTGCTCCTCGTCAGTTGATCACCGACCGCGGCAGCTGTTTTCTATCTAAAGTAGTCGACGAGCTCCTGCGATCCTGCTCTACCCACCACAACTTCACTACAGCGTACCATCCACAAACCAACGGCCTCACGGAACGCCTCAACCGTACCTTGACGAATATGTTAGCGATGTACGTCTCCAAGGATCACAAAGATTGGGACATCCACTTACCTTTCGTTACCTTCGCATACAACAGTTCACGTCATGATACAGCTGGATTTTCCCCTTTTTACCTACTGTTCGGTTATGACCCGCCTTTGCCCATGGACACCGTGCTCCAATCTGACGCCCCCTCATCGACTGCTTATGCTCGTGATGCCCTGGCCCGAGCTGACATCGCCCGCCAAGTCGCCCGGGATCGTTTATGTGCCTCGCAGCTTAACCAAAAGAGTGCATACGATCGCCGGCACCGCGACGTACAGTACTCTCCGGGGTCACTCGTCTTGCTGTGGTTACCATCACGTCGTGTTGGTCTCAGCGAAAAACTAATGTCCCGTTACGTTGGCCCCTACCGCGTCATACGCAAGGTCACCAGCGTGACCTATGAGATAGCTCCACTCCATACCACGTCAGTACCAGCTTCAGTCCCCACCGATATAGTGCACGTGTCACGGCTTAAGCCATACTTCTCACGCCTCGAGAATTGATCGCACCGGGACGGTGCTTCTGCCGCCGGCGGGTAATGTCACGGGCTAAGTAGATGCCTGAGGATGACGACGACGAAGTGCTGAACGGGAACGTGCTCGGAGTGCAGCAGCGTCGTACGCATTAGCTCGCCAGTATATTCGCCAGTACACATTTGTTCACCAGTGTATACTTTATTCCCCGTAACAATATATACAAAATTACGACAAAAATCGAAAATATCAAGTATAGCTCGTTTTTGTATCTTTCGTGAAATCGACCTATTGGCAACAACAAAAAAGAAAAAAAGAGCAGCCGTCGATTAGTCCATTATTAACACAAGACCTAGCGGTATATTTTCGCTGAAGCTGCTGCAAGCCTGCGTGCTGTGACGAGTAAACGGCGTTTCCAGAATGCCCTATCAGACGAGTTCAAGCTTCGTAATAACGCGTCATGCGATTGAGTTTAGCAATGCTTCGTGGTCCTTTCTTAATCCCTCCCTGTCCGTTTTGCCTATGTAATTATGGCCTTTCGCAATACCTGCTTCGTATTTGTAAATGGCGTCGCACTGATCGTCCTCAGGTGTGCGGTCATTGAGTTTCGCGAACGTGTGTGCCAAAATATGGCGGGGTTTATACTCCTATCGTGCGGCAAATATGATGTCATTTACCGCTGATGTAATTCGTTTGTAATGCCATTTGTCTCTGTCAAATGGGTACACTAACGCTATTTGATGAAAATAGGAGTTTTTTTTTTGTGAATCTGTTCCTAAAACTCATTCAAGTTCGATTTCGGACGAAATGCGTATTCTCCACGCCAGACACTTTTCATGTAGATGGCTATTGTAACTTGTCCTCCTAAGTGCAAAAGTAGTTGCGATGCTCGGCTTCTCACTCAGAGTTCGCCGGTTTCATCCCGGTCTTGGGGGTCGCATTTCGGTGGAAGCGATGATGCTAGAAGTCCGTGTGAGGCGCCATGTCAGTGCACGTTCAGGAACACCAGACAGTCTAAATTTCCGCAGCACTCCACTACGGCATATCTCATAATCATATCGTGGGTGGCTCTGGGACACAAAACTCTACATTATTATGTTATGAGTAACTTCTGAAATATTTCACTTTTACTGGTATAACTTAGGACTGGTTTTATGAGATAGTAACATAGGCGGAAGTACTAAAAAAAGACCACTCAACCGCAGCAGCTGGACGCCGGTCATGTTTAGTTGTTCTCTGTTTTCGTTGCCTGTAATGCGGGTATTGATCATCCGATTGCACGTGCTTACGTGATCAAGGTCGTGACTACCCGAATCAACTGGCACAGTCTCACTTTCACCTGTCGGAGTGCTATAGTCGCGCTGCCAAGCTTCATTTGACTGTAACCACATCCTGCACGAACACGCCATCAACTAGGTCTCGCTGGTTTTTGACTGGCTCTTGGCTTAACTTCATTTGTGTTGTGCAGTTGTTGCAAGTTATGTAAAGTGGCTGTGTTTATATTCTTGCGACAGCTTCTTAGAGAAAAAAAAATTATTTTCAACGATACATTCACGTTTCATGCAAGTTTTTATTTCTGCCAAAGTGATAGCTCAAAAGGGCTAAGGTCAGGGTCATCACCTTTAAAAGGGCCCTACATTACTTTTGTAAGCAGCCGTGGAATCAATTCACCAAAAGAGCTATTTGCCTCGCGAATTCACGGCCGCAAAAATGTTTAGGGTTTATCCAGTATTAGCGGAGTTACAAAGATTTGTTGCATGCAGCACTTGCATTGTCTCTTGCTAATATGTCTACCCGGTTCTTGGCACATCCCCCAGCGTGGGTGTGTGCCGCACATTAGAGGCTCTATTTCTACTTCTACCACTTCTCTCGTCCCGACAAAAGCACTGCAAGCCTAGCAGGAAGGAGTGATACGGGAAAAAAATTGGGTGATACAATGGCTTAAAAGTGATTTTTGAGCTTCTAGTGTCGTTAGTCGAGAGAAGGGAAAGCAAATTTTAGCAGACTGTGAAACTGTTTGTGAATTCCAGGCCAGCCGCTGCGCTATAATATTTGGCTCGTGTGTTTTAGGGAGCTTTGACTACAGATCGGCAGCATTTACGGACCATGCTGAAAAAGTATTGCAGGGTCCCTTTAAAATATTTATTTTCGTCGTGGCAGTAGGTTGAATTATTTACGTTACTTCACCTAATGTAATTCATTGCGAATTACGTTACATTGGCAGTGTGACGGGGGGTATTAAAAACGGTATCTATGTTAAGTGAAAGCAGAGCTTTTAGAACTGGGTGGGTTGATGTACGTTGAGGAATATGAAGAATTCATGGACACCATTTCCTCTCGTTACACATTCTCCGTTGCTATTCGCACACTTTTAATAAAAAGATCCTATTATTTGGTATGTAATGAATAACTTTTTAAGCGGTAACGGAAAAGTAACGACGTTAATTTTTCCCGGAACTGTATCTCTAACAAGTTACATTAAGAAAACTGGTAACTGTAACTGCAACAATGTTACTTTCTGCTACTAACGTGCCCATGACTGCCACCGGGTGCAACAATGGTAGCCACCATAGTGCAACTTTCGCCACCTAGCATGTGCAGCTTTACACCACGTCGGCACACAGAACTGTGACGCACTTCCGTACGGCCCAACTTTCAGCGTGTGCGCCGCGTACACGCACTGGCGAGCCAGTGCGTGCACTGAAGTATAGACAGCTGCAAGAAACGAGGTGAAACAAATTGGTGGCTATGACGTCATCATAACTTATTTTATTAACAGAAGCATTGTGTCATGAAGGCGGTAAGAAGGTCCCGACGGGGTCTCTTTTTATAATGGGAGTACCTTTAAATTTCTAAGTTCAAAATTGCTGTTAATACATTCCAAGCTATATTCGTTGTTGATATTTTGCAAATGATATATGCAATGTCACGGGAATTGATCCCGAAGGCTATCTTAGCTGCAACATTCTGTGTCAGTACCCTTTTAACAATATGTATCCTTCTGGTAACTACGCTCCGGAGTGGTTCACCTGTAAATCGCTCCAATTATCTTACGGTAAAGTAGGTCAATGTAAGGTAAAAAACGCAACAAAAAGAGTATACCAGATTGACATCCCTAAAAACTCATTATACTTGCACGTAAATGGAAAACTAAAAAATAATGAATACGAATGCAAAATAACAAAGTACATATACATGTCCCCGACACTTCTAAAGCACTGCCATGTCGGTAAAGATGCATTTACACTTTTTTTTATTTACTGGCAACAAGCCATGAGCTAAGTGTATTGCTGCTCGAGCAATGACTGATTACATAGAGCCATCACTTTCTAGTTCATAGCTAAAAGGGTTCCGGCTGTGCCCTTCTTCCTGGAAACAACAACAACGTTGGATTTCTTCTTGCGAGTGTACTTGGCTAACTTCGTCGTATACGTCACACGTGACCCAACGTCCCTGAAAAGTGAAAGGTGAAAGCAGCGTGCCCTGAAAGGTGCGCACGTTCCTGGCAAGCCAGTTCGCAACGGGTCACGGTCTGTGCGGTTTGGCACAAACTTTGGCGTCTCCTTCGGATGGTGGTTTGCTGATTTTTCGGTGACTTTTACCTGTTGTAACTAACTCACGTTGCATGTTACTTGTTTAGGCCATTGCATCAGCGGCAGTGTCTATTTTATCTTCTGGTGAAATGAATAGCCCTTGGTCAGCCTCCTTACTTAAAGATGACTTGCCATTGGAATCTTTTTTCCGCAGTGGTGTTGGCAGCATTCCTTCGCGCTGGTACCCTCGAGTAGTGGATTTATTAGGCTCAACAACCCAAAGGCGATCCAGACGGAGCTTCAAGCCATGACGTCGCACTTCCAACTGATAAGTGATCTTCGTCAGTTCGAAAGAGGTGGTTTAGTATGCAGATTGTCAGATCCCTCATGCGTTTCAAGCATCCAAAAGTGCAATACATTAGCATAAGTCTCGGTGAGTGCGTTTATCCCACCTCCTTTAGGATGCACCAAAAAAATTGTTCGAGGAGCCGAGTCCAGACTAACACCAACTGAGACTCTGGAAAAGGTGTCTGATGCTGGGGTCATTGATGTGTACCGATGCAACCGCTTAGTTAATGACGAGAGAGTTACCACTGAGACGGCTGTAACTATCTTGGCCAGCAGTTCTTGTTTATCACAGTTTAAAACATTGCCACTCATTTTCAGAGTAGAACGCCTCGCTTTTTTTCCTCTCCAGTGTCGAAACTGTTGACGTTTTGGCCACAGTTTAGGGGGCTGTAGGTCAAATTAACGCTGCTGGGTCTGTAGCGATGACCATTTGTTGATTGAGTGCACTGCCGAAATCTAAAAGGGCTGCCTTTGTCCAGGAAAATATGCGGCTGATTACTCGAACACACCGCAAGAGCCAATGAAGTTCAACTGCTTGAAGTAATGAACAGACGAGGTTGCTCGCGGCGAGAAACGATAACATTTGTGAAGGATAGGGCCTTTGGATATGTCGGGGTCACTTCGAGGCATTACCCACTTAGTGAGACAAAGCTTGAGAATTTTATTGAATAAGTAGTAGAGAAGGCAATGTTGAAAACGCTAAAATACATAGCTACAAATGTGAGTGCGTGCTCACAAATGGCACAGCCGGTTTCAACAGCAGCAGTTCGGATAGCCAATTCGACACCTTTTGTAGTGGAACAGATGTCTATTTAGCCCCACAGCGGAAACCAAAGCAGAGGGAATCGCCAATTTTGTCGGAACCTTGTACCTCAACTCAAGCAGAGGCTCACAATGAAATGTACATATGGGAAGATTTCAGGCGTCATAAGGGCACTGTGTCTCCAGTGAAATCTCGCTCAAGTTCACAAACCAAAAAGGGCAGCTCTACTGCCAGTTCACTCATCAAAGAGAGTATTTTAGAAACGGCAGTTCCTGAAGTGATTCGTTCCTCAACATAGATACCTTGAAACTAATTTAGTGAAAAGTTCAGTCGTTTATTTCTGATTCAACTTGCTTACTTAACCTGATTAATCATTTATATCCCGATATCCTATTACTTAGAAACCTGGCTTAACCCTGCTAAGAATCATCATGTGGACAATTTTAGTTATGTCTTCAGACTGTGAAACTTTGAAAATAGACCTCAGTATGCCAGGGCACCGACCTTCTTCCTTTATAAACACACATTTTTTACGGGTGTGATTAGTACTCAACAATAAGATACTGTCTTAACCAGTAGCAAGATTTCATTCCTTCTGACTGGTGATTTAAACTCACATCTTGTTTCGTGTGGATTTAGAACAGACTTTTCCGGTACTCTTTTGTGGGATTGGATCATTCATAAAAACCTTGCCTGCCTAAAAGGGAGGTAGCCTACGTTTATTCGTCGTCAGAAATTACGAGTGTTAGATTTTACATTTTGCAGCGAAAGCGTTTCAGTGAAGTTTTGAAAAACTATAGATTTTTCTTAATTTAGTGACCATCTTCCAGTTTACTTTAAAATCGCATGTCCTGTGAAATTTCTTGAAAGTATGGAGAAAATATTCATCAATTACAAAACATTCAAACTCTGCTTGCGTTCTAATATCAATCCATTGTCTAGTGGTCGAAATTAAGATCTTGGCAGAATTGTCTGTTCTGCTTTAAAAATCTTCAACACTTCAGAATCTGCAATTTCTTCGGCGTCAAACAAAGGTTTCTCGCCTAGCATATGGTAGAATAGTGAGTGCACACAAGACTACAGAAGAAGAGAAGCTGCATGTTATTCCCAGGAATTGTGGACATCTGGACGTGGCGCGATCTCTTGGCGGGAGGAACGACAGCCTGCCATAATTGAATGGGAATTGGGTAAGAAAAATCAAACCTTTCGAAGAAAGCTACTTATCTAAAACGACTCCTGGTTATATGTATTAGATAGCCACTGGTACATTGTGGCCGAATTGCAGTATCACACTACAAGATGTGTGTCTTCTCGAGACAATTGGACACCGCTCATAGAAACGCGTGGTACCCTATTGTTAAATATTAAACATTCTGGGAAGCTACACGGTTTGTAGTCCGGCACTGTAACTTTGCCAGACTGTTTAAATTAGTCTCTGTTGTATAAAACCGTGAGTCGTTTTTGATACCTAGCTTTTTTGTAGGATATAAGATTTTCACCAATTTTTCATTCAGTTCTGGTAGACCACTGCTGTGGCCGACGAGAGATGGCGCTACGTGCAGATATTCCAAACCCTGGGCCGGAAAAGACTTATATATAATGAGAGTTCACAAAATTGGAAGGATTACCACTTCATTGCGGCAACATTCAAACGTACTGTATCACGAGCGAAAGAGCAATATGACCAAGAACGTTTCGAGTACCTGTCTAAATTTAATAACAAACGTGCTTTATTCAATTTCCGTCGTGGTAGGAAGAAGACACCTATACCAGGAAACGTTGACTCAGTAGTTCACACCTCACAGGAACTACAGGAATCATTGAATCAATTGGCTGAACAATTAGAAAACAGGTTCTGAATGCATCTTCCTAATTCGGCTTACACAACAATCATGTATGACTACACAGAAATATCGACTTCCGAATTAAATCAAGCTATGGAAAGATTGCAAAATGCAGCACCAGGTTTTGAAGGAATAACAAATACAATGCTAAAAATACTACACGAGGAATACCGAAATGATCTTTCAGGTCTCGTAAACTATTCCCTTAGAAGAGCATGGATACCTAATGAATGGAAGAATGAAACAATTATACTGTTGCTTAGGAATCAAGGGTCAGGCAATAATCAACATAGCATACGACCAATAGTCTTAACATCTAATGTAGTAAAATCTATCGAAAAAGTACTTGTTGGTCATACAATTGCGTTTATTATTAAGAAACAACTATTGAGCTCTTCCCAAATCGGTTTTAGATCTGGACATTCTATACGGCATGCACATGTCAATCTGTAAAGTCGTATTCACATTGCCCGCCACAAAAAGCAATATGGAGCTTCAGTAACCTTAGACGTATGTAAAGCATACGATAGTGTAGAGCATCCTATCTTGACTAATAAGCTATAGAGTCATGAGTTCCTAACTTATATTGTAGCGTGGGTGACCGAATTTTAAAGTGGTAAAGAATTTCATTGTTTTCAAGCCGGTTTCTCTTCTTGTAAGCCGAAGCCAATCTGAGGTGTACCTCAAGGGTCAGTACATTCCCCCGTACTATTCAACATCTTGAATAGTACCATCCCCGTTCATGCCATGTTTGAAAACTTATGTTTGTGCCGATGACATTGCTTTCTTTGCCATGACGAATGTCATTCAGTGTCCTTACAATATCTTGCAAAAATACGTAAATGAACTCGAACATTGGCTGGATGTTTTAGTGTTGAACGAGAATACCACTAAATGTGCTATTCTTGCTTTTCCTGTTCAAGATCCTGTGCACATATATATTAGTTATCAGCTCCAACATATTCCACAGCTACAATCATTAAAATACCTTGGAATTCGGTATAATGAACACCTCAACTGGCGCCGTCACACTGAATAGATCGCGACAAAAGGAGAATGCACAATGGGCGTAATGCGGAGGTGGAGCAGCTGTAAGTCTGGGATGAGAAGGAAGGCACTTTTAATGTTACACAAGTTGTATGTCCGACCTTCGGCTGCGTTCTTTGTTCTGGTGCGCCAGCCTACAAGCTTCTGCCGCTCGTTCTATTGAAAAGAGAGGCTTTATGGCTCTGTTTAGGACTTCCTAAGTATACGGCAAATGCAGTGTTATATCTAGAAGCATGAATGCCACCTCTTTTATATCGCTTTATCATTCTTTCAGTGCAGACGTTCTTTACAAATATATGAAGCAGCTTTTAATCCTCATCAAATTACTTTAATTTCCAATCTTCACTCATTCTTCTCTGCGTATTGGCCCGGATTTGGCAAACCACAAATAGTATTTATTCGATTGTTACTTGAGCCTCTAAATGTACAAGTTCATGATCTGCTTCCTTTAACTGCGTAACGAAATTCTCCAGAAATTGTTTACCACGATATCTTCCCAACTCACGCTAAGGTACTACCTACCTGCATTTAAAATGGTTTATTTCAGGAACATATAAGTACTCTATCAACAAATGTCAATATTGCAATCGACACATCACAATCAGATGAAAAATCAAGCGTTGGAATATATTGCCCTGTACTTGATTGGTCATTGTAACTGCGATTACCAGATTTTCTTACTGTCTTTCTGGCTTATCATATGGCAATATTGTTAGCTTTGTGCAAGGTAAATAATTTGATTGCAGTCGTAGCAATCATAACTCACTTGACTAATTATCTGTATGCTCTTCTATGTCCACATTACATGGCTGACCCATGCTCAAACTCTTTAATTCACTGGTTCTCTGTCATCTACGAAGCATCCAATTTTGCTGAACACCAGGGCACAAAGGTTTGTTATTATAATATATGGCTGATTCTCTTTCAAAAGCGTCCCTATTGTTAGCGATCATTCCTATCCAGCTACAGCACACATTACGGTGGTGTGAATTCGCACGCCTAAAATCAAGAATCAAGCAAAATTTATTAGACCCTGCACTGACAGCTTCTCCGGAAAACAACCACTAGTGATTTCGCTGGCACAGCGACCTGCCTATTTCAAGGTTGATGGAAGTTTCCATAATAAAAGTTCGTTGATGCGTTACCTCCGCCAGTTTTACTTGTATAGGTGAAGCTTATTTAATCCCAAATGTGCATTGACGGTAATCAAAAGGAAACAATTAGCATTTTTTTATTATCTTGTCACCGTTTCTATTTATTCATAAAATACATGCTAGCACCATTTCTTAAAAAAACTGTGTCTAACTTTTTTATAATCTGTTCTTCCTAATTTTGGAGCTTCTACACTGGAGTACAGCCACAGGGATGTTTTATTCGCCATTCAGAAATATATAACTCAGACTAAACGATTTTCTTGCTAAAGTGTGGACTCATTACATATTTCAGATTCGCTATTGGCGCTTCGAATCACAATTAACTAACTAGTGTTCCTAATAATGAAACATTTGGAAAGTATCGGAAAATTTCACTTTATAATCAGCCAATCCTCTCCATTTGGTACGAGCCATGTGCAGGAAACAACAACAACAGCTAAAACTATATTGCAGCTTTACTGTGCATAAGATGAGCAGACAGTTCAACTTGCAAGGAAAATGCCTACGTCTGACGCGGATGTTTTTTTTTCTCGATACAACTTTATCTGCATGCACAGTGAACACGGGGTTTCGGCATGTATACGTTCGATCAAAAGTACACAACAAGGACACTACAGCGGGATAAGCGTATCAGCCCCAAAATGGCTTTTGTCCGGAAACGGGCTGAAGTTTTTTCTATAAAGCTCCAGAGAAGCCATCGCTTTGCAACTGCAGCATGAGGCACCCTTCTTCAGGCGTACAGGCTTCTGCACCACAAGGAAAGGATCGAGACATCGCGAAGGTACTTCTTTGACAGTGGCCGCTATTTGTAGAAGCCCTAGTTCCTTTTGCTTTATAGCCTTGGGTGACTCTGTAGCGTGCGCTGGTCGTTCCGTTGGTCCACTTGTTTACCCGCAGAAACGTTGAGCTTGCCAGAGCTGAAGTATCATAGCTCTGGTCTCCTCGACTCTTGGATGTTCTCTAAGGAATTGGGCGCATCGATGTTGGAGCAAAAAAGGACGACGTCGGTAGTCTGACGACAATTGCTTATTGCCCTCTTTCCTCTTCCAGTGGGTCTTCGACAGTCTCGCGTCTGCTTGTGCAGATCTTACATGGTCCCCAAAAATATTTAGACCACGCCGCAAAAGTCAAAGAGCAGCTATGACCATTCCTACAACAACTTGTTCCCGTCGAAGTTGCTCGAATCGGCGTTGAAGCAGGTGGCGACAACTCCGGTACATCGGCCGCTACCAGCCATAGCTCGCCTGCCTCTTCCACTTCAGCCTCACGGGTCTGGAAGAGTGCACAGGTCGTTGCGCAGATCAACATATTTGCACAGCGCAAGACTACGAGTAATTACGATGTATCTACAGAAGAAAAGACAAGGACAGAAATAGCGCTGACTTCAAGTGAAATTTTATTAGCGAAAACGTTGGAAATATGTACTCGTGACAGAACATCACCGCGCCATCGCACAACCTAATGCATCACAGCAAGACAACCAACATCTCAGTTCATGGTTACAATGCCACAGCTCAGCCCAAGATATATTGTGTCAAAGCCAGAAACTCGATTTCTTTTTAGTCAGAGCAAACGAAGGCATTCTGATACATCGATCACCCAGCATTTGCATTTCATTGGCCTCCATAATCTCCCGTGTTAGCTGATGACGGTATTTGGCTACAACACTGCACTTTTCGAATTCCGGTCTGCAACCACAATCTCTACAATAGATGCCAAAATGACCTTGCACAGCTGAGTATACATTGTAATGATGCTCTTTTAAACGCTCATTCAGGCACCAGCCCGTTTGCCCTACATATATCTTGCCGCGTAACAACGGGAGCAAATAAACGACGGCTATCACACCTGCTACGATTGGCCTTCTATGTTTGATCGTGCAGCAGCTCCTTCGTGCGGACTGCGTATTCAACCATTCGCAGAGCACTGAAAGCTTTTCTCTGAAAGCACCTTCACATCTATCTTATTGCCTATCTTTTTCAAATTGTGAGAAGTCTTATGTAGATAGAGAATCATGATTAATTCGTGGTGTTTAACGTCACAAAAACACCATATGATTATGAGAGACGCCGTAGTGGAGGGCTCCGGAAATTTCGACCACCTGGGGTTTTTTAACGTGCGCCGAAATCTGAGCACACGGGCCTACAACATTTTCGCCTCCATCGGAAATGCAGCCGCCGAAACCAGGATTCGATCCCGCGACCTGCGGGTCAGCAGCCGAGTACCTAGTCCACTAGACCACCGCGGCGGGGCAGATAGGGAACTGCGTGGCTAGTAGATCAAAGTGCGTGGCTGAGATAGGGAATCACAGCCACGCACTTTGATCTACAATCCATGCAGTTCACTCATGCTGCTCGTCCCTGCTTAATTGTCCTAAGTAACTTTTCCGACACCGAAACCAGCACATGATCGGGGAAACCAGCGCTGATCAGACGGGGAGCCTGATCAACGAAGCTACTGATTAACGAGTGGCCGCAAGACTTTCGGAGGGCATTTATTGAACAATGATCAGCAATCCCTCTTTTTATGAGCTTTGAATGAGCCGACAAGTAGTGTAGAAGAGGTTTGCTTCCTCTAGGCTCATATTTCCAGCAAAGGTGACACTTGAGATGTTTAATCTCAAATCTAAAAACCTTAACGAAGAAGCCTGCGAAAGCTCATGCGTCATAATAAGAGGTCCCAAGCTCTGATCGAAAAGGCATAATATGTTTGAAACGGCAGCTTCAAAGCCCCGATTATAGCAGTATAAAAGCACGAGAAAATCGTCAACAAAACAAAGCACCTTTACGACAGCCGTTCTGTCGAGGCGGCTAGTCAAGAGTCGGTCATGGTGAGTGAAAAAATGTCACTTAAAACAGGAGCCTTGCATTATTCGATGCACACTCCTCTTTTTTGAATAAAAGTGCCTTAGTTCTATGATACAAACGTTGCCTTTAAGTAAAAGCCAATGAGCTCAAGAAAGCCATTGACTGTTATGCCCGCCGCTTTCTGGAACGCAACTGAACCGAAGTTGTCAACGCAGTACTCAACGCACCGTAGTAGCGTGTCTTGTGGAAAAGAGAAGTAAAGATCCTTGATGTCAACGGAGCAGGCCCTTAAGCCATTGTTGTTACGTGAAAGAAATGAAAGAAATGAACTAGCCCAAGCATCTGTCTTAGGAAGTTGCGCTGATCCTTCTTGTTCACCGCATTGACGTTGGAGCCACTGGTGCAGAAGCGCGGCTGCATAGGTCTTCCCAACTCTAGGTCGCCCTCTGAGAGCCGGGAGAGCCGATGCCGCAGAGGCGATGAGGGCGACATCAATGCAGGGCGTCGAAAACGGCCGAAACCATTCGTCATCTGACTACATGCCCCACTGTCCCACAGAGCCAGCTCGGCTTGTTTCCCGCCAACCTCCATGACGAGGACGTCATTCACAGAGGCAGCAGGTAGGTGGGCCACAGGAAACAAGACTTTGTTTGATTGATTGATTGATTCATTGATTGATTGATTGATTGATTGATTGATTGATTGATTGATGTGCGGGGTTTAACATCCCAAAACCACCATTTGATGATGAGAGACGCCGTAGTGGAGGGCTCCGGAAATTTCGACCGCCTGGGGTTCTTTAACGTGCATCCAAATCTGCGCACATGGACCTCACCACTTTCGCCTCCATCGGAAATGCAGCCGCCACAGCCGGGATTCGATCGCGCGACCTGCGGGTCAGCAGCCAAGTATCTTAGCCACTAGAGCACCGCGGCGGGGCAGGAAACAAGAGTTTGGCGGAGCCGATTAGAAGACGCGTCTTGTCTTGTCTTGTCTTGTCTCCTAGGAGATCTTGGGTGCCCATCAAATACGCGTCTTTGATGGGCACCACTTTTCTTCTTCTATTTCTTCTTCGGGAACCATCACACAACCTTGTTTCACAAACAATATACAAGGTAGCATACACTGTTCTCATTGAAAAGAAGATTTCATGTCTGAAGGTAACTCCTTGAATAATAGCATATGCAGTGAAAGCAGCACATTTTTTCGTTTTCTGATTCTGTTTATTATGGCAGCAAAATGTCAGCATTCAATTGTCCGTTTTAACTCTGAAGCGAAGACAACGAAGTTGTAAATTGACACTACTGGTCAATCCCGCTTTCATACAAATTAACAATTTGTTATGTGCCTTACTGAAACTCCATTGGATAAATTGAAATACAAAACCGACCTATCCAAAGATCCTGCCGCCCTGTTCTTGGCCGTTACCTTCATGTGGCCGAATGCCACCAAAGCAAGAGGATCATCGTCTTCGTAATCATCCTAGAATGTTTGTGTGCCACAGTCGACAAGCCACAAACAAACAGAGTACCAGCGCCCTTTTCGGCATTGATAACGTTCTTTATTTTGCGCATGCTCCGGGCAGCACGTGCACAGGTATCATGGAAGCCTACTAAATGTTGGCGTTTTCCGTAACGCATGGCATCGTCCTCACCATCCAAAATCAGCGAGAAACGTATGTTCTAGGAAACAATTATTTGAAACTGGCACGCTCTGAAACACCATACAAAGCCTTATTCTATGGCGTTGCTCTCTGTACTTGATTCTTTGAGAAAGAGCCTTTTGAAATGTGTTTCTGTTTTGTGGCAAGACTTACGTTGCATACTTTAATACAAAAGTAGTCTTTTTTTCACTATGATAAGCCTAATAGAACAAGTGGAAAATTTATTTTTGTATTCAGCAATGAAACGTGTTCTATATGTGTAGAGCTGAACACTATCCGTGTTCCTCCCCGAAGTAACACAGGTGAAGCCTACATTGAACAAACAAACGCGAAAAATCAATGAACACAAAATTTTTCCGATCCGATTTTTAATTACCGTAGATATATATTATAATGACGAGAAGATATTAACATGATTTTGATAAGTGCATACGACAAAGATAACGACGGCACTTCTGCGCGAGAAGCTTGTGCAGCATTAACCTGGCCCCTCTCAAGGAACGGCCGACGGAATTCTGGGATGTGTCTTTACCGTCCACTTGGCATGTTCGAATGCAAGATGACCGCCGCTACCGTCTCGAATAACTCGTAGCCCTCCTTTGTCTTGGCAGAGCACCCTACGTGACGCCTTGAGCATTCTGGGCTTCGTCCACCCACTGCGCATGCCTTCGGAAGCAGTGGGTACCTGCGAAGCCTTGGTGTACTCCGGGAATGTGGGGGGTTGTTCCAAAGGGCATTTTCGATATCCGATAGCAATTGATGTGGTCCCGCTGAGGTGGTGAGGCTGAAGCATATCCGACGCTATGTATTTCCCCCTGGACTCGAGAGAGTTGATGCTGAAGGGCGTGAGGACTACGGCTTTGGCTGGGTACGACAGTGGCCGCAACAGGTCGTACTCCTCGCGCGGCTTTCTTGCCTTGCCGACTCCGACGGCTACTTCATACACAAGAAAGGGCGTCTCTCGGTAGAGACAGCGCAGCTCCAGCCTCCCCGAGTACATATAGGTCTCCCGGGAGTCGTGAGAGTCGATACTGAATGATAACAGGGATATAATTGTTCCTGGGTACGACAGTGGCCGCAACCGGCCGTAGCCCTTGCGCTGCTTCCTTGCATCGCCGATTCCGACAGATACTTCGTCCACAAGAAATATCGCACCTCGGTGGAAACAGTGCAACTCCAGCCTCTCCGAGTCCATGTAGTTGCCCCGGGAGTCGGGAGAGTTGATGCTGAGGGACACGAAGGCCAAGCTTGCTGCTGGATACAACAGTGGCCGCAACCAGCCAAAGCCCTTGCGCGGTTTTCTTGCCTTGCCCATTCCGAGAGCTACTTCGTCTACAAGAAAGGGCGTGCCTCTGCAGGAACAGTGCCGCTGCAGCCTCTCCGAGTTCATGTAGTTGCCCCGGGAGTCGGGAGAGTCGATGCTGAAGGACACGATATCAACGCTTATTGCAGGGTACGAGAAAAGCCGCAACTGGTCGCAGTCCCCGTACAGCGTCCTTGCCTCGCCGATTCCGGAAGATGACTTTTTTCTCAATGACAATGGACAGAGGGACCTCTGAAGACGTGACTTTGGCAGAGCCGATCAATGTACACGTTTTTCACGGGCGTTGTTGTTCTTCTTCTACTTCTTCGTGTACTTTGCTTCATCGTTCAACATCGCTGTTCCACAAAATTGGTCACTCTATTCTTGTCTCGATGAATAATGGTCTTAACGTCCGAAACAAATTTATCCGCTGATAACAAAGTGCAAGCAGTGCTAAAGTTCTTTTTGACGAACCTTGATGTTTCATCATAAAAAAGAGAATGCGAAAATGCGACAAAAAAGCAGACGATCAAAGGTAATCACAAAAAATGGGCATCGATGATGATTCTCAGAAGAACGGCACGTTTTTTAATTACTGCTGTTTAAGCGCCCATGTTTAGTGTTTCTTTGAAGGAAGACGTTTTTATTTAGCTTTACGCTCATACACACAAACTCAACTAGATCAATTTTTGCTTTCAAATTACATATTGGCAAGAAAACGACAATTTCTACGGGTATTTTATGATCAACGGGACAATGGGATAACAAAGAAGTCGCGCAATGACTTATGCACACAGAGCCACAATCCGTACAAGCTATCATCAGCGGGAAGGCATATAGATATATAAATATATGGGAAAGAAGTTTATACTTAAGGGCTCGTTTTTCCGGGCTTTGAAACAATAATAATGAAGTATAACAGACAATAATGCCAAGCATATTAAAGGGGAAGTTACTAGACCCAATTGTAATATAAATGTGAAGAAAAAAAAGTGGGTGAAATGATAACTTGCCGTGAGCAGGAAAAGAACCTGCGACCTTCGAATAACACATTCGCAGCTCTACCACTGTGCTACCACAGTGGCTATCCCCCCGCCATTTTATTGGGTTTATATGTGAAATTAAACGTGGGAGTGTCAGTCAGCGCTACCTGTAGCACGTGCACAGGTGTCACGTGAACAGGTGCACAGGTGTCATGGAAGCCTAACAAATGTTGACGTTTTCCGTCACGCATGAAATCGTCATCTCCGTCTGAAACCTGCGAGAAACTTTTGTTCTGGGAAATCATTATTTGAAACTGGCACGCTCTGAAAATTCCTAAAAAGCTTTATTCTATAAAGTTGCTCTCTATATTTTGACTGGGCAAAATTCTGCAAATACACGCTTTGAGGATATCGGTGAACTCGATTTTTTGACACAGAGCCTTCTGAAACGTGTTTCTGTTTCTTGGCTAGACATACGTGTCATACTTCCATAAAGAACTAGTCTTTCTTTCACTATGGAAAGCCTTATACAACAAGTGGAAAATCTATTGTTTATTTAGGCAATGAAACGTATTCTATTTCTGCAGAGCTGATTGACCTGGTGCTTCATTGACCTGAATATATTAAACCAAAAGATCCCCAAAAAATAGAGACGTGCCGCCAACTTGAAGAGCCCTGCAACACTTTGTCTGCATGGTCAGAAAACTCAGCCGATAGGTATTTGAGGCTCCTGAGAACACGCGAGCCAAACTTTATAACGCACCGCACGGTCTAGAATTTACAATTCATTCTCTATAATATTGAATTATTCCCTCTTCAAAAGCGTACGACGTCAGGCTAGTTAGTGATATCAATTTAAATGTGAACTGCAGCGTGTGTATTGGCGCTGTATTCAGCTGGGTGCTGAAAGATTGACTCTTACAACTTCAATTGCGAAGGACAGTGAGCTAAAGTTCCTTCACACATGCCTGATCTTTCTCAAAGACAATGTGTACAGGCAGTACACTTCATGCTCAAAAAATGCCTTTTTCTTTTTATTTCTGCTCTCAACAAACAAGCAATGGGGTCCGCTGTCTTAAAGAACGTCCAAATAATTGATGCCATAACATGATCGACTCCAGTTTCAACACTCCAGTAGAAAGACTAACTGACGCTGGGTTCCCCACCAGGCTTTTAAGAGACCTTGCGGAAGCGCCGTTGAATTTAATTCAGAAATCACCGCTACCCATAAGAGAACCAGGTGATTTGACGAAGACAAGTGTCATATGAAAACGGCATCTCGCATAGGATCAAGAAAATTGCTATGCGCTCAGGAGTAGCTCTGGCGTTTTCGGCACTTAGCAAGCTAGGCCAAATGTGCAAACTTGTGAATAGGGAAGGACTCGAAAATCCCCTGTGCAGCAAAAAACACACTCCTTGGTTCGTAAAGGGTACTGCGGGTGTTAAGTACAAAGTTTCTTTGTACTGCGGAAGATTATACATCAGCCAGACCGGTTGATGCCTCAACACTCGTCTCAGGGAGCTCGCGAACAATTTTCTCCAGAAGCAGGGAGGCAATCTGGCTGTGCACTGTGCAGCTTGCAAGTGCTCTCCGAACTTTCGCGCTTGCGGCGTTTTGAGTATAGACATCGGCAAGAAACTGTGCGTTTGATAGAAGAAGCTTTCGCTATCAAAAGAAAAGGCTCATTTTGTGTCAGGCTGTCATGGTTATCTTTCAAAATAATCGAGATCCCGTATATCGAAAGCGTTCCTTAATACCGCGAGTTTTATCACAAAAAAAGATGCTCTCGTCGTCTCCGTTTTAAATGTGGGGTTTTGCGCATGCGGGTAAGCTTGTATTCTTTATTTATTGCCTTCGAGCAATAAAAAGACAGTTTTTAGTTCAGTGCTCTGTTGTCAGTAGTTCTTTGCTGTGTCTTTGTTTACCGCGCTGCAGCTCACTTTTACATACGTTCCCTTTTCTTCGCAACACTGATGCCACATAGCTTAAGGACCATGCCATACTGCCAAATTCAAGGCCAGTGGCTTATTCGAGCTTCGCGGGCTGCATAGCAACCCAGGCCTTTGTCGAAGGCTTCCACGTCCCAGCGCGCGCGCTGGCGACCACACTGAAAGTAAGTCGCGCGTTCGAAAACTAAAAAATAATAAAGGTATTTAGGTGAGGACGTGCACGTGACGTAACTTCATTTCCCTGTGCCATACCCTCCTTCTAGCGCTCTCGTTGGGACAAGCGAATGACGACAACATTTAAAACTTGCGACTAATTTTCGTGACTCCACTTGTAGACATGGAAGCACACTTGACTGTTGCGCCGAACCGGCAGCTGTATACTTCCAGCGGCTGGTTCCTGCACATTAATGGAAAAACTGACTGCATGATAGACGCTCATGCTATATTTTAAGCATGAACGGAAGCTTGTAGCTAACGTAAAGTAGAAACCATGGCCCAGAACTGTGCCGACAGCCACGCGCTGTAATCCTCTGTCAAGCGTGATTCCGTCTCACCGCGGTGGTCTAGTGGCTAAGGAACTCGGCTGCATTTTCCATGGAGGCTGAAACTGTAGTCCCGTGTGCTCAGATTTTGGTGCATGTTAAAGAAATTCATGTGGTCAAAATTTCTGGAGCCCTTCTTTATGGCGTCTCTCAGGATCATATGGTGGTTTTGGGAGGTTAAAACACTCATATCAATTAATCAACAAGGGTGATTCTAGCTGTGCGTACTTGATAATTGTATAATAACGAGATAGCGTTGAACAGCTCGTGTCGCAGAAATTCCGGTGGTGGCGCCACTGTCGGCGTCGTTGGTTGTGAGCGAAAAATCATCATCTTATGCGTGACCGAAAAATTGAGAACGATGCAGTTAAAATAAATACAATGTAACATTTTCTCGGCCAGAGTGGGTACCAAACCAGGGTTGTTTGCGTCCTAGTGGGGATCATACCCGGGTGGTTTGGATGGCAAGCGGCTGTTCTGCCGCATGGCCACGCCCCTGTTTTTTTCTTTGTGGGCGTTTAATACGATGTGTGTTAGAACGAACGTAAAATGGCACTTGCTGTATGGAACATAAATACAATCACAAAGTGACAATAAGAGCTCTAGCGTTTTCATGGAAACACTCGACAAGTAACGAAGTTCAGTAAAGCAGCGAGAGTTCTTCAAATTACCTTATACACAACAGGTGAAAAGGCCACGCACCTTACCAAGATGGAGTACCAGTCCGATTTGAAGTCCCTTTCATCGTAAATGTCTTTTACGTGAGAAGCCACTCTTATAAAAAGTGAGCTCGAAGAAACGCTGGATTCTGCGTTACGGTCTTGCATTCGCATCTTCCATAGGCTGTGCATACCCATGAGGAAAAACATATCGAAAGGCACTTTAGCAAGTGATGTTGACAAAAGGTATCGGATAGTGTGAGAATTAATATAAATTTTTTTCCTCGAGGTCTTTTCAACGACATCACAGAACAAGATGGCATCTCTGAAACTAACAGCCACATCACATAGGCGGCAGTTAACGCAGGAAAGAAAATTACCTTTTTCTTTTTAACCATGTTTTAACGGGAAGGATTTCAGTGTGTTGTTTATAAAAGATTGTTTTTGAACTTGTAGAGACATACATATTGTGCACTCATATAAACACATCATAAACTGGCATTTCGGCGTACAATGAACGGTAGAACGGAGGCCAAAAATGCATAGACAGTAAATCCTATATAATACTTTGCGAGACACCGTGCACAAGTATTCTGTAGAGAAGCGAGCTTTCAGGAACCCAACCGAAGGATAAACTTAATGCATGAATCTCCACAAAATGGGGCGCTCGGGAAAGTTTGAAGGAATGACTAGATCAGCGGATCAATCCACAAAATTAACCTGTAAGAATGAGCCAATTGCCGAAAGAAAATATTCACGTAGAAAACAGCAGCACACTGTTTGCCATAGATATAGATGTTTTAATTCTAACCCACTAGCACTAACTGGCCTGAAAACATTGTAACGACGCATTAGCTCAAAAGTAGAAGACAACATTTAAGTTGAAAAAACGCGACGAACTCTTTGTACATAAAATCTTGCCCAATGAATAAGTTTTCTCTGTTTTGGCAAGCAGAGGCATGGCCGTGGATTCCAACTTATCTACGGCCACGCTTCTGCTTGTGAAAACTGTGAAAATAACTTTTCTGATTGGAAATGCAGTGAAAGTAGCTTTCATGCTTCACAAACACACGCACCGTGTATACATGCTTCTTCATGCAACATCAATCATTTTAGTAATATTGCGTGTTCAGGAATCCATTCCCAACGGGCATCAGAATATGTGATTATCATAATGGCTCCATGGTTGAAGCCAGTACACCACTACAAAAGGCGGACACGCTACGGTGCCTATTTTTTAAGACCACGTAGTGGGTGCATAACAAATTCGAACAGGTTTCATGCAATAAATGTTTTATGCACTGCGAAAAAGATATAGTTATCGCGTTCAACTCCTAAAAGCGGAGCTTTAGCTTCCCCTATTTTTTTTCGCTACTTTGATGCAGCCATTCGGTGGTTACCAAGAAAAGTGTTGCAGGACCCCTTTATTACATGAAAGTTTCGGATGAACGCTTCGGCCAACACATGCTATACGGCGGACGTTTGCGTTTTCATCGTAGCACCACATTTTCTGTAACTTTTAAAAGATGGAAGCGCAAAACCAGAAGTTCACAAGAGTGAGAGGGACAGTACGGGCACTGTCACCAGCCTTTATCTGAGGCTTTATCAGCAAATATATACAAGAAAATGCTAAACGGCAGACACTACAGCAAAATCAAAAAGCAAGATTGCGCATCTACATAAGGTACACTGCTAATTCACGGGCACATCCATTCTTCGAAGATCCGTAGTGAATTTCATGCAAATTTCATTATTTATTGTATTGAATACTGTTGGGACAAAAGAATCTATTTCTCAAAGGTTTCAGCGCTGTCCACGGTGAGTGTTCGCAAATAGATTAAGGCATCTACATATGTGAATATTATTCATACAATTTGACCGCAAATATGTACCACTGCATTTGCACTCGTTCAAAAAGCAGAGCATACCATGAGGCCGGCATTTGGGTCTTCGAAGCCCATTGTAGCTTCCTGGCCGTCTTTATTGAGACATATTTCAATTCATGTGCGACCAATTCTGAATCGCACAAAGTTAATGTTCTGCGGATTCACTGTTGCTTGTAACATCACCTTCTTTGGTGGCATGCAGGCCAGAACTTCCCATGTTCTTCCTTTCGTTATATCTTTGCATTAAGTGAATAAAATTACGCACTATCCGTGTTCCTTCCCCAAGTAATACAGGTGAAGCCTACATTGAACAAACAGACACGAAAAATCAATGAACACAAAATTTTTTCGATCCGATTTTTAATTACCGTAGATATATCTTATAATGACGAGAAGATACTAACATGATTTTGATAAGTGCATACGACTAAGATAACGACGGCACTTCTGCGCGAGAAGCTTGTGCGACCTTAAACTGGCCCCTCTCAAGGAACGGACGACGGAATACTGGGATGTGTCTTTACCGTCCTCTTGGCATGTTCGAATGCAAGATGACCGCCGCTACCTTCTCGAATACCTCGTAGCCCTCCTTTGTCTTAGCAGAGCACCCTACGTGCAGCCTTGAGCATTCTGGGCTTCGTCCACCAACTGCGCATTCCATCGGAAGCAGTGGGTACCTGCGAAGCCTTGGTGTACTCCGGGAATGTGGGGGTTGTTCCAAAGGGCATTTTCGATATGCGACAGCAATTGATGTGGTCCCGCTGAGGTGGTGAGGCTGAAGCATATCCGACGCTATGTATTTCTCCCTGGACTCGAGAGAGTTGATGCTGAAGGGCGTGAGGACTACGGCTTTGGCTGGGTACGACAGTGGCCGCAACAGGTCGTACTCCTCGCGGGGCTTTCTTGCCTTGCCGACTCCAACAGCTACTTCATACACAAGAAAGGGCGTCTCTCGGTAGAAACAGCGCAGCTCCAGCCTCCCCGAGTACATATAGGTCTCCCGGGAGTCGTGAGAGTCGATACTGAAGGATAACAGGGCTATGCCTGTTGCTGGGTGCGACAGTGGCCGCAACCGGCCGTAGCCCTTGCGCTGCTTCCTTGCATCGCCGATTCCGACAGATACTTCGTCCACAAGAAATATCGCACCTCGGTGGAAACAGTGCAACTCCAGCCTGTCCGAGTTCATGTAGTTGCCCCGGGAGTCGGGAGAGTTGATGCTGAGGGACACGAAGGCCAAGCTTGCTGCTGGATGCAACAGTGGCCGCAACCAGTCGAAGCCCTTGCGCTGTTTTCTTGCTTTGCCCATTCCGAGAGCTACTTCATCTACAAGAAAGGGCGTGCCTCGGCAGGAACAGTGCCGCTCCAGCCTCTCCGAGTTCATGTAGTTGCCCCGGGAGTCGGGAGAGTCGATGCTGAAGGACACGATATCAACGCTTATTGCAGGGTACGCGAAAAGCCGCAACTGGTCGCAGTCCCCGCACAGCGTCCTTGCCTCACCCATTCCGGAAGGTGACTTTTTTCCCAAAGACAATGGGCAGAGGGACCTCTGAAGACGTGACTTTGGCAGAGCCGATCAATATACACGTTTTTCACGGGCGTTGTTGTTCTTCTTCTACTTCTTCGTGTACTTTGCTTCATCGTTCATGATCGCTGTTCCACAAAATTGGTCACTCTATTGCTGTCTCGATGAATAGTGGTCTTAACGTCCGAAACAAATTTATCCGCTGAGAACAAAGTGCAGGCTGTGCTACACGTTCCTTTTGACGAACCTTGATGTTTGATCATTTTAAAGGGAATGCGAATATGCGAGAAAAAAGCAGACGATCAAAGGTAATCACAAAAAATGGGCATCGATGATGATTCTCAGAATAACGGCACGTGTTTTATTGCTGTTTAAGCGCCCATTTTTTATGTTTCTTTGAAGGAAGACAATTTTGTTTAGCTTTACGCTCGTACACACAAACTCAACTACATCATTTTTTGCTTTCATATTATATATTGGCAAGAACACGACAATTTCTACGGGTATTTTATGATGAAAAAACAATGCGATAGCAAAGAAGTCGCGCATTGACTTTTGCACACAGAGCCACAATCAGTACAAGCCATCATCAGCGAGAAGGCATATAGATATATAATTATACGGTAAAGAAGTTTATACTTAAGGGCTCGTTTTTCCGTGTTTTGACACGACAATAATGAAATATAACAGACAATAATGCCAAGGATTGTAAAGGGGAAGTTACTAGACCCAATTGTAATATAAATGTTAAGAAATAAAAGTGGGTGAAATGATAACTTGCCGTGAGCAGAAAAAGAACCTGCGACCTTCGAATAACACATTCGATGCTCTACCACTGTGCTACCACGGTGGCTATCCTCCCCGCAACATTATTTGGTTTATATGTGAAATTAAACGTGGGAGTGTCAATCAGCGCTACTTGTAGCACGTGCACATGTGTCACGTGCACAGGTGCACAGGTGTCATCGAAGCCTACCTGATGTTGGCGTTTTACGTCGCGCATGAAATCGTCATCTCCGTTCGAAACTTGCGAGAAACTTATCTTCTGGGAACCAATTAGTTGAAACTGGCACGCTCTGAAAATTCCTATAAAGCCTTATTCTATAAAGTTGCTCTCTATATTTTGACTGAGCCAAAATTATGCAAATTCATGCTTTGAGGAAATCTGTGAACTTGATTTTTTGAGGCAGAGCCTTCTGAAACGTATTTCTGTTTCTTGGCTAGACATACGTTGCATACTTCTATAAAAAAGTAGTCTTTCTTTCACTATAGAAAGCGTTATATAACAAGTGTGAAATCTATTGTTTAATTCAGCAATGAAACGTATTTTATCTCTGCAGAGCTGATTGACCTGGTGCTTCATTGACCTGATTATATTAAACCGAAAGATCCCAAGAAAAATAGAGGCGTGCCGCCAACTTGAAGGGGCCCAGCAACACTTTGTCAGCATGGCCAGAAAACTCAGCCGATAGGTATTTGAGGCTCCTGAGAACACGCGAACCAAACTTTATAGCGCAGCGCACAGTTTAGAATTTACAATTCATTCTCTATATTATTGAATCATTCCCTCTTCAAAAGCGTTCGACGTCAGGCTAGTTTGTGTTGTATATTTAAATGTGAACTGCAGCATGGGTATTGGCGCTGTATTCAGCTGGGTGCTGAAAGATTCACTCTTAGCTCTGAAATTGCGAAGGACAGTGAGCTAAAGTTCCTTCACACATGCCTGATCTTTCTCAAACACCTTTGTACAGGCAGTACACTCCATGCTCGAAAAATGCCTTTTTCCTTTTATTTCTGCCCCCTCAACAAACAAGCAATGGGGTCCGCTGTCTTAAAGAACGTCCAAACAAATGATGCCATAATATGATCGACCCGAGTTTCAACACTCAAGTAGAAAGACAAACTGACGCTGGGTTCCCCACCAGGCTTTTAAAAGACCTTGCGAAAGCGCTGTTGAAGTTCATTCAGAAATCACCGCTACGCAGAAGGGAACCAGGTGATTTGACGAAGACGAGTGTCATATGTACACGGCATCTCACATGGGATGAAGAAAATTGCTATGCGCTCAGGAGTAGCTGTGGCGTTTTCGGCACTTAGAAAGCTAGGCCAAATGTGCGAACTTGTGAATAGGGAAGGACACAAAAATCCCCTGTGCAGCAAAAAACACACTCATTGTTTCGTAAAGGGTACTGCGGGTGTTAAGTACAAAGTTTCTTTGTCGTGTGGAAGAACATACATCAGCCAGACCAGTTGATGCCTCAACACTCGTCTCAAGGAGCTCGAGAACAATTTTCTCCAGAAGCAGTGAAGCAATCTGGCTCTGCACTGTGCCGCTTGCGAGTGCTCTCCAAACTTTCGCGCTTGTGGCGTTTTGAGTATAAACATCGATAAGAAACTGTACGCTTCATAGAAGAAGCTTTCGCTATCAAAAGAAAGGCTTATTTTGTGTCAGCCTGTCATCGTTATCTCTCAAAATAATCGAGATCCCGTATATCGAAAGCGTTCCTTAATACCGCAACATTTATCACAAAAAAAGATGCTCTCGTCGTCTACGTTTTAAATATGTATTTTTGCGCATGGGGGTAAGCTTGTATTCTTCTTTATTTATTGCCTTCGAGCAATAAAAAGACAGTTGTTAGTTCAGTGCTCTGTTGTCAGTAGTTCTTTTCTGTGTCTTTGTTTACCGCGATGCAGCTCACTTTTACATACGTTCCCTTTTCTTCGCAACACTGATGCCACATAGCTTAAGGACCACGCCATACAGCCAAATTAAAGGCCACTGGCTTATTCGAGCTTCGCGGGCTGCATAGCAACCCAGGCCTTCGTCGAAGGCTTCCACGTGTCATCGCGCACGCTGGCGACCACACTGAAAGTAAGTCGCGCGTTCGAAAACTAAAAAATAATAAAGGTATTTAGGTGAGGACGTGCACGTGACGTAACTTCACTTCCCTGTGCCATACCATCCTTCTAGCGCTCTCGTTGGGGCAAGAGAATGAAGACAACATTTAAACCTTGCGACTAATTTTCGTGACTCCACTTGTAGACATGGAAGCACACTTGACTGTTGCGCCGAACCGGCCGCTGTATACTTCCAGCGGCTGTTTCCTGCACATAATGGAAAGACTGACTGCATGATAGACGCTCATGCTATATTTTAAGCATGAACGGAAGGTTGTAGCTAACGTAAAGTAGGAACCATGGCTCAGAACTGTGCCGACAGCCACGCGCTGTAATCCTCTGTCAAGCGTGATTCCGTCTCACCGCGGTGGTCTAGCGGCTAAAGAACTCAGCTGCACTTTCCATGGAGGCTAAGTCCCGTGTGCTCAGACTTTGGTGCATGTTAAAGAAATTCATGTGGTCAAAATTTCTGGACCCCTTCTTTATGGCGTCTCTCATGATCATATGGTGGTTTTGAGAGGTTAAACACTCATATCAATTAATCAACAAGGGTGATTCTAGCTGTGCGTACTTGAGAATTGTATAATAACGAGATAGCGTTAAACAGCTCGTGTCGCAGGAATTCCGGTGGTGGCGTCACTGTCGGCGTCGTTGGTTGTGAGCGAAAAATCATCATCTTATGCGTGACTGAAAAATTGAGAACGATGCAGTTAAAATAAATACAATGTAACATTTTCTCGGCCAGAGTGGGTACCAAACCAGGGTTGTTTGGGTTCTAGTGGGGATCAAACCCGGGTGGTTTGCATGGCAAGCGGTTGTTCTGCCGCATGGCCACGCCCGTGTTTTTTTTCTTTGTTGGCATTTATCACAATGTGTGCTAGAACGAACGTAAAATGGCACTTGCTGTATGGAACATAAATACAATCACAAAGTGACATTAAGAGCTCTAGCGTTTTTATGGAAACACTCGACAAGTAACGAAGTTCAGTAAAGCAGCGAGAGTTCTTCAAATTACCTCACACACAACAGGTGAAAAGGCCACGCACCTTACCAAGATGGAGTACCAGTCCGGTTTGAAGTCCCTTTCATCGTAAATGTCTTTTACGTGAGAAGCCACTCTTATAAAAAGTGAGCTCGAAGAAACGGTGGATTCTGCGTTACGGTCTTGCATTCGCATCTTCCATAGGCTGTGCATACCCATGAAGAAAAACATATCGAAAGGCACTTTGGCAAGTGATGTTGACAAAAGGTATCGGATAGTGTGACAATTAATATAAATTTTTTTCCTCGAGGTCTTTTCAACGACATCACAGAAAAAGATGGCATCTCTGAAACTAACAGCCACATAACATAGGCGGCAGTTAACACAGGAAAGAAAATTACCTTTTCTTTTTAACCATGTTTTAACGGGAAGGATTTCAGTGTGTTGTTTATAAAAGATTGTTTTTGAACTTGTAGAGACATACATTTTGCGCACTCATATCAACACATCATAAACTGGCATTTCGGCGTACAATGAACGGTAGAACGGCGGCGAAAATTGCATAGACAGTAAATCCTACATAATACTTTGCGAGACACCGTGCACAAGTATTCTGTAGAAAAGCGAGCTTTAAAGAACCCAACCGAAGAATAAACTTAATGCATGAATCACCACAAACTCGAGCACTCGGGAAAGTTTGAAGGAATGACTAGATCAGCGGGTCAATCCACAAAATGAACCTGTAAGAATGAGCTAAGTACCGAAAGGAAATATTCACGTAGAAAAAAGCAGCACACTGTTTGCCATAGATATAGATGTCTTAATCCTAACCCACTAGCACTAACTGGCCTGAAAACGTTGTCACGACGCGTTAGCTCAAAAGTAGAAGACAACATAAAAATTGCAAAAACGTGACGAGCTCTTTGTTCATAAAATCTTGCCCAATGAATAAGTTTTCTCTGTTTTGACAAGCAGAGGCATGGCCGTGGATTCCAACTTATTTACGGCCACGCCTCTGCTTGTGAAAACTGTGAAAATAACTTTTCTGATTGGAAATGCAGTGAAAGTAGCTTTCATGCTTCACAAACACACGCACCGTGTATACGTGTTTCAACATGCAACATCAATTATTGTAGTAATATTGCGTGTTCAGGAATCCATTCCCAACGGGCATCAGAATATGTGATTATCATAATGGCTCCATGGTTGAAGCCAGTACACCACTACAAAAGGCGGACACGCTACGGTGCCTATTTTTTAAGACCACGTAGTGGGGGCATAACAAATTCGAACAGGTTTCATGCAATAAATGTTTTATGCACTGCGAAAAAGATATAGTTATCGCGTTCAACTCCTAAAAGCGGAGCTTTAGCTTCCCCTATTTTTTTCGCTACTTTGATGCAGCCATTCGGTGGTTACCAAGAAAAGTTTTGCAGGAACCCTTTATTACATGAAAGTTTCGGAAGAACGCTTGGGCCAAGAGATGCTATACGGCGGACCGTTGCGTTTTCGTCGTAGCAACATAATTTCTGTCTAACTTAAAAAAGATGGAAGCGCAAAACCAGAAGTTCACAAGAGTGAGAGAGACAGTACGGGCACATTCAACCGCCTTTATCTGAGGCGTTACCAGCAAAGATGTACAAGAAAATGCCAAAACGGCAGACACTACAGGAAAATCAAAAAGCAAGATTGCACATCTACATAAGGTACATCGCTAATTCACGGGCACATTAATTCTGCGAAGATCGGTAGTGAATTTCATGCAAATTTTATTATTTATTGTATTGAATACTGTTGGGACAAAATAATCTATTTCTCAAAAGTTTCAGCGCTGTCCACGGTGAGTGTTTGCCAATAGATTTAAGCATCTACATATGTGAATATTATTCATACAATTTGACCGCAAATATGTACCACTGCATTTGCACTCGTTCAAAAAGCAGAGCATACCATGAGGCCGGCATTTGGGTCTTCGAAGCCCATTGTAGCTTCCTGGCCGTCTTTATTGAGACATATTTCAATTCATGTGCGACCAATTCTGAATCGCACAAAGTTAATGTTCTGCGGATTCACTGTTGCTTGTAACATCACCTTCTTTGGTGGCATGCAGGCCAGAACTTCCCATGTTCTTCCTTTCGTTATATCTTTGCATTAAGTGAATAAAATTACGCACTATCCGTGTTCCTTCCCCAAGTAATACAGGTGAAGCCTACATTGAACAGACACGAAAAATCAATGAACACAAAATTTTTTCGATCCGATTTTTAATTACCGTAGATATATCTTATAATGACGAGAAGATACTAACATGATTTTGATAAGTGCATACGACTAAGATAACGACGGCACTTCTGCGCGAGAAGCTTGTGCGACCTTAAACTGGCCCCTCTCAAGGAACGGACGACGGAATACTGGGATGTGTCTTTACCGTCCTCTTGGCATGTTCGAATGCAAGATGACCGCCGCTACCTTCTCGAATACCTCGTAGCCCTCCTTTGTCTTGGCAGAGCACCCTACGTGCAGCCTTGAGCATTCTGGGGTTCGTCCACCAACTGCGCATTCCATCGGAAGCAGTGGGTACCTGCGAAGCCTTGGTGTACTCCGGGAATGTGGGGGTTGTTCCAAAGGGCATTTTCGATATGCGACAGCAATTGATGTGGTCCCGCTGAGGTGGTGAGGCTGAAGCATATCCGACGCTATGTATTTCTCCCTGGACTCGAGAGAGTTGATGCTGAAGGGCGTGAGGACTACGGCTTTGGCTGGGTACGACAGTGGCCGCAACAGGTCGTACTCCTCGCGCGGCTTTCTTGCCTTGCCGACTCCAACAGCTACTTCATACACAAGAAAGGGCGTCTCTCGGTAGAAACAGCGCAGCTCCAGCCTCCCCGAGTACATATAGGTCTCCCGGAGTCGTGAGAGTCGATACTGAAGGATAACAGGGCTATGCCTGTTGCTGGGTGCGACAGTGGCCGCAACCGGCCGTAGCCCTTGCGCTGCTTCCTTGCATCGCCGATTCCGACAGATACTTCGTCCACAAGAAATATCGCACCTCGGTGGAAACAGTGCAACTCCAGCCTGTCCGAGTTCATGTAGTTGCCCCGGGAGTCGGGAGAGTTGATGCTGAGGGACACGAAGGCCAAGCTTGCTGCTGGATACAACAGTGGCCGCAACCAGTCGAAGCCCTTGCGCTGTTTTCTTGCTTTGCCCATTCCGAGAGCTACTTCATCTACAAGAAAGGGCGTGCCTCGGCAGGAACAGTGCCGCTCCAGCCTCTCCGAGTTCATGTAGTTGCCCCGGGAGTCGGGAGAGTCGATGCTGAAGGACACGATATCAACGCTTATTGCAGGGTACGCGAAAAGCCGCAAACTGGTCGCAGTCCCCGCACAGCGTCCTTGCCTCACCCATTCCGGAAGGTGACTTTTTCCCCAAAGACAATGGGCAGAGAGACCTCTGAAGTCGTGACTTTGGCAGAGCCGATCAATATACACGTTTT
>WOVY01002400.1:0-169232 GCA_013436015.1 Rhipicephalus annulatus
TTGATGTAGCAGACATTTGTTTATTATTTCCTTGATAGTTTCAATTATTGTACGTCAGCGTTAAGTGCGTCATTGCTGTAGTTTCGTCCGAATGCACATGCGGGATTCTCATGCTGCATGTAGTTTTCTAACACGTCAAGTATAATTTGGTGCAGTTTATCCACTGTTCAAAGTTAATTAGGTAATTGCTTATTGTAGTCTAAATACGGAATAATGGTAGTGTGGAAAAATGATGCAGGTATAAACAGCACACTTGGTGGGCTGCTCGTGTGGTGAGTAGTTCATCTGCTGGGCAGTTATTGAGGTTTGTCACAGTAAATAGCTTGACTATTGCCGGGTTTACGTCTTGCGTTTTCACCGTCAAAACAATGAAACAAATGGTGGAGACACTTTTTCGCTCATGAACAAGACAAGACAACTAAAGGATGCACATACCATAAAGAAAATGATCTTGCTAGCGGCTGACCAGCAAGACTACCGCTAGAATAGGGGCCTCTGCCTGACAAAGCAACGAAGCCTGTAAGACAGACCACATCAGTCGCAACAACGACAGTGCATGTGTCACGTATATCTATCCTGCTCGAAGAGCCAAAGAACCACCAAACTTTCATGGATTAGTACTGAAAGGCACCCACAGTTGAATCCTAGCAAACGACAAGGTCACCTTTTTGAATTATTTGAATAATGAAGAACAGCTGCGACATGTTTGTTTCACCATAGTAGACGTTGCTTGAAATAGGTCAAAAACTTAAAGGCAGTCCTGATGACTTGGGTACTTTCCGCACCACATTCATGACCACTATCAGAGCGTCTTCGGCAAGGAGAGGGTCGAAGCTCTGCTACAAATCTCTATTCTGGCTGAGACAACCCTCACATTCCGTTGAAGACAAAGCTTGTTTCCTAATCTAAGAATTAATGCAGGAAATTTTTGTCGGAATGATCCAGAACCCACCAAACATTCTTCAGAAATTTGTCCCCTGAGGTGACAATTGAGGAGACGCTGGGAGTAAACACCTGGCAATCAATCGTCACTCAATTTCAGGCAGCGCACACGTTCAAACATGAGACTCCGACAATTTGAACGAAAACTTGCGGTGGTATCTCGTGCTAGAAAAGTTGCGAAAGGTACGTTTTTCTAGCAGACCCACGTGACGCCAGCTGCTGATGTTGTACGTGAGGAAATCTATAAGTCACTGGGTGTTGCTTAGCTAGCCAGCACAGCCGCAATGTTTCAGCTACACTACAGCAGTCTTTCGTCACACTTTCGTCCACACCCACATCATGAACTCACACAAAGCCGCATCGCCCCACTTCAGTCAGCTCCGTCAGTAGACACCGCTGCTACCAGCAACGCCACAGAGTTACTCCATATGCTACCTTTAGGTAGCAGAGTTTCGCATAGGTCCACCATCTTGCCCACTTAGACGTCCATGCCACGCAGGAAAGCCACTCCTTTTGAATGTA
This sequence comes from Rhipicephalus annulatus, assembly GCA_013436015.1. NCBI lineage: Eukaryota > Metazoa > Arthropoda > Arachnida > Ixodida > Ixodidae > Rhipicephalus > Rhipicephalus annulatus. Next base: position 1,465 of record WOVY01002400.1, read on the forward strand.
GGAGCCGACGCTGCCCAGCGGCTCCGTGCGTCTTACCGCTCGCTCACAAACCATCGCTGGCACAATGATTTTCGCTTCGAAGAAAAAAAGAAAAAACTTCAATGTATAATCTACCTAATTATTACTGATGCTATAGCTTGTTCGATGACAGTCACCATAGAAAACCATTTAAAATAGCAAACAAGAAAGCATTCACTTTATTTGTCGAGAAACGTGTACACAATTTGTGACAACTAAAGTTCCTCTAATCACTCATTTCATGTTGTTTTTCACCACTTTAAACCATTAAGCAGGTGGCTCGATAAAGCAATCGCTAAAGCTATACCTCGATGTTTTACAAACAACACAAGCAAACGAGAATTTTTGGCATATCTACACGCACACTTGTGGAATCCAGTCACCGTGGCCACTACGCAGCACTGAGTCACGGCACTGCATTACATAGACACCACTAACACTGACGTTTACAAAATACGGCAGACACAAGACATAATAACAACACCAACGAAGAAGTACTTCCGCACTCAGCGGGATCACCTCGCTCGACTGCTTGGGTAGCGGTGGTGGGGGCGCCCGTGGCGCGGTGGTCGCGAGAACCTACCTGGCCGTGACGTTGGCTTTCCCTAAAATGAACTTTTTTTTTTGCGCACGTCAGCACACTTAGTGAATGGGGGCTCCAGCGGCGAGTTCTATCAGTGGTGAAACTCTGCTGCCTAAAGGTAGCCTACACAGTAACTCTAAAACGCCGTACTTTCCGCCTCCCAGGCAGCGCGAGCATCCGAGGATAACCAACATATAGAAAGCGAAAACGGTTAGCGGTGCTTTTTTTTAATGTAGAATCCATTTTCCATAGGCGAAAAAAATTCAGGATAGAATGAAGTTTGTGGTGTTTATTTTTTGCATGCGGCAGTAAATTTGGTATTCTATGTGGCAAGATTCAGCAGCAAGCAAGGATAGTGTACAAGGGCAGATCATAACGCTTGCTCTGTCAGGAACTTTGATAAGTCCACCACGTGTTCTACTGGAGTGGTAAATAAAATCTCTTGCTCATTCAGCAGTGTCTACACCAGATAGACCGCCAGATGTGTTATTATTGCAGCATAATACTGATGACACTTTGAAAGGAGGTTTGCCTTGTCACATGAGCAGTCATTGTCGTGAATGCGGACGTATGCCTTTTTTGGCCCAAACCACACCACGCATTATTATAATGATTGCACACGTGAGGTCACCAAAGCATACCACATGACCTATAGTGTGACAACAATTATATTAGCCGTGGCGGTTCTTTCCTGAGTAAGTTTTTTTCAATGATCACTCGTAAGCACTTGTGTGTTTTACACACACACACACACACACACACACACACACACACACACACACACACACACACACACACACACACACACACACACACACACACACACACACACACACACACACACACACACACACGCGCACACACACACACACACACACACACACACACACACACACACACACACACACACACACACACACACACACACACAGACAGACAGACAGACAGACAGACAGACAGACAGACAGACAGACAGACACGCACACGCACACGCACACGCACACACACGTATACGCCTCTAAAAACTTTATTGGTGACGTTTCGATCGGAGACTGATCTTCATCAGACGTGTATAGTAAATGAAGCAGGTCTGATGAAGATCGGTCGCCAATCGAAACGTCACCAATAAACAGTTTTTTAGAGGCGTATACTTATTTTCTCTTAATTCTACGGCAACCGAAGCCACACTCTTTATAATCTCTCTCTCTCTCTATATATATATATATATATAAGGGAAAGGGAGAAACAAGCGTATAACTAAGGGCCCGTTTTTTCGTCTATTATAACAGTAATGATATACCACATGACAATAATAATGAGATCCAAAAGACAAGAATCCAAATGAACGTATAGGGGAAGTTATTAAGCCAATTGCAAGGCAAATGTGAGGAAAAAAATGTGGGTGAAAAGATAACTTGCCATGGACAGGATATATATATATATATATATATATATATATATATATATATATATATATATATATATATATATATATATATATATATAAGGGAAACAAGTGTATACTTAAGGGCTCGTTTTTCGTGATTTTACAGAATATAATGAGATCTAACAGACAATAATGCCAAGGAAGGCATAGGCGAAGTGATGCCAATTGTAATGTAAATGAGAAGAAAGAAAAGTGGGTAAAAAGATAACTTGCCGTGGGCAAGATCCGAACCTGCGACCTTCGAATAACGCGTTCGATGCTCTACCACATGAGCTACCACGACAGCTATTCCTCCAGCCACTTTATTTGGTATCTTTGTCAATTTTTAAACGTGGGAGTGTCATATATATATATATATATATATATATATATATATATATAGTTAGTGGGTCTAATCTATAGTGAAGAAGCAGCAGTGACAACAGCAACAGAGATGAAAAGATGAGAAGAACGACATTCAATACTGGCTGACGCTCGCCGTCATGCATTTGGTGCAACGAAATTGAAACAATTGAACATTTCTTTTTATTCTGTCATCGTTATTCTTATCAGAGAAAAAGATTTTTAGTAGCCCCATTACAAAAGCTAGGAATACAAGTAAATTTACCAGTAATTTTATCATTTGGCGGAACTTCATTTGGTTACTGCCACAGGGATGTATGCTCCGCTGTGTTTGATTACATCAATGCAACTAAAAGATTACCATGCTAGTGAACCACTACCTTTTCAGATCTTTAGTTTATAATTCGTAGTTATGTCTTTCAAAAACAAAAGATGGTTTGACCGCTTGCTCAGCACACATTTTTGTTTTTTGGTAGTATTATTTTAAGCTTCTTTTTCAGATTAGCTTCATTTTCAGTTTAGTTTCATTTAAGTATCCTGCCGCCCGGTTCTTGGCCCATCCCCCTTTGTGGGTAAGCGCCATCCATCAGAGGTCATCAGCATCAGCATCAGCTCGCCGTCCAGCTCATTGCAAATAAACCGCTCATACCAACCGCGAAGGAATATCTATGCGCTATCAATGCCCTATCTGAAAACAGTGCATGCACCGTTTTTTAATTTATAACATCTTTAGTTTGCTCAAACAGGCCCTGTATTTTGTAACTCTGTTCTATTGTTCTTGATTTACAACTTCATTTTTGTTAACTACTCTGCTCGATATGAAAACGAGAAATGTGTATTGTTAATGAAGCAGTGTAGATCTTTAGGTGAATGGGGCGTTGTTTTTTTGCTGCTTTCGAAAATTGGGGCAAGCACCTATTTCGAGTTGCTAGGCAGCCGCTTTTGTTCTTGTTCTTATGTTCATTATCTTGCTGTAGTGAAAGTGAAGCAAATTTGATTGATTCATTGATTGATTGTTTGATTGAGATACTCTTGTGAAAGGATTAAGAAATTTCGTATGCCCGAAGTGTACTATAGCTTGCACCTGTCTCCGTGCTTAAGTTTAAGCACACAAGCCTCCAACCTATCGCTTCCATGAAACTGCCGTCTCCGTGGCTTCGAGTAGGTAAGAAAGCCTTCAAAATGTCTCTAGAACGTTCTCGTAAAGCTGCGCGCATGATGCGAACTCTTGTTTTTTTATTTATTTTGAATCTAAATGTAGCAGCAGCGAACACGCTTGAGCACTCGATCAGGCGGGTACGAATGCCGACGTGCTGCATGTGACGGTTAGATAATTGTCGACCAAGAGTTGTGTTTGCCGCTACTGTCACACTGATAGTTTTCATATTGATGGACACAGGTGAGCTCAAGAAACTGTTCAATACTTACAAGCCTGTATTCTGTGGATTTCGCCAAAACTTCGGGGCAGTGTAGAATATAAAGGGGTGCGTTTGGTGTTTTTTCTCTATGACAAAACGTATTAACTGGCATTACTAGAATCTCTTCTTCTGCTTCCAGCACCAGACTACATGCTTATACATCCACCAGAGTTGAGCAGCCTCACTCACACGAACGGCTCCCTACTTCTTTCGTGGACGTGGAGCGTGCCACAAAGCTCTGACCTGGCGGGCTACTACTTACGTGGTGCCAGCTCGCACCACACTTTTCAGAGAACGCTGTCACCCTTGATTAGTGAATACTCGCCTGACTGCCTCAGGGGATACACCCAGTACAATATTACGCTTCGGCCCTTCTACGGGCACTCTGACGACCATCCAAAACTTGGGAAGGCGGTGCTGTTGACCGTGCGAACTCCAGCTACGGGTAAGCGTTTTCTTGCAATTATTATTGTGTGTTGGGTTGTTTGTTTCAATGCGACGTCTCATAACCATTCGATTTATAATATCCCGAAACCCAGGTAGCAATGTTTCGTGTGATTTCAGTATAGGCGGCATAATTTGCGTTTACACAGCTAAGCTTTCGTGGGCATGCCTGTTGTCCGACCCTGTACCGCTAAATAAGGCTGCAGGCAGTCTTACATCGGACTGATTCATTGTGGCTCAGCCATCCAGTACTCGTCACGAAGATTATTTTCTCGCACAAATGCCAGTTTCAGGTAGACTTCATGAGAGGCCAGCAATTACTGGTTGAAGCTAATTCAGCTTAAGTGAGTGATGTGAAATTGTTGACAAAGACTATGTGCGTGTCAAAGCACCCTCTTGATGTCATCCCAAAACGTTAGGTACACTATATTCTTTCTATTTGGTGAACGTTTTTTGCCGAAACTCAAAGGGAGAGCCACAGTTGTTCATTTTGTGATAATTTTCTCACTCATACAACTTGTGTTCCAATATGTTGCAGCATAAAACTCCAGCCATCTCTTCATTACTGTGTGTCAAACCTGTAGTTTAAAGATGTGCATTCGCTTTAGTTAATTATATATTCTAACTATGCCGCCATTGTGACCTGATTAGATAAAAATTCGTTGGTGAATGGGACCTACCGCTTACACTTTTTGACTGCAGTTAAACACGTGAAGGAATAAGCATCAGGCCCCAAAATAAATATTAGTTACATCGTAGCAATTGTGTGTCCGATAAAGAGCATGATGCAACAGAAATTTTTCGCTGGGTTCATTGGGAGCTGAGAAAACTGGGGTGCTATGCAGAATCGGCTGAGTTTCAACCGAGTTTCGGTAAACTAGGTATCTTTCAGAGTTTTGGTGGCACCCGTCTTTGAATTAGCCATCCAACTCTCAGTCTTTCCGTCCATACGTCCGTCCGTTCATCTGTCTGTCTGTCTGTCTGTCTGTCTGTCTGTCTGTCTGTCTGTCTGTCTGTCTGTCTGTCTGTCTGTCTGTCTGTCTGTCTGTCTGTGCGTCCGTCCGTCCGTCCGTCCGTCCACACCTGATTAGTGAGTCATAGAACTAGGCGGTCACGTACGAAGAGAGACAAGCATGTAGAGACCCACGGCTTAAGGAGCTTCGCGCCGAAAATGACCATTTCAAGGAAATGCCCCTCCCAAAATAAAGGACGTGCGCCCCCCGAAAAAATTTCTGCCTACGCATCTGGGCCGTGGTAATTACGCCACTTCTCAAAAAGACTATGCTATAAAAGTCATATAAAGCTTGGGCTGGGCTAACTAAAGCTTGTTACTTGGTCAGCTAACTAAACCTTGCTAATTAACGCTACGTTATTCATGAGCACGCTAAGAAAAACCATGCTCATCGAAGTTTACTGATATGATAAGAATCAGTATTGTGCTAATCAGGATTACGTTTAATAGCTTCATACTGATCATGGCCTTGCTAATTGTGCCCGAGATTACCTTTATTTGAAACTTTATCAATGAAGACGAAACAGCCCAGTGTGATGGTGGTTGAGCGTTAGTCATTTGGTACAATTAATTGAGACAGAGCTGATGCGGTGCTCACTTCGAAGCAGACAAAGCACATGAGAAGACGACCAACTTAAAAGGCTGCGAGAAGCTAGGTTATGCCGAGCTCAAGCTCCAGGTTTGAGGCTCCAGCCTTTTACAAGTAATGCAAGCTCACAAAATTATTTGACATGCGAAGAAGCTGCCGCTTAGCGTTCACCGCAGCCGTCCCTTTCACAATCACGAGTAGAACGGGTGCCTTCTCAAAATCAACAAATTTGTATCCGAGTTCACGCGTCCATCTGATAGATTGACAGATGCCCGCGGCTAAGATCGAGCAAGTCCACGACACTTGCTGTTGCTGAGGGGCAGTACTCTCGTCGAAAGGCACGATTAATATATCAACTTCATCGCGCAGACTATGCACACACGAACGAAGAAGTAAAAGTGATATCATCACACGGCTAACGACGTATTCGCACTCACGACGTATTCAATCGCAGCCGCGTTGCCATCGTGATGCGAGTGCCCCTGGTGACCACCTGCACTCTATTTTTCTGCAATAGTTGATAGAAGCGAAAAGCAGTACGAGAGTGTTGCGTGTGCACCCTTGCTGCCTTCGAGAGCGGAAATTTCCATGCTGCGAATGGAACGAAAGGACCTGTCAGAAAGCCCCGCCGCGGTGGTCTAGTGGCTAAGGTACTCGACTGCTGACCCGCAGGGCGCGGGTTCGAATCCCGGCTGCGGCGGCTGCATTTCCGATGGAGGCGGAAATGTTGTAGGCCCGTGTGCTCAGATTTGGGTGCACGTTAAAGAACCCCTGGTGGTCTAAATTTCCGGAGCCCTCCACTACGGCGTCTCTCATAATCATATAGTGGTTTTGGGACGTTAAACCCCACATATCAATCAATCAACCTGTCAGAAAGAGAAGAAACACCCGCGAACACACCTCTGGCAGGTGCGTGTTGAGTTGGCAAAAAGATAGCACAACAATCACGGTGACATCACTGCGCTGTTAAAATGTCGACTGAGTGGCGGCGCTGACGTGTTCGCACGCGGCGTTTCTTTAATAACCGCCCCAAATTTCCCACATGCGTCTTACGCCACACGCGTTCCTGAAGCCATTGGAAGACCGAATGCATTCCTTAGTCTGGCTATGTGAGGCGTCCATGGTAGAGGCGTCCGTCGGGATCCGTCTACCGCCTTCTCCCATAGCAACAGCTGCGGGCGCGCGCGTTCCCAGCATCCGGAGCCCCCACAATGTCTCTGTTCACTCTCACTCCTCACTGCGCCCCACTTTCCCGTCGGATTGCGCCACACTCTCAACCGTTCGCTGTCTGGGCGCCGCCTATCAAGAACACCTCCGAATGTGTGCTCGACACGCCGCTGTGAACCGCCAACGCCGAGCCGAGAACACTGTTTGTTTGGTTCACTTCATAGTATTTTTAAACGTGTACGCTAGCCACTAGAGCTGAAAACGCATACCACGTTTCTCGCGACAGAAATACGCCACCTACGGCAAACGGCGCTTTTGGCTAAACATTGTAAGAGAGAAAAAAAAAAGGTAACATCATTCGTCTAACGCTGGGTTTTCACGTGCGAAACACCGCTATGACCGCTACGCGATGCATTAGCATTTCCTCGCAATTCCCTTCGGGGAGGTGGAGGCATTTTTTGATCAACGCTGCTATCACGCGCTCCACACTGTCTTGATGTCATGGCCACCGCAGAGTAAGCTCGGAGCTAACTCGTCTGCCCGAGAAGCTCGGATCATACTGCATAGCACCCCTGATATTTTGAAGCAACGCGAAAAGATGATGGGAGGAGGCGAGCTCAAAACCCTTGCCGCTCGGCTCGCGTGGCCTTCGCAAGCCATATCTCTTCACTATCCTCTCCGGCGTTCTATCAAATGTCACTTGCGCATAACGTTCCCGAGGAAGTCTAACCCCGCAGCATGCGAGCGGCGTTGTTTTGTTGACCAGTGTTATTTTGTGGCCTAATGCCTGTTTTAGTCGGGTGGATGCCTCAGTGTGCGCTTGGAGACGCTGGTTTAGACGCTCTAGATTAGATGAGATGTCATGGCCACCGCAGAGTAAGCTCGTAGCAAAATTGTCTGCCCGAGAAGCTCGGATCTCACTGCATAGCATCCCTGATATTTTGAAGCGGCACGAAAAAGATGATGGGAGGAGGCCAGCTCGAAATCCTTCACACACAGAACAATTAATTTTGTTTGCAGGGCTGGCATCTGCTCGATGCGCTAACCATTGGGACACAAACGCATGGGAAACACAGGCACATTAGCTCCACATTTTTTATTCACGGAGAAAAATGAAAAAGACATTCCGGTTTTGTGTCTCCTGATTTATCTAAATTTTTATTCATCTATGCAAAAGCTGCACAATGTTAAATAACTTTCATCATCGCACGTGCTTCTGTTCACTACGTGACAGCACAAACGTCTATGTAGAAGACCGACGTCACAGCACTGCCGTCTACGAAGGGCAATTCGGGAATGTACGTCATGCCCTATTATTTGTGCACGCGCCCGTCAAAAGAAGGAAAAGCAGCGTTCGTCTTGAAATTTCATCTATTTCCACGGAACATAGCTTTGCAAATGTCAGCAGACGTGATCGTTCACGCCCCATGTATGCATTGCGCTTGTCAGCTCAAAATTGTGAAACCTGGTGAGTGGCCCTTTAGAAGTATAAGTGCCATTGTGTCGTCAAATGCGAGTGCTATAGAATTCTTGTATGTCACATTCTTTGCTGTATTTTATTTTTTAGATGAAAACCTGATGTACCGACATGAATGTATATTTTGCATAGTACATTTCTAGAAGTTCAGACGAGCACTTGTTTTGTACCATGCAAAACGCAACCATGCAAAACATGCTCAAGTAATTTTCAACTATCGCAGCTAGAAACACCTTCACTCAAAGAAGTACGCCTCAGAAATTGTGATAAGAAGAATAGTCAGTTACATTCAGTGTGTACTAAAGGCCCCATGAAACCTGTAGTAGAACACCGGCATTTGGACAGTTATTTTTCATGTTAAAAAAGTTTGAAATGCGAATCGGTGGAATATATTACATGACCGACGTCTTCAGCAGTCTGCCACCATTAACTAAATAACAGATGACACATGCTTTGAATACATAAGTGCTATCAGGCACAAGTATTCAGGCCAAGTCTCATGAAAATGGCACCGCAATGCCCCAAGGATAAGTGCGTAGCACGCGAAATGCGAAAACGTTAGTTGACCTCCAAGTTGTGACCAGTTCTTTTTCCTCTCGTGTTCGTTTTTCTTCTTAATATCGTTTTTTTATTTAGGTAAGCTAAAGTCAAGTACTTTCATCAATAGTTTCATTGGTGCGCCATTCTTTACAGCTCCGGGAGCACCGAAGAATATTATCCTTAATCCCCAGTCGGAAATACAGAACGGAAGTGCGGGAGAGCTCACCGTAACAATCCTCGAACCAGTGTCTTGGAACTCTAATCCAGTGGGATTTCGTCTACGATGGGAACAAAAGGGGGAACTCAATGAAACAGCGAGGGATTTCAATTTGCCTGTTGACATGCCGGGAACCACTAAAGACCTCGATGTCATGCTGCCTTTGAAGCCTGGACGTGAATACACGCTGTTTGCCAGCGCACGGGGAGCTGGAGAATTTGGAGAAGATCTCGTCGGTCCCGAGACATCTGTCACATTGGAAACTACTCCAGTCGGTGAGTCAAACACCTGCACTAAAGCACCGTAAAGTGATGGATACAATATCACTGGAACCCTTTTTAAAGGAAATACGCTGACACGAAATCAAATACAATTGATGAAAATATGCATTAATACGGTCTTCATGTAACAAACTACTTATGGGCACAAAAACCTAATTTTCAATTTCCTCTCGAATTGACATGAAGGCATATATTAAAATGACGACATCATACACCCGAAGTCGCTGCCATAGGCTGGTCAGATCATTGCGAGCTGCGTTGATACCATGACTGCCGATTGAGGCCACCTCGTGCCCGAGTGCGCGCTCACGATTACAGTGAAAGTAAGCCGCACGTTCACAAAAAATTGAAACTATGCCTAATCAATTAACGCATGCATGAAGTGAATTCTTTACATCATGCCATTCCCCCCTGCTTGGCTTGTGCCGCGCTCGTCGCAATGAGAGAAGAGAGGAAAAAAAAAAACGTGCATGAGACTAATCTAACTGCATTAGCACTTGACGGACAAAAAGCTCTTTTCGGGGGTAATTTACGAGGCAGTACACTCGCTATTTCTAAAAGTGTTGCAGGACCTCTTCATGCTTGCACAACTCTTCTGATATTCAGTAGTGCACACAGTCTGCCTTATGAAGGCATGATAAAAAATAAACACTACGTAGAAAAAAGTCTGCTGTATCTACATACCGTATTTACTCGAATGATATCAACCTTGTCTACTTCGCTGTCACTACAATCCAATGTTATAACTAAAGCATTGCTTGTGCCAACGAGCATCTGGCTCAGCTCGTTAGCACTCCGTAAGCTGAAATGCCATTCTCAAGAAAGGAGTCATATTTTTCCGTAGGCAAGATATGGCAGAGTTCAGCTTCTTTTTTTTTTTACTATGTAAACTACTCTCTAAAAATGCTTGCTCAGGTTGGTGGCATCACACACCCTTATCTCGTTTCCTTCAAATGATTTCTTTGCGTACTGTAGTCACTTTCAGCGTCCATCCATCCATCCGTCCGTCCGTCCGTCCATCCGTCCATCCATCCATCCATCCATCCATCCATCCATCCATCCATCCATCCATCCATCCATCCATCCATCCATCCATCCATCCATCCATCCATCCATCCATCCATCCATCCATCCATCCGTCCATCCGTCCATCCGTCCATCCATCCATCCATCCATCCATCCATCCATCCATCCATCCATCCATCCATCCATCCATCCATCCATCCATCCATCCATCCAGACCGGTTGCTTGATAAACCTTTTAATCGAGGTAGCACCTTGAACGTTGCTAATATTTTTAGCTATATGGATAACTTTTTATTTCTTTTTTAGACATGGCTTTTTGGCAAGCTGCGATGAATTTTTATATGTTTAAGACTCACGGAAAAGGGCTGGTTTTTACACAAGGACTACCGCAATGTAACGTCCTGCAATTACTAGATCTTCGTTTAACGTTCCATAACGAGCAAACATGCTGATAATAGTTTCCTTGTGCCATCAAAGGGTACTGCCGTATGACTCCTGCCAGTTCAAAATAGCCAAGCGTGGTATTTCTATGGTCTGCCTGGGATCTGTTCCTAAACGATTGTGCTCGCACAGGATGCAGGAATCATTCGAAAACCAGATCCAGCGACTTCAAGTGGCGAATTTCCCTGACCCGTTACTGACAGCTGTCTCCGAAGCGCTTTTGCGGAAAGCAACGAGTGAAGGTACTAGAGCTGCCACGGGCGAGCGAAAAACTGAAACCCTAAGACCTGCAGTGATTCCTTATGTTCATAAGGTCTCCCACAACCTGAAAAAGGTTGCAGGCTGGTATGGGGTACCTGTCGTCTTTTCGGTGCCAATAAAACTGGCTCAGCTGTGCCCGAGCGCAGGAGGTGAGCCGTCGGGGATGCGGCAAGAAACATGACATGACGTACGGGGAGTGTGCCAAAGGTGTTGTTTATGAAATTTCTCTTTCGTATGGCAACTCGTACATCGGGACCAGCGGGCGCTGTAATAATGAACGGGTTAGAGAGCGTAAATTAAATCGCCAGAAGGATGGCTTGGCGCATTTACCTATGCATTGCAAAGCCTGGGGCAGTGTACCACGTTTTAAAGAGTTTAATACTCTAAGCAGTAGCAGGTACAAACTTCATGTGAGTTGATGGAAGCCTATTACTATAACAAGGGGTAAGGTGTATCAGCGACACGTCGATGACGTTGTATGTTTTGGAGAAGAGATTGTTCGATAGCGGGATAGCGTGTGAAGGCTGTGTGAAGACTGCGCTTGTATGTATGTTGTTACTTGGGTTTGGCTTTGCGCTCGGTGTACTTCAGTTAGAAGTGCCACGTGTGCTTGTCGTTGTGTGTGCTTTCGTTCTGTGTTTGTGATATTTGCGGCCCAACTATGTTGTTAAGAAAGTACCAACAATGCCAACAATTAGTCTTTTTACAATACTTTTCATGGTAGCTTGAGCTGCCCAAAATACTCTCTAATCGAGAAAGATTAGCCAGAAAGTATGAACTTTTGTGTTCCCGCCTTCCATAGGCAACTTCAGTCGTCCAGAAAATACAAGTTTGTGGATACCTAATTTTTAGTCAACATATTTTAATAACTATCAGTCATAGTTACTTTACAAGCTTTGAGACATAACATAATTTGACAGGTTCTTCAAGTTTTTTTTTACACTTTTTTCATGTGTAGTTCTCTTTTGTTTTCTTGTACCAAAGCACTACTCATCATTACACTCTTTGCTTCTTTGAGTTATTACGCGGTGCCATAACGTTTGGTGTCTATTTTTGCGAGTACATTTTTTAGTTTTTTCTTTTTGGTGCATGTTTTTTCTAGTCATGCTCCTCTGCAGTTTTTTATTTTTTATATGGCTGTCGTAGTATGTATTTACCTAATTATTGACTCTGATTATTTCATGTCCTGCAGCTCCCGCTAACTTATCAGCGGAGACCATTGATCCAACTAGCGTTATCATTTCTTGGGAGGCTGCTAGTCCTGTGCGAAAATTTGCGGTAAGTTACGGTGTGGTAACACAAAATATTTGACATTTCTCAGGTAATCTTTTCGGCAAACTGCTGCTTCGCCAAAAGAATTCCTGCGCGAAACTCCACCGAATCCGTCGTGTAGCTCAATTGTCGCACTGACCTAATTATGAGAATTCGCGTAACTATTATGTTAGGCTCAAGTGCTCTTCCTGTTACGCCTACAAATAATGCATAACTGTTCTTTAAACTTTCTTTGTGTTTGCTGTGACGGCAGTATCTGTAATTACCTTTTAGCACCAAACGAAATTTTGTATTATAATATTGGCAGACAAATAAGGAGCTAAGATGGTTGTATAGCACGCAAAAGGTGGCGGCCCATTGTGAGTCCCCATTGAAGTCACAGCCGAGTCAGCAGTGATCAGGGCGCGAAGGCAAGTAGGTAGGTAGGTAGATAGATAGACAGATATAGATAGATAGATAGTTAGATAGATAGATAGACAGATAGATGGATAGGTAGATAGATAGGTAGATAAATAGATAGATAGATAGATAGATAGATCCCAACATTTATTATTATTCGGATATGTCACCACAGTTTATCGTGAGGCTTTCTACTTTATATGTTAGTGGACCTCAGTGGCTTATGCAATGAACCAGACTTGCCGAAACGGAACATCATTTTTATTTAAATTCTCTTTCGAGAAATTAAATATTGCTGCAGTTTCATTTATTTCAATTTCTGGAAATGAAAAAAAAAACTAAGCCCATTCTTAGTACCTTAGAGAGTACCTTAGTAACCTGCACTTTGCCGATGACATTGCATTGCTGAGTAACTCAGAGGACGAATTGCAACTCATGATTACGGAGTTAGACAAGGAGAACAGAAAAGTAGGTCTTAAAATTGCTCTGCAGAAAACGAAAGTAATGTACATTAACCTCGGAAGAGAAGAACGCTTCTAGACCGGTAATACTGCACTTGAGGTTGCAAAAGCCTATGTCTACTTAGGACGGGTAATAACTGCGGAGCCGAACCATGAGACAGAAGTAACTAGAAGAATGAGAATGGGGTGAAGCACATTTCGCAAGCACTCTCAAATGATGATTGGTAGATTGCCGCTAGACCTTAAGAGGAAGGTATATAACAGCTGCATCTTGCCGGTATTCAGCTACGTAGTAGAAACCACTTCTTACCAAGAGAGTCTTACCAAGAGGGTTCAGGTTCCATTCTGGACGACGCGGCGAGCAATGGAAAAGAAAATGGTAGGTGTAAACATAAGAGACAAGAAGAGAGCAGAGTGGATTAGGGATCAAACTGGGTTTAAGGATATCACAGTTGAAATCAAAAAGAGGAAACAGACATGGGCCGGACATGTAGCACGTATATAGGATAACCGCTGGTCATTAAGGGTAACTAACTGGATTCCTAGAGAAGGCAAGAGGGTTAGGGGGAGACAGATGGTTAGGTGGGCAGATGAGATTAAGAAGTTTGTGGGTATAAATTGGCAGCAGCAAGCACAGGACTGAGTTGACTGGCAGAACATGGGAGATGCCTTTGTCCTGCAGTAGACGCAGTTTGGGTGATGATGATGATAATCTATCTATTATGTGACTTTGATTTTTCGCTCTCCTGGTGTCTTCTTACTTGGTTTTTAAGAAATTCCGCATAGGATAACAATAATGTATGATAACCTAACGGACATGTCACCACATAAATAACATGACGTTCCTGTCGCTTACAGGACGAGCACCTGCCTCATTCTTGTTCGGTACCTGCACGCGCTGGTCTAATAGTTGTGATGCCTGAGTGTTAACCTGCAGGTCACAGGATCGGATCGCTGCCACGACAGCCGCGTTTCCGTTGGTGTTGAAAATGCTTGAGGCCCGAATACTTTAATTTAGGGTCGTCCTAAAGAATCACGGGAGGTCAAAATTTCCGGAGGCCTGTTCTACGTGGCTCTCATAGTTATGAAGTGAAGCTTGGGTGATACGAATCTCCCAGGACCATCAAAAATACTCCTTTGGTCAGGAATTCACATCAGCAGAAAGCCTGCAACACGTGAAAGGAGGCAACCATTCTATAAATTGTTTTTCCGGACCACAGTGATTTTAGGAAGAACTATCAATGATACTAACATATCGGTAATTATGTTAGCGCTAATATATGACCCGTATGCGCATACTGAGTTAATGGAGCGTTGTGTCCACGACAGCAGTAGCCGCTTTAAAAGATTTAGTATGCTTTGTAGCATAATACTATATCACTGCAGCGATACTAACAGAAAAAACCACTTTGACGTCATGGATCAATGACTTAAAATCAGAGAACCACAATTCCATGGCATAATTTCGTTATCGCGGAGATAACGCGGATGATTCTTTGGAGATTTACAATTGTGCCCGCGCAAGTGCTGCCTAAAAAGTCACGTGTATTGACAAGCTGAGACATTAGGGTTTTTAACGGAAACCTAAATTGAAGCCAACGTGCATTCTTTGCTGCCATCACAGGTTAAACGCAGCAGCCATGCGCGGAAATTGAACCTGCACCTTCGTGCTTAACAGCGCGATACCATATATTCCAAGGTACAATGGCGGGAAATCACTAGGATAAACAGGAGTGACTTGTCTCATTACATAGTTAACGATTTTAATGTAGAAGACAAACAGCCACAGACATGCTGAACGGCCTTCAATCAGCTACCAGGTGGCACTAATATTAGGACCATGATATGCATAGAACTACTCAAATTACACTACGACGTCGATCAATATTCTGAGTCAGGCTCCTACCCCCCTTATACCCCAATGTAGCATAGATCGCGTATTTTTGATGACTTCGTACGAAATTGATGTCACAATGCATGAGTGCTGCCTGAATTTTTTTACCGCTCTGCCATAACTTCATCCCCCAAACCTCGCAGATTTTGCGGTCCTCCTACGCACCACTGGAACTACCAAGCCAGTCTTCGTCCGACTATGGCCAACAATATCTTCCTTCTTCCGACTATCCTTATGGTCAGGTCAATGACCAAGATGCTGTTCACGGCACTCGCCTCATATTTTCGAGCATCGTGGTCGACGGAACTTCGGAGGAATCGTCATCTTACAGGATTCCCATGTTCAATCTCTCGCCCTCGGTCGAGTACACAGTCGAAGTGAAGGCATGTGGTACGAACGCATGCAGCGGCGAGGCAACCCTGCTTTTCACAACACCTCCTTCAGGTGAGATGCCACATGCTCAGTAGAAGTCTGCGTCAAGTTAGAGTGGTTGTGACACCTAAAACCCCCGATAATATTATTAGGTTCCAGAGAACGCCGCACTGACAAAGCCTATTATATATGGAAACAAGGTTGTTTGGGCAAAATGAAAAACTAGGACTGAAAAAGGTGGTACATTTACTAATATGCAATTGTAGCCTACAATGACGTCCAGGTATTATAAGACACGTTTTTCAAGTTACAGGAAGCTGAAGAAACCAATTATTTGTTGGTAGCGGAACACTTAAATAAATGTGAAACATCGGAGAAGGATCAATATTCGGCCGACAATTACGTTGAAGATATATTCATAAAATGAGTTAAACCATGCGTGTTTTCCTGTAATGGGTCGATGCGACCTTCTATAGAAGGTCGCATCGACTTTCTATAGTGGGTATGTATGGCGTTTTAGCTCGTTCCTAAGGCTCACAATCTGCAGGTCATAACGGCAGGCATAAACTCGGACATGCTTCGGGAACAGCTGATACACCACGCGCTAGCATTTGTCACGCCGTTCTTCTGGCGTTTCGATTGTGGAAATTCTACAGTGTCTCCTGCAGCTACACGCTACAACGCGAGAACGGTAGCTTTGTGGAGAGTTCATACGGTAACGTAAGAGAAAAAAGCAAAGCATTTATTATGACATCGAATGCATGTGAATAAATAGAGCTGAAAAATTCGAACAAATCGGCCAGCCAAAAATACATGGTGTCCCAGATGTGAATCACCACGATTAAAAAAAGAACAACGTTGTTGCGCGAAGCACACTTAGTGCATATTGTCGGCATTTTACTACAGTATCCACTGCTGATGTTTTCATGAATATAGTATGGTTAGTTAGCGCTAATTATTTTTGTAACTTAAGAAGTACTGACCTAATCATCAATGTAAAAAGAAAGAATATAAGCAAGGTAGAGAAGTTAACTTGACTATACATCCTGTTTGCTAACCTGCACGTGGGAGAGGGATATAAGGAAAGAAAGAGATGGGAGTGCAGTGAGAAACCTAATCATTAAGTTATCGCGGAAGCATATATAGGCATGCCTAAATGATGTGTAACTGTGCTATTTTCTGCAACGAACGCATCTTTCCGGTCTATTAAGAAAGCATGCAAATGATGAAAAATACTACCCAACATTCACTCCCACCTGCAAAAGGTGGAAGCCTAGTCTTGACTTGCTACCACAGAAATTTCTTAGTTGAGCGCGCTGCTTCGTGATGGACGCTGCAGTATAGTCACGGGTCATTTTTTACAATTCGTGGGTTTCGTTTACTAGCGAAAAACATAGCAACACAGAGTTAATGCATCATGAAACATAGCGCAGTCGAATAGGATTGGAGCATGCGTCGATGTGCCTCATTGATATTTTAATCACGTAATCAGTATTTGTCCAGTTAGCAACATAATTAAGACTGATTAATTAAAACTAATTAGTAAATAAATGAGTAGACTTTAAACTGAATACAATATGCACTAGGTGCGCTTCGCGTCACGACGTTTGTCTGGTTTTCAATCATGCTGCGGGTTATTTGGGAGAATCTGTGTAAGCAGTACATTAATTTTGACAGTACGCTGTATCGATTCGTTAGGGCATCATTCTGTTTGCTACGAGATATGTGCAGAGGGCGTACCCGGTAGATGTCCCTTATTTCGACTCACCAGGAGGGTATGCTCACCGTAATGAGGAAATCAGGCCGACCGCAGATGCCGTTACAATTCAGGGTCTCACCCCCGCCTGATGATGGGGAGGCTCCGTTAAGCCTAGGCTCTCTTTTCCCTTTCCCTTGACCCCTCAAAATTTGTCTTTCTCCCACTAATAAACGCAAAGTGTACAGCAGCCATAATTAGCACAGACGATTACACTCTGAAAACTGAGAGAGTGCTGGACACTCTTTTTGGGAGAGTACTTTCTTGTCCCATATTTCACTCTCTTTTCTATAGAGTAAATTACCTCTTGCTGAGGCAGAGTACACTGATTCTCCCGAATGGGTCGAATCACTCCCCGTCAACAGAGTAACATATCGCTGCACGAAGCAGATGAGCGTGACCCCACCGAAGAGTAACAGTATACCCCACAAAAAAAAAAGAAGCACACCTTGTGCCGGAATCAGGCTTTTTAATTGTCTTTGACGAATCTCCACGTGCGCGAATTGTAAGGATAGCTATAAATACAAACACTACAAAATTTGTGTAAATGTAAAAGAAAATGAAACATTCTTGAGTGGAACTCGAACCTTCAATCTCTACATGCATCACAGACTGCCAGCTCGCCACGCTAATCACTACACCACACTGAAGACGGGTAATGGGCGTTTATTTCTTTATGTAATAAGTAATGTTGGTGATATGTCGGCATTTTCATGTTTAGACTCATGGTTTTGAGTGTCTCCGCGCTTCTCAAAAGCATCCGGAGTGTAGTCAATGTGTTTACTGTGTTTTTGTGGTGCTTCGCGAGCTTAGAACATGTATCTGGCGCATTTTTTTTACAGTAGGAAAAGAAATATAAGCGCAACTGATTATGTGAACGTCATTTCCACTTACTCGCTGAGTAGTTAGTCATTACTGCATACGAAACATCAGGCTTCCGCAGTGTACACTAAACAATGTATTTGTTTTTCACCCCCTTGGCCATATTTGCTGCCATTCTTGTTCCCCTTTTACGACTAAAGTCATAATACTTCACTGTGGCCGTACCGCACGTTGGGCTTACGGCAACATTGCCCGTGTGCGATGGTCATAGCGAAAAACGTATACATTAATACAAGGAGAATGTCATAGCCGTTTGCGTTGAGTTTCGATCGTGACCGAATGAATGAGAAAGTATTCGCTTATTTCACTACACAAATCCAAAGATAAAAACGTGGATATTAAGAGTTCCAAGTGTCTTCCAGTGCGCTGAAGTTCACTGGCGTGTGCTGAAAACGCTGTTCTTTGTTCATAGTCTCTATCGCGTCAACAAAGAAGTGTAGTACATTTTACTGCATATATGCGTGGTTATTGAGTAGTGCTAATCACTCGCGGTGTGCCAATTCATCTAAAAGTAATCAACAGCAGGAGTATAATCGCGTTTTACTATCCTGTGCCGGAAGAGTATATGGAAATTTCACCTGAAGAGCATGTGGGCATTTCAGCGGAAGAGTAGAAAGCTCTTTCACCCTCTCGTTTCATGCAGAATGAAAATGAATTTCACTCTATCCGATCTTATGCGAGAGTAGAAAACTTTGACGAGTAACTTGGCCTTTTTACTCCTGCGATACCTTCCACAGTTTTAGAATGTAGGTGCAACGGTGGCAACGCAACACTGAGGCGATCGTATGAGCAGTGGTTCGTTAGCGTTATCAGGAAATTCATATTGTTCATTTATTTATGCTGGCGCCTGGACACGATAGCAAACTGTGATAGTAGTATAGTCCTCCGGAAGTTGTCATGTGAGGAGCACGAATTACTCCTCGCGCTATATTTTCCTCTTCTAATTTACATGTATTTCGCTTCGACGTAATGAGAAACTACGCGAAGCATGCCAAGCACTGTAGAAGTTTTCGAGGCCTCCTCTACAGTCACTTATTTTGCTTTAGAAAGTGAACACGCACACATTTCAAAGGTGTAGATGTGCAAAGATTACCAGAACAGACTGGTGCAGTTGGCCGGCTCTGTCGGCTCACGCTACGTTGCCAACAAACAATCGATCCCACTGTGCCATCAAGTGTCCTCTTTCCTACGGGTTTTTCATACATCCATGTCAACTGTTTAGACTCTCGTGCGCAAGTCTATCTTTAATTATAACGGCGGTAAAAATTTCTTCATGTACTCATGAATTATGATGTTCACAAAAAGATGCATGCCATCTGTCTCTGCTATCACCTTGAGTGAGTACTATTAGTCGAGAAAGATCTCAGTAGCAGTGGTGGGTATCTCAGCCTGAGGAGCACTTGTCATTACAATAATAATGAGAATCAACTGGCAATGATGCCAATGATAGTATGGGGAATATCATTAGCAGTACTTATAGTGTAAATGTAAGGAAAGAAATGTGGACGAGAGAATGAATTGCCACTGGCTGGAACCAAACTCGTTACATTTGAATAACACATCGGATTCTGTGTCATTGAGGTACAGGGCACTCAGCCTTCTGTCCGCTTTATAAGGTATATCTATGCATATATACGTGGCAGCATCAGTCAGCGCCACCTGTTCGTTGCCTTTACGGCACGTGTGGAACACACTTTTCTGCCTGTTCACGCAGCACGTGATCGTGTTAGCAGCTGGCGGCTGGCCAATAATGTATCCCTCGCATACTACCTGAAGGCCTCAAGTCGGCCAGAACGAAACTGTCGCCATGAATAAAAGGAAGAGGCGTTAGCGTAAGGGCTCGTTTTTTTCTTTTGATACACAATTTTCTTTCTTAGATATACTTAACTAAATATGTACATCCTATGAAGTGAACTGAGAGATGACCACCACCGTAGCGTATCGGACGTGTTATTCGAAGGCCGGTGATTTGGTCCCTGCTGGTGGCAAGTTATTGTTTCGCCCACTTTCTTCGCATTTACTGTAAACTACTGATAATGACGTCCTCATTTGTCATTACAATATTTTGTATGGAAATGGCAGAAATTATTTTATTAGGTGTGTTAATAAACAGAATATTTTAGGTAAAGAGTTGAAGTCAGCTACTACAAAGTGAATCCTTCTAAGAGGAAAAATTACGCGAATAAAAAAAAACGTGCTGTCAAGATTAGGCTGTTTTGCCATGAGTCACAAAATGCTTGTCTCTATTGTAATACGTCCTTCATTTAAAACAAATGATTATTTACAACCTGTTGTCAAAGTCTAGTAATGTTTTGCTTTCAACCCATTGTGTTGTCGTACCCATGTGTCTTTTTCTGTCGTGAAGGGTTGAAACATGACATGTGTCTTCCTATCCTCCTTGAACTTTCTGTCTTTTCTCGTTCTTTCACAAATTGATTTCTTCGCTTTCCCTTCATTCATAATTCTCTTATTCATTCGTTATGTCACCCATATTTTTAAAAACATTTTCACAGCGATTCCGACGCCGGTCATCACAAAAATCCTATCGAATGATACAAGTTCTCTGTACTTGGAATGGAACTTCACGCTCCCGCTGCAGACACCTGACTTGAACCCAGAAATTGAAGTGAAAGTGGAGAGAAAAGGCATCAGCCGGTTTGTCCAAACGCTTGAGAAGGCGATAACAATAGGGAATCTCAGCTCAGGCACCGAGTACGAAGTTGAGGTAGTGCTGTCGCTGGAGAGGAAGCCAGGGAATCGTGAATATGGCAGCCCCGCCAGAGCCACCGTTACAACTTGGCCCCTTGGTAAGCAGTAGCTACTCATTTTGTGTTGTTTTATGCCTGACATGGTGGTTGCTACCTGCTGGTCTCCCGTCATGATATATTAGCCTCAGCGTGATGGCTTGCAGCGATGATTTATTTGGGATGCTTTGCGGTATGGCCGACTTTGGCGAAACTCGGAATCCGTCCGAGCTCTGCAGACAACCTTTTTGAACGAGCTAAAAGTACGAAAAGCAAAGTCCTTCCTTCAGTCTACTCTACGTTTCAGTAAACGCTGCGTTCCACAGAACACAGCGTAATGTCAAGGGTGGTTGGCAAAGTTTGGAGGTTTCTGGAAACCATTGGCATCTTCTTTCTTTTTTCGTTCCGTTGAGGGGAAAAGTGCACGCATGCAAGAAAAGTGTGAGAAACATTTACAAACGATATTTTTTCTGAACACATTGGCCTCTGTGATTAGTTCTGACAGAGCGCCTTACAACGTAGCGGCCATAGCTAATCGCCGAGGTCACGTGTATACTCATAATGGTTGGCCTGTACATTCAAGTGCGCTGCTCATCCGGCACGTGCCCTCTTGGTTGTCGTCATCCTCTGCTAGCTCCCCGAGCGTGTGCGCCTAAAAGATTAGCTGATTGGCTGAGAGGTATACCTAGCTCATTCCGTCAAATCAAGCTCTGATAAAAAAATTAGGCTGAGTCCTGCTAAAACGAGCTAATTAGGTCACATTGTATTAGAACATGCGGGTAAGCGATGTAAAGTTAGGACCGTGCAAGTTAAGACAATGATAACTCGCACAGTGCTGTTTAAGAACGCTCTAATTGAAAACAAGCTAACTAGGAATTTAACAGAAAGATCACGCTAGTTAGAACCACGCCTATTCAGGCATTTTAATTCGCTTCATACGATTCCAGACCTTGCTATTTGCACCCAAGGTAACCACTTTCGTGTTAATAAAAACCTTACCAAAGATGACACCTGTTCGATATCATGCCACTTAAGCCATCACTGATAAGTGCCATCAATACTGAGACCAAACTGACATGGTCTCCGCTTCGAAGCAGACGGAACATACAGTAGACGATCCACATAAAAAGTTGAATAAAGGTAGGTGACCACAAGCTCCCCTGATCGCTCCAGGCTTGCAAAAGTAGACAGACCAAATTATTTCATATGCAAAAAAGCTCCTGCTTAGCGTCCACCACATGAAATGATTTCCAGTCACACTGGCACTTGAACCGTCACAAGTTGAATTGGGGCCACCTCAGAATCAATTCATGCGTCAATCAGTTGGATTGAAAGACGCCCGCAGATAAGATCGAGTGGCTCACCGCTTTTGCTCTTGCAAAGAAGCTGTGCTCACGTCACAACACGAGTGAGCAGTGCGGTTATCTATCAGCTTAATCGCATATAGACCATTTACACACGTACGAAGAAGTAACGGTTATTTCATCCTGTGGTTACAATGTCTCGCATTTGGTTTAACGCGCTCACGACGCACCACTCACAGCCGCGTTGCTGCCGTGACAGAAATGTTTGATGACAACCGGTGTGCATATTTGTCCCCAATATTCGTTAGAAGTGAAACGAGCTGAGTGGGAGTGCTGCGTGTTTGTATTTGTTGTCTTCGAGAGGGGAAATTTTTATTCTGCAGATGTAACAATTGAAATTAAACTTGTAGCGTGCTTGTTTCAACTATAGCTGGTGCTCAATTGAGCTGTTTGGCAAACTTCAGGGACGTGAGGCAAGGAGTGTAACACCCAAGCGCTAACTTCTAACTAAAGTTTTATTGAAACAACTTATGAAATATACAAGTTACTGCACGCTTGAGCAGCGTCAGGGTAGTTCGTGGTTTTGTGATTTTAATCTGCGCAGGCACGTGGTTACCTATATATTTCACGTGTTTCTTCAATAACACTCTAGTTGGAAGTTATCGCTCTTGCATCACATTCTCTTGTCTCTCGTCTCTGAAGTTAGCGCTACCTAAAAGTTCAAGAAACGAAAGAATTTTCCCGAAAGAGGACACACACCCGCAAACAGGTCTGTGAGAGGCATGGCGTATAGTTAACAAAATTATAGCCTAACTATCACGCTGACTTTTGACTTCACTGTTAAAATATTGGCTGAGTGTTGGCGCTGACAGTTAGCGCATGGCGTCCCTTTCAAAGACCATGATAATGCCGCACATTCGTTTGTAAAGCCGTGTCCCTTCTTGTAGCCGCTTTTGTGAGTGCTGCTATCACGTGCTTCGCACTGTCTTGGTTTTATGACCACCACAGTGCGAGCTCCCAGCAAACTCGTTTGGCCAAGAAGCTCGGGCTTTTCTTCATAGCATCCCTGATATGAATAAGCTAACTTCAAACAGGAATTAGACTTTCATATTTGATTTGATTTGATTTGATTGATATGTGGAGTTTAACTTCCCAAAACCACCATATGATTATGAGAGACGCCGTAGTGGAGGGCTCCGGAAATATCGACCACCTGGGGTACTTTAACGTGCACCCAAATTTGAGCACACTGGCCTGCAGCATTTCTGCCTCCATAGGAAATGCAGTCGCCACAGCCGGTATTTGATCCCACGACCTGTTGGTCAGCAGCCGAGTACCTTAGCCACTAGACCAGCGTGGCGGGGCATTAGGAATTATTAAGAAAGACGTTATTCGTTCAAGTATATCTTGAATAAAGTGCTTAACTTATACATTGTGTGTATAAATAATTCATGATGTGTGGATAAATAGCCACTTTAGGAGTGCATGCGCTGAGATAAAAGACACCATTCATCAAATAGATACAAAGTAGAGACAAGTCAGGACTCATTTAAACATGTAGGTATGGTTATTATCTCGCGCCCAAGCTGGTCCTGAATGGTCGCAAGTGGCTGCTTTTCATGAAAGGTGACTGATTTGGCTGCGCCACTCGCTGCTCGACATCGTAGTATTGCGAATGTGGTTGGACCCAAACCTCTGAAGCAATCGCGTGTGCGGGATGTATTTCTGATTTGTCTCTGTGAGTTGTGAATTCTGTGGTTATGATTGTGTTACTCGAGCAGGCATGAGCGTCGGTAACTTTGTACGGCTCTCGTTCAAGAGTAGCAAATACTCTGGCAACCAGCACTTGTGGCAAGACTGCATGAGCATTCATGGTGCGTATAACGTGCAACATACACTTTATTCTTCAGACAAGAGAGAAATGACAGTGACACTTGTAATCGAACACATGAATGTGGCTAAACAGTATCATTATAATGAACATTGTAAAACAAATAAAAGTGGTTTGTTTCTGCAGCGAAATGCATTTGCATAAATACAACAATAACTACTACTATTTCAATGTGGTTATGTTTTCGTAATTTGTGGTTGTCCACATACACTCTGTGAAATCGCTAGATATGTTATGGTGTGTCGTTCGTAGTATATTGGCATTTGAGTTGTCCGTATTTTTACCGGTAGTAACTAGTAGTCTACTAACATATACAATATTTGGTGTGTTTGCTTTACTTAATGCTCTCGCATTTATGCAATTATTCAAAAGAAAACTCGCTCACGTGATTTTGTTGTTTTTTTGTCTTTAACAGTTCCTTTGGCCCCTACACTGTCCACGAAGGGATTTGAAACTGCACCAGACGTAGCGGTTTTGTCATGGGTGTTTCTGAACAGCACGGTTACTCATGTAGAGGTTGGCTGCTCATTTGCTTTGTTTCGTAATATTTTACATGACATCTTTTAAGGTGTAAATACTCATCCAGGCTGTATTTAGAAGCAGCTTGCATTTCCTTCTCTTTATTTCACAAGAAATATTTTGCGAAGATGGCGGCTTATGACGAAGTCTCTTGTGTGACAATAATATTACAATAGTTTCGTCATTTTTAGGTCTGTGCAGCATGTAGCTCTGTTTATAGCGTTCTAGCTTCAACGAAAACAAACAAATAAATAATTGAACTGTGGAGAGACCGTTCCCGATTTTTCTTCGGGTGGTATAATAACTATGTCTGGAAAGTTCTAGAATGAAATGGCTTGTTTACCAACAATTGTTAATAATACCTTCCCAGCCACGAAATATGTACATAAAAAAACGTTCTTAACTATCCAACTGGTGAGTAGGCAGTGTCTCAGAGACAGTGGTATGAAAAATGTTTCTTGTTTAGCGCTCTTTGGACACATCTAGTTCTAGTGCCCTTCATGTTCATTGATCGTCATCCTTCGAAACATAAGTATACCTGTTAATAGCGCAATCGACCACCGCATTTTCGCAATACATGTAATAGTACTGATGACTTATTATTTCTTTGATATTAGGAAGATAAGTTGGAACGGAGCAACTCAAGAGAAGTTCCTGCTTCCCTATGTGACTGATACCAAATACTGAATTTCGAAAATTATAGAAACTTGAGTTTGATGTGGTGATTTATTAACACTCGTTGCGGCTTCAACGCTACTGCGTAAAACATCTTCCTGCTTACGCAATCTGTTTTTAGGGGGAAATGCGTTTTACGCAGCAATAATTTCACATGGACCCCTCACTGCACTGCATTTGATCTTACTTGTTTACTCAGGTCGCGACCAACTATAACAGCTGGGTGAACTGTGACAACTCGACGGAGTGTGACGTGGTTGTCATGCACGGCTGGAACTCCTCTTATAAGGAAGGGTTTGTGAGGATCCCAGAGCTCAAACCATACACGACTTACTTCCTATCTGCGAAAGGCTGCAATAACCTAGGATGTGGTGACAATAGCACAGTGGTAATCACCACTGACATTTCAAGTGAGTTGTTCTTATCAATGCACCAATAATAATAGCCGTTTTGTTTGATTTGAAGCTTACGATAAGTTGAAATGCTTGATTGGGCGAGTTAGTAATTCATGACAATTTGAAATATGAACCTGATATGCAGACAGGGACAGCTGAGACACGGACAAGCGCTTACTACCAACTGAAAGTTTATTGGGAGAGCTGTGAAATTCATATATACTGACAGATAAAACTACTCGTAATGACTTACAATAATACCACACCGGAAACGTAACATGGCATAACCAAAACATATAATGTATTAAGCTCTAACTTACTAATGACCACTTTGCCTTTAAGCAATTTTTAACGCTTATATGGTATCTGCCACTGTCCAAAAACGCAAGCTCCTTGTTGTGCAGGGCCATTGAAGATTTGCTTACGCAAGTCAAGTTATTACGTGCTACATTAGCATCTTCGTAGATAACCGTTGAGCGCTCAGCTTTGTGTTTATTCATCACAACTGTGCTGTCAAAGTGAACTTCACAGCCCAATCAACCGAGATGTTGGGCCAGAAAACCATCGTTGCTGTTGCGAAAGTTGCACACTAATCCCGTAATCTGTCTTTTGTTCTTGTTAGGCACGTCTTAGCGGTCGATGTCTACGTATTGCGCTCGTATTTCAAACCAATACTAAAAGTTGAAGTTGCTGAAACGTTTCTTATACACACTACTTCAGGCCCTTCAATTGATCTGTTTGGTAGCACACACTGTCAGTAGCCATGAAGGCCCAAAGAAGTCTAGAGTGTGTGGTATTGGTGCTATAATAACTAAAATTCACACGTTTCAGTTGTCGAGCCCATTACGAGTGCTGATAATTTCATTAGGGCTGTGTTGAATCGTATACTATGCCCTTATAAAAGGTTGGGCTCACTAGGAGTCATTACATCCTATCACCAGCGTACCCATGTTAAGATCAAGCACTAAGCTGAACTTTGCTGGCATAAAGCATAGCTTATGTTTGCATGTTATATGGAAAAAAAAAATTGACCCCCAGACATTGCGTTAACGCTAAGTCGAGCAGTGGAATCCATGTCTCCTACTTTCTTTTTCGCACATTCCAATTTTTTAAATTAAAACCACTCAATCGATTGCTTTCAGACATTTATTGAAACTGCGTGGATGTTCTAGAAAATGTTTTAGTTAGTTTTTTCAATGGTATTCGCAAGGTGACAGCACAAACACGCGTTCTAAGCGAACCACGCCACTTGCACTCATTGCCTTCTTCTTTTACGTGAGTTTGGTGCACTCTCCACCTGATTCCGCATAAAAGGCGAGCTTAAAAAGTTTATTTCATACTCACAAGCTCTTCTATGGGCTATAATAGTGGTTTTATTTGTTGTGGCCATACAGGTCTTACAAAAACTTGTGCAACACAAATTCGTGAATTATTGAGCGAGATATATATGAACGCGTTGCCAGTGTAATATTGTTTGCAGCTGATTGCCGCAACGAATTTTCATTGTGCTCTTCTCGTGGAAAATACAGCTGAGCTTCCTCCACGAACAAAATTTAAGCTTGTGCAGACATGCCCAGTATCCACATCTGCTGCTCGAGAGCCGTTAGCCAGTGGACGTACAGCCGTCAGCACATTTAACTCGAACGCTCCGACGCGTTGCCTCTTCTCGCTTCAACCGTGTTCAGCGCCACCAAGCGCTGAAAATGATATTGCTGCTGCAGTTAAGGTTAGAGGTAGCGTGCGTCAGTTTCACTAGTAAGTCTCTGTTTCCAGTATGCCTGACAGACGGATTGAATGCACTTACTCCGCATCCCGTTTCCGCCACGTTTCGCTTGCGGCTATACGTTACCAAGCGCCCATGGCGTTCGTTGTCGTATACTTATCTCGACAATGAACCATTGCGTGCGAGAGGTTACGCACTTTTCGTGTTAGAATTCGCAGCTGCTGCGGTCAAAAGAAAATTACATGCATAGAAAGCAAAGCAAACGCACGTTCAAGGCCTTTATAGAAGTTGCAGAATAAGTCTGAAATTCAATTACGTTGTTCATGTTCTGGTTCAATAACTTTCAGATATCGTGAATTGAACTGATTGATTGATTTGTGGGGTTTAACGTCCCTAAAACCACCATATGATTATGAGAGACGCCGTAGTGGAGGGCTCCGGAAATTTCGATCACCTGGGGTTCTTTACCGTGCACCCAAATCTGAGCACATGGGCCTACAACATTTCCGCCTCGATCGAAAATGCAGCCGTATCAGCTGGGATTCGATCCCGCGACCTGCTGGTCAGCAGCCGAGTACTTTAGCCACTAGACCACCGCGGCGGGGCTGCGCTGTAAGATGAAATGTGTGTAGCGTGAACCGAGAAGGAAGGCACACTCAAAATTGCGAGAACAGTTCCATTCACGTTGTCTGATAATTACTTAATTAGAATATGAACATCGCCACCGCATTTGAGATTTATTTATTGTGCAACTTTTATAAACGTCCGGACCATGTATTTTCTTTGATTTTCAGATATGTGATTCCCTGCTTCGAATTCAAACTCGCAAGGTGCGTTATGCTATAGCACGCAGTGATTCATTGTCGAGAAAAGTATACAACAATGAGTGCCATGGGTGCACGTGATAACGTAGCCACAAGCGAAAAGTGGTGAAAACGGGATGCGAAGTGAGTGTATTCGACCCGTCGGTCAGGCAGACTGGAAACAGAAATTTACTTGTGCAACCGATGTGCGCTAGATCTGTTCTCAACTGCAGCAAACATATCATGATCAACGTTTAGTGGCGCGGACCTCAGTTGAAGCTAGCCGTGGCCATGCATCGGAGCGTTCGAGTTGAACTGCTGGCGGCTGTACAGTGCAAATTTTTTTGAAAGAGAGCCAAAGAGCACGTGGCCTGCGTGCTTCGGCTGCTGGTGGTAGCTCGTTGAAATGAGAGAAAGATCAACCATAGCCTCTTTTCGCGTCATCTCGTGGCGAACAAAACAAGCAATCATTGTTCGTATAAAACCACTGGTAAGAATGCAACCCCCTCACCATTCAAGCCAATTACCGGGCTCTTGCGTAATCACATTGAAAGGCGAGGGAGTTGCAATCTTGCCAGTGGTTCTATATCTTCAAGGACTCCTTCTTTTGCTCGCCGCAAGATGACGCAAAAAGAGACTGTGGTTGCTCTCACTCACACTTGAATTCACTACCAGCAGTAGCCGGAGCACGGGGGCCACGAAATCCTGTGTTTCCGTTTCATAAAAATGGAAACTGTACAATAGAAATTTATCGGATATTTTTGTTACTGTTTGCTTGTTGAGAGTCAGTGTTTCTAGGCTCTCTTCTTAATTGGTTGT
Organism: Rhipicephalus annulatus; assembly: GCA_013436015.1. Classification (NCBI taxonomy): domain Eukaryota; kingdom Metazoa; phylum Arthropoda; class Arachnida; order Ixodida; family Ixodidae; genus Rhipicephalus; species Rhipicephalus annulatus. The sequence continues at coordinate 30,637 of WOVY01002400.1, forward strand.
AAGGCAGTAGGAAGTCGACATAAAAAAATAAAAGCCTTTTTTTTCTGAAATGGCCGTCTGAGTGGTCTTTAGGACACATTTGTCCCATTTTTTTTCTTTCGAAAAGCCTGTACATTAGGGAGCCCATACTTAACACATAATGTGAGAATTGGATACAACTGAAAATTTCGCCCTCAACAGGTTTCGTACGTTGTTAATTAAATTATGCCCCATTAAATGTTTTACGTATGAGTAAACAAAAACGCCAGGCCTGCACAGAACATGCAGCTATGCCTCAGTGAAAGTTGGAAGAGCAGCTTTTAGACAGCCCATTACTATCTTGGGATAACTAACACCAGTACACTTTTTACTCATTACGTTATGAGTCTCGAAAACTTTTTTAAATATGGAAAGCACCCACTATGTCAAAGTTTGTATTTTTTCAGAGAAGCGAAGTACGTTCCAAACATCTGTCAGCATCGCGGGCATCTTGATGATTCCATGGCGCATGACAATGAAGAAATGTGCCTTAGCCTTTATCAGTCTTTTGTAAGAGGTTGCAAGAACTAGATGATCCACTCGTTACATAATAAGCATTGTGTGGCACCTGATAGATATTTTACCCTTCTACCAAGCTATATTGCATGTGTTTACGTAATTCCTAGTCCGACTTGACGCCTGTGTAGTGTTTTTTCACGAAGACTTCCGAAGCATCGACATGGCTAGGTAGCAGAATACTCGAATGTCCCGCCATGGTTGAAATACTATCCGATCGTAGCGTTTGATAGTATCGTTTCGTATTTACTTGGTTTGCGTGATAGCGGCTGTAGACACCGGCGGTAGTGAAAGCTGTGGTAGTGGACAACTACGCCACCAAAGTGTGCTGCTCTGGTGATTTCATACCAATTTTCGTTGTAATAAATCACACTGTAGGGCCTGGCTTTCTCAACTTATTACACACAATGGCCTGCAGTAAAAACGTAGCAAGAGTGTCTTCTCGAGTGACCGAAAAGTCTAGTTTAGGTGCACAATTATTTAATCGCGTTGATGCGCATGTCTGATACGTGATTGTGATTTTTTTCGTGCGCGTCTTTTCCAGATCCGAGTGAGCCTACAAGCCTGAGAGTGAACGTAACAGAAGATGATTCAGCTCATGTCGAGTGGAAGGCACCGAATGAACCAAGAGGGCCACTGACCGGCTACATTGTTTCATGGCATTGTGATCAGGGCCACCAGATGGCTGCTACCACTGATGACTCATTTTTTATCATACCTGGTAGGCAGCGCTATTTTATTTTTTCCCCTAATTAGCTCCTGATACGCTCACTTCAAAGTTTAGGAAGGCCACAAATGACATATGCAGAAATATAAGGACTTGATGTTTTTGACTATTCTTTTCCTACGTTAAATGCAAGGCTCAAAACTGAAATGAGCAATGCTAAGATTCAAAGCACGTAAAATAACTACACATAGGAGTAGTATACTGCCAGTTTCATTTTGTTTTCCACGAAGCTTATCTTGGCATTTGCATGATGATGCAGGAGGTTACCACCTGGGACTACGACGTTTCTACTTAACAGCTTTCTGCTGGGTAACTTCAGTTGTATTCAGAAATAGCACAGCAGCGTAGGAAATGATCGTATCAAAAGTAGGTGAGGGTCAAAACAACATTACGTACTTCTCCCTCTTAGGCACATTTGAAGTCATCACACCACAATCCATACCCCTTCTCACGAGTGAAAACCATGCTTACTGTAAAACAATTATGTAAGAATAATTGTGGACGCCCAAAACATGCCTCAGGTAGCCTGTGGTTGTTTTAGATTCTCAAATCCTAGCTTTCATTTGAGGCATATACTAGTTGTGATCCACGTCTAAGGACGCAATAATTTGTTAAATACTCAGTGTTCTTTCATGAAGGGGGTGTTCATGTTTGCAGGGCCTTTGCTAATAATTCTAATATATAGTTGTATCTTTATTTTTGCAGTGTGCATCAGGCATAGTTTGTAAGCTCTATAACGCAACGTTTAAACCAAGCACCACCCATTTGAATACTCTTCAAGAGATCATGGAGATCTTGTGTGAAAGAACTGATGCCTCACTTACATGGCATGGTTAATATATTATGATTCTTTCCGAAGTGTAGCGTAAACTGCACGATGCCCTTTGTTGCCAACACACACCCGAAGAGTCCGCGAGTTGTTGCTTGCTTGGTATGGGAGGCTAAGTGCACTTCTTAGTCTCTAAGAACTTTGTCAACATAACATTGCACACAGAACTACAACTCCGCAAAGTTGTATTTCATTCAAGAGTTCACGACATATCCGGCAGCGGATATTCCGCAACGGGCCTTTATTGACGTTGGCTATGCACGCCCTCGGCTGCGTCGTCTCGCCATTTTTGGAGCGACAATGTAATATATAAGGAGTACTAAGCTTCACATTGAAGCATTTACACATTATGAAGAAAACTTTTTCCTTTTTTCATTATTCTTTAGGCCAAGTTCTCCTGCAATAATGTGAACTCGTAGGCCAGAAGTAGGTGATTAGAATTAAGGCGACACTAGAGTTAAATCAATAAAAGGAAAAGCAGAATTTTATACAGTCTACTTCAGAACAGACAATATTCGTACTATCAATCAGGTAGTGAAGAAATACGCGAAATGCAACCAATCTCTGTACCTAGCTTCCATAGATTACGAGACAGAGTTTCGCTCAGTGGAGACACTGCAGTATTGCAGGCACTACGGGACCGGGGCATTGGTGATTCCTACATACTGGAAGAAGAGAAAAAAAGAGGGAAAGGAAGGCAGGGGGGATAACTGAACACACTTGTTAACGTACTATAGAAGAATTCTACAGTAGATCCACAGCCACCATAGTTCTCCATAAGGAAAGGGACAAAATCTCAACAAAGACAACTTTAGAGCAGGGACACACAATCTCTTCAATGCTATTCACCGCGTGGTTACACGAGGTTTTCAGTGCCCTAGATTGGAAAGAGTGAGAAACAGGTGTTAACGAAGGGTATCTTTGTAACCTGCAACTCCCTGATGACATCGGACGAATTACGGCTCATGAATACTGAAATGTACACGGAAAGTAGAATGGTGGGTCCGAAAAGTATTCTTCACAAAACTAAAGTAATGTGCGACAGTCCCGACAAAAAACAGTACTTAGCGTGAGGTGGAGAGACGCTGGAAGTTGTAATATATCGACTTAGGACAAGTAGGAACCACGGAGCCGATTTATGAGAGTAAAATAGCTAGAAGAATAAGAAAAGGTAGATCACATTCCGCAAGCATTTTCAAATCATGAATGGTAATATGCCACTATCCTTCAAGAGCAAAAGTATATAACAGCTGAACCTTGCCGGTACTTACATACGAAGCGGAAATCGGGAAGCTCACAATAAGGGTTCAGCTTAAAGTGAGATCCCGACACAGGTAGTGATCGAAAGGAAAGTGTTAGGTGTAACCTTGAGAGACAAGAGAGCAGAGTGGGTCAGGAAACAAACTGGGGTTAAGCATATCCTAGTTTTAAATCAAGACGAAGAAGTGAACATTGGCCGGGAGCGTAACACGTAAGCAGGATAACCGCGGGTCATTAAGGGTAACTCACTGGATTTGCAGGCAAGGCAAGCGCACGAAGGGGAGACATAATTAGATGGGCCGATGATATTAAAAAGTTTGCAGGTATAATGGGGCAGCAGAAAGCACACAACGGGGTTGATTGCTTGATCATGGCAGAGGCCTTTGTCCGACAGTGTTTGTAGTCAGGCTGCTGATGATGATGAAGATGAAGGTATAGGAAAAAAAACGCCTTAGCACAACCGACCTCGATCGCTGAATGATGTCGGCACAGCATGAAACTCAATGTAGAACAGCTGACAAATTTGAGATAAGTAGCTGATTGTAGCATGTGAAGAACTTCGCGTGAGTGCAAAACAATTCACATGCAAAATGTCGATGCAAGTGCTGCAGCAACTCTATTCCCGATGCGAAGTATTGCTTACCGGCCGATTGTTGCAGCCAATAACTCTGTAGATTGGGGTTTGACACTCATATCGGCTCTTTGTAGCGTGATGCAATCCTGTGATATGAATACAATTTGATTTTTTCAACATTTCGTCATTAATTCTTGACAGCCTCGAGTGGGTTCCGCTGTACCTGAAGCAACTAACGGCATTCTGAGTACCCATGTTCTTTTCCACGTAAACAAATGTATCATTCTGGTGTCTACTGCTTTTATATAAATGTGACCACAAGCATCATCACTCAGGAATGCACTTCTGTGAATAAGGCCAAATATAATTATTGATATTATTTGTAATAAAGTCAGTAATAATAATAATACGAAGAAGAGGAAGCAGAAAGACAAGAGTAAGCACAACAGTACTCACTTCAGAAAAGCTCACGCGGTCCCTCATAGATTCGCCTAAGACGTCTAATAGGCAAAACCCTTCTCGTGTGGCTGTATAATCACCATCATGGCATCTTTGGAGGTCAATGGAATAGCTCTATAACCTAGACGAGCTGCTCTTGTTATCATGACACTATTTGAGGCTATAGTTGATGGCGATGGGGACAATAATGATTTATGTGGAGGGGCTCTTTCGACCGGGTTGGTAGCTACGCTGTGAACTAGATGTGACGCTGGGTGTAATTCTACGCTTCTGTCACGCCACATTACATGTCTGTCGACATGATGCCCTTTTCAACATGCAAGCTTTAGAGTGTGAGTTTCCAACGTGGTTTGAAGCAGTGGCCTTGTTCTGGGGGAAAACGCTTTGCACAGAATATTTCCTTTTCGTTTGAAAGCATACCATGATTTTTTTTGTCGCTATGGCAAGGTAAATGTTTTACCACACATCGCATTTTTTAATGTCAGCGTTCAATGAGACACTTGGAGATTCTGTCCTAATATCAGTGTAATCAATAGTGTACGTAATATTATCAGTTTAAAGAGGACATTTGCACGCTCACAAAGTATCTACAAACTTGTGAAGTGGAGCTTCTGAGTCTGAGATGAATTTCGAGTGAGCACAGCTATCTATAAAATGTATGCCAAGGCTTACGAGATTGTGTTTACGATCTGCATCACGCATGTTTACGAGATCAGACACCTTATCAGTGACACAATTTAGAAGGTATTACAGGGGCTTTTTTGTACATAGTCTTGTAGCGTTTTATAGAATAGTGAAACAACAACAGCGCCACAGGTATCAGCAACACTTGTGGTACTATCCAGTGTCACTTTCTAGAAATAAAGTGTCTCGAATGATTCAGCAGCACTGATTTTTTCCAGAGGCCTAATGAAAAGCAACCGAAATTCCCGTAACGGGTCATGTTAATTATATCAGCAGGACGGTGTACAGAGAATGTGGTTATTTTATCCTTTGTAGTTCTGCCACATCAAGTTGGTACCGATGCCACAACGTGGCTCAGCTAATGCTTTTGTGGTAAAATTACTGCTGATGTGTCCTTCAGGTCTTCTTGAAAAGCATGATATGCAGTAACTCTACACAGCGCAAGTAATTCCCTGAAGCTACATCTCTTCTATTCATCTGATATTCACCCAAATTCTAAATAGGAGAGAGTAAAGCACAAAGATTTTTCATCTGTTTAGGTATTTTCTGACAATTCTATCGTGATGTACTAGTTTGACGAAGCTGCTTCAGTATCTACTGTATAACGTGTTTGATTTGATAGGCAGTCTATGAATACGGAGGGCCCTTCCACTCTTTTCTTTCTTATACTATACGCGTACCTTTGTTTCTCGTTATTGAATTTGAATTTCCACACACGATTTATTAACCCGTCACAAATGAACATGTAAAACAAACGACATAACATCTGATGATAATGAGTTAAAATATGAATGAATACATCAACAAACTCAGTAAAATTTACCCGAAAATCAACGACCCACTGACTTGAATATGGTTCCCACATGATTCTTTTGTTATCCTTTTATTTGTGCACAGGTCTTCTTAGCGTGGCTCAGGAGTGTGTAATCTCAGTGTCTGCTTTCAACACGGCGAAGGACGGGCGGCAGCTACGCGGAATATCAGCCAAATTGAGGACACCTTGGCCACCTCAGAAGTCATCTGTACAGCAAGACAACCATGCTGTCTAATATGCCTTAAAACCCATTCCAGCGTATACTTTTCTATCAAAACTCTGAGCCACAAAGCGAAAAAAGGAGTGCTCATTCATTTACGTCTATATATTTGTATCAGTGCAAGTACATTTATCAGTGCTAGCCCAGTGTCTGGCACTTTATCATTCTCTCCGCCAAAGCCTTGCAACATTTTCTTTCATTTTGTAACCTCCTATATGTACACAGTGATTGCAAGAAAATAATAAGTAAAACAGATTGCTAACAAATTTGCCGAGGTAGTCTTTGCACAGTAACTTCTGTGTCGAAGAACTTGCTGGGATCTCGATAAAGCAATGTCGAAATGCCTCTATACTGCGACCACGCAGGCTTTCCATTTGAAGTCGATGCTTTTTTACGCATCGGCCCTTTATTGTTGCAGATTTGGTGATGCTCTAACTTGGGAGCGGAGTCAATTACTGCTTATGGGTAGGTGTTGATATCGTCTTGACTTACAGCAAAATAGCAGAACATTGAGTAATGGTTGTGCTAACGTTATACTTTTCAGAATAATATTACTTTGGTCAGTTTACCGTGAGCACATTTGCATAACTAAAGGCGTTTTAATGGGAATGGCTGGTGTCTAACAACACAGTGTAAGCGAACACAAGTAGGTGGTAACCTTCAAATGGAATCATTTGGCGGGATAGTCATTCTTGTATAAATGGCTGTTGATTTCATTTTTGGCACGTCTCTTATTTGCTCGCACAGCAATATCCGGTTATAATTGAGTACTTATTGACCTGTCCCGCATTAATCAGACGGGCTTATTTCCAAGCATTTGCGAATAGAAATCTGACAAAGCACAATACAGAGTCGTTTACAAAATTTAGGTTTAGTAAAGTTGTCGCTGAATAGGTGTTTAAATGCTGGTGCAGCAAAGCGAGTCTTTTAAAAGAATAAATTCACCGACTGGGAACTCTGTACAGTTCGTTAATGAGGGACGCTGAAACGCATGGCGACAGGCGGTCGCAGACGTCGCAGTCGAAACTAAAGTGAAGCCTTTGTAACTCCCGCCGAAAGCGGGCTTTGGCGCCGGCGAGCGCATTCCCGTCAATGACATTTTGACGCTGCTCTACCCACAATGCCATTTTCGCGGCTTCTCCTTGTCGCTTGCGTTTGTTCTATCGAGTTATCTCGATTTCGTGTGTATAGGAGTATCCAACCACTATTGGCGCTTGCGTTCCACTTCCTGATTAATCGCGCCTTGAAAAGCTGCCGGATCTTCAGTAGGCAGAAACTGATTGCACTTCGCCACCCGGGTCTTTACATGCATCCTGAAAGCAGCTTCAGCCTGGAGAACACGACTTCTGTCACGGTTATACTGTGGGCATTGTTTTGTAAGTTTTAAAATTGTACGCGATGAAGTAGTTTTCATGATCCGTGGTCTAGCAACGTAGAAGTTTTGAATTGAAACTCGAGCGTACGAGCTCAGCGGCAGGGCTGTGACATGATGATTGGGGTCACTGACAACGCAGCTAATGCTGCATGCACTTAGGACAATGCTAAAACCAGTGTAACTGACGGCACAGCTCATGAAAAAGTTTATAGCAGCACGAAGACAGACAGATTTTTAATTCTCTTAATGCAGCTTTACCAATAATGATTAATAAAATTGAAAAACGAACGACCATGCCATTACCAGTCACCTTACTCACACTTACAGACTTACTCAGCTAGTTTTTTTCAAATAAACTGGTTTTGCACCTCTTTGCACAAACAGCATCGTTCTCATCACAGTTTTGAGCAGTTTGACTCAAGGTGTCTGAGGCCTTCCAATTCCATGAATTTCTGGGTAATTAGGTTTCTCAACTATTAGCATTTTTAAGATTGAAGGAAATAGATAGGTTTTGCATTCTCGCCCTATGTTATGATTCAGACTTGATCGTATCACCGTTGCCTACTTTTCCACTTTCCTTTTATTACTTACCAGTTTCCTTTCTTAATTTTTGTTATGCCTCTTATATTTATCCTACCAGTTGCTATTTTGAATTTTTTATGACTTGTTCTTTCAATAAACGGTATATAACTACTAAATTACTGGTCTGTTGCCTCTACTAATTTATCTGTGTGTTCTTGGCGTTAAGCTGTGCAGCACGAAAACCACCTGGCCTCCTTTATCTTATTTCAAATATATATATATATATATATATATATATATGTATATATATATATATGGGAAAGAGGTGTATACCTAAGGGCTCGTTTTTCCGTGTTTTGACACAATAATAATGAGATCTAACAGACAATATTGCCAAGGAATGTATAGGGGAAGTTATTAGAACAAATGTAATGTAAATAAGAAGAAAGAAAAGTGAATGAAAAAATAACCAGCCGAGAGCAGGAATCGAACCTATGACCTTCGAATAACGCGTTCGAGACTCTAACCATTGAGCTATCCCACCGGCCATCCCCAAACCCACGTTCTTGGGTTTATATGGGAATTTAAACGTGGGAGTGTCAGTCAGCGTCATCTGTAGCCAAGCGGCGGATGTGGAACACCATTTTATGAGCCTGCCTGGCGTCACGTAGCACGTAAACTTATTAGAACAAATGTAATATATATATATATATATATATATATATATATATATATATATATATATATATATATATATATATATATATTCTTTGAAGTAGAATTTTTGGATACCATAGACGACATGGAAGGCAAAGTAGAAAAATTATCCGTAGTTAATGTAGATTTCAAGATTGTTAAGCAAATGCGGCAGAGCCCCTACTTAGAAGATGTGCATCAATCTCGCATGAAAAAAGTCCGTAGTTCAAATGGCGCTGCCAGAAAATGTTCAGTCAGCTTAAAAACAAATCAGAAATTAATGAGATGATGTAATTGGCTTAAAAAACCCAAGGGGTAACCTAACGGGCGACCGCTGCCGGTAATGCACTCTTTCATGAGACTGAAATCGGCCCCTCTGGTGCAGTACCTCGCCACTACCTCCCAAATAAATAAATTAAATAACCCTTCGCTCCCAATCGCAAGCGACTGTGAAGCGATTGACCAATGAGGTGGTGAGACGTGCATCATGGTAGAGGCTGCTAAGAATCTTTGGATTCAGAGAGGCCACTATAGGAATCCTACTTTGGCTACGATTAACGCTTGAACGTTATCTTGAGTGGCTAGTCATCGTCGTCATCATCAGCCTTACTACGCCCCCTGAAGGATAGCCTCTCCCATGTTCCGCCAGTCAACTTTGTCCTGTGCGTGCTACTACCAATTTATACCCGCAAACTTCCTAATATCATCTTCCCAGCTTCCTTTTGTCTCCTCCTCACCCGCTTTTCTTCTCTGGTAATCCAGTGAGTTACCCTTAATAACCTGTGGTTATAATGCCTACGCGCTACTTGCCCGGCCCATGTTCATTTCTTCATGATTTCAACTATGATATCCTGCACCACGACTTGTTCTCTGACCGACTATGCTGTCTTCTTGTCTCTCAAAGTTACACCTATAATTCTCCTTGCCTTCACTCGATGCGCAATCTTCAATTTAAGCTTAAGCATCTTTTAAGCCTCGAGGTTTCTGCTCCGTAGGTGATAACTACCAAGCTGCAGCTGTTATCTACCTCCATCTCGAGTTATTGCGGCAGCTGGGACTGTCGCCTGCTACAGTGGATGACATTCTCAGCCCGGTAGCATGGGCCCATCATATGCGCTTTGCCCTGTGCGCCGTCCTCAACTTCATTAAAGTTGCGCAACTGGCCGACCATCTCTCGCCCACGCCGACTCAACCTGACGGCGAAAAACTTCAATGACTGTGTCTGTGTGTGTTAAGCTGTCAGTCCTCTGTTATATTACCACCTCTCCCACCAACACAAACGTCTCTCAATCTCCTCTAATTCTTCCCCTACCTTCGTCCCCTTCTGCTTCAAGTGTCGTGATTGTGGTGTCTTTGTCTGAGAGACAGTTATTGCGTCACTTAACACAACCCTCTACTGTCTTTCAATTCAAGAATCTTTTCCCATGGGGGAGTAGCCCCTCAAGCAGTGCCTCATGATGGAAATCATATAAAGTAAGTTTTTGGTTAGTTGTGTAAAGGTCCGTGGGGTGGTGTCTTGCATTCCTCGTGTTCACAATATCAACAGTCTCGCTGGCTCTGCGAAGTATACTGTGTTTTGAAATAGCGTGTCGTTGTCGGTGGCACTGTGCGGGCAACTAGTGAGGAAGTGTCGCTGCAACGTTTCTGCATGCTCTGCTACGTGACGCAGCGGCGACATTGTCTCGAGCCAGAAAGAAGCAGCATGAAAGAGCGAATTTGACCAACGTGTAATATTTATATGGAAACACGTCTATCGCATCTCCGGCAGAGAGCGCTCGGACGCACGTATGACACGAGCAGCGCGACCCATTATATAGCACTGCATTACCACCACTCCATGAATTAGGGCACACCGATGGCTTCCATTGAGAAGCGCGCGTTTGCATTGGCATTGAAATAAAGGAGGCGTTGCCTGTGTTCTCATTTGCTCGTTCTTTTACTTTTGAAGCGCTGTCAATGAATAACCAGCCGGCAATTAACGTGTTGAATTCTCGAAAGTAGGCATTCCTTCAAGCTGTCGAGAAGAATGCCGTAGCATGACTTCATGCAATGTTTGTTTCAAGTTGACACGCCATCAGTTCTATTCCATGATGTTCTGACGGAGCCACCAGGCAATTTCAAGGACACCTCTGGTTTAAGCCTGTCTCCCAAAGCGTGCATCTTGAACTACCTCGCAAGATATGTGGCCAAGAAGCTTTCATCAATAAGCTACCTTAGCTGCGTGGAACCTTTGAAGAGCTCGTTTCGGCAAGCAAGTGACCTAGTAGCTGCAAAGTCAAGAAGTTTTCTGCTGCTTCCGTCATGCCGACTGCTCGGTCTCCTGCAGATCGTGCACAGCTATGTAGAAGAGCTTACTGTTTTTAGAGTGGCTTGTGCAGATGTGTACATGAAGATTGTGGAGAGTCCTGTTTGATAACCGGGCTTCAAAAGCCGTGGTCGGCTGTGGCTATGTAAGCATAACGGCAAAGGTTGTACAATTTCTTATAAGGTGCCACCAGCGTTTCTTTACGAAAGAGAAGAGCAAAGTTGCATGTACAAGTAAGCACACAACATATCCAGCCAATGGAGGCAAAAAGTGGCGTCTTAAAGTTGCTTTATCAACCCGTTAATAATGCATATGAGAATCATATGTCCTTTTCTTGTGTTTCTAAGTTTTACATCACCCTCAATATTGTCAATAGTAGTGTGCTTCCTGCACGTTCTGGCTTTGTAAATAGTTTTTTTTAGATTACTCAAGTGTTAAAAAGAGACTAAACACGTACACAAGAGAAAAGTCAATGCACCGAAAATGCCGGTAAGTGTTTCCTTAGTCAGTTTAATTAGCCGTGATGCTTGCTAGTTTTCTTAAGATTCTTGCCAAGTGCTTTTTATTATTGTTTTGTCGGCTTGCATGAAACACGTTTTTTTTCAAACAGTATTTAGGTTCTGTAAAGGCAATTTTTTATGTTGTAATATTGTACTTAGGAATTTGTGTTGCTTTTTTGTAATAGCCTGCGTTGCTCATGCCCAGGCCTTGGTGAGAATTTTCCTAAGCTAGAGAATTTTTTATAGCCCTCTATTTTCTGCAGTTTTTTAATAAACGTTTTTTTTCTATTTGTCCTTCAATTGAAGTATTCTTGCTTCATTGTAATCTAGTGGTTCGACATTGTGATGCTCTCAAAGATCGGCATTGAAACGAGTAAACCATAGTGAAGTATAAATGCAATGGTCGTTAGTACCGGGTACCCACGCAGCGTGTTGGGAGTATCCAGGCAGAGTAAGCTTCACCACTGGGGCGACGGGTCACAGCCCCCCGAAGCCCGCGTTTACCCTGTTTAGCTACCGGTGGGTGGCCGGTCGGCACTGGGGATCGAACCCCGCATCTCCCGTAGCTGAAGCGGACGCGTACGTGCAATGCCACAGCTACGGTGCAATGGTCGTTGGTGTTTCCTCACCTTGAAACGATTTTGGGTATTTTGCCCATGTCACATTTTCTGCATTTTGAATAAATGGAAAGTGAAATGAACCTCTGCTTGTCAATATATATGCGGATTTTCTCTAGCTAAGTGACACATGGCTTTGTTTCGCAAAATCAAGTCTTCCCGGTGAAGACTTCATTACAAAATTTATTTGATCATGCCATGCAAACGTAGCCCGTCCAAGCAGGCTCAGTAACTCAAGTTGTGATTTGTGAAAGTGCCACCAGTGCATAGATGGCAAATGCCCGAGTGCCCTTGCGTAGGTGCACAATGTGAAGTGCGACACACTCTCGCTTGTGCAATGCCTATGTAATATGAGCTTGTAAAACTTGGATGTAGCTAATGAACAGAATGTTGTTTGAACATCCGAAGCTAAGAGGCATAGGAAAACTCTGGAGGCCCGTTGGTATTAACGCGTTCCACGGGCGTTACCTTGCGAAAATATTGTTATTTCGAATTTGCGAAGTAAGCTCCAGTAAAATGGAAAAGTTTTTCTAAATTATTCACATACACGTAGAGCTTTTATTTTTTGCTATGCGGTCGTATCAAACCCCTGTGGCACAGGTGCTCTGATTGTAAACAGGGCGATCGGCGCTAGCTCATCCCTCACTGTGAGACTTTATTCTGCAAGTTGGTGGGTTTACAACACTTGCCCAGTGTCAGCAGTTTAGGTAAGCATCCTTTGTCTGAATAAACAGTCTCGCGCTCCATTTCCTGGGGTAGAAAGCCGTGCTGAAACGACATATACAGAAATTATGTATTCATTCATTGCTACGGCGTGACCCGTTGCAGCCTTGCTATCTTTTATAATACGCGAAAGTAAGTTTGCACCTGTTGATGCACTTATCATATTGTATGTTAGGTGAAGTAAGAGTGGTAGTTAAATATTGTGGTGTGGCACAAGACAAGCTGTTGCTTCTAACAGGCACAGCATTCAACAGGCACAGCATTTATCTGAATAGAGCGCGCATGCACGTATGCCCCCTAGATTTCTGCTGCAACTCCAGTGGTAGCCTTTGTCCCTACATGAAAGTGTAGGCAGAGTTTTGTAAACATAAAAGCATTGCAGGACTGTGGTATATGTGACGCTAGCGAAACGATCACGAGTGCACCACGAGTATGGCGTGTAGTCATGACTTACATGGCACGCATGTCATGATTTCCACGTGAGGACTTGTCACCTATGCTCCCCTTGCAGTCATGTCTTACCTTAGCAATTGTGTGATATATCATGTGAACGGAACCACCGCAGGAGCAGCAAGACCAAGACAAGTAAATCATGACATCGATGACATCACGTTACGATTTTCATGTTTTGACTTGTCACTTAGGCTCGTCACACAGCCAAGTTATGCCGTACCAATTTTGCTATAGATCCGATTATCCAAACGGCCAGGGAAGCTAAAAGTCGTTAGCGGCTAGATAGATATATAGATATATAATCACCATGATCAGACTGGCTACGTCCACAGCAGGACAACGGCCTCTCCTATGTCCCACCAGTCAACAGGGTCCTGTGCTTGCTGCTGCCATTTTATACCCACAAACGTCTTTATCTCATATGTGTATGTAACATTCTGTCTCCCCTTAAGCCCCTTCTTTCCTCGGGAATCAAGTTAGTTACCCTTAATGACCAGCGGTTATCCTGCCTACGTGCTACATGCTCAGTCCATGTCCGTTTCCTCTTGTTGATTTTAGCTGTGATATCTTTGACCCCGGTTTGTTTCCTAATCCACTGTACTCTATTCTTGTCTCCTAACGTTATACCTACCATTTTCATTTCCATTTCTCACTGCGCGGTTCTCAATTTAAGCCGAACCTTCTTGTAAGTCTCCAGGTCTATGTTCTGTAGCTGAGTACCGGCATGATGCAGCTGTTATATATCTTCCTCTTGAAGAATAGTGACAGTTTACCTGTCAAAATTCGAGAGGGCTTGTCAAGTGTGCTCCACCCCATTCTTATTCTTCTAGTTGTTACAATATTGTGGTTCAGCTTTGGCATAGTTTTGTACAACTTCTAGTGCACTATTGCCTATCTCGAAGAGCTGTTCTTTATCGAGGTTGTTGCTCATTACTTTTCTGCAGATTAGTGTTAGACCTACCTTTGTGGTCTCTTTGTCTAACTCGGAATTCATGAGTTGGAATTCGTCCCCCGAGTTACTTAGAAATGCAAGTTCATTGGCGAAGCGCAGATTATCAAGGTATTCTTCATAATTTCTTATCCCTTGCTGTTCCAATTCTAGGCCTCTGAAGACCTCCTGTAAGCACGCGGTAAAAGCATTGGGGAGGTTGTATCCTCTTGCCTTACACCCTTCTTGGTTGGTATTGTGTTACTTTCTTCATGAGGCACTATGGTAGCATTTGATCCCCTGTAGATTTCTTCCAAGATGTTTATATATGCTTCATAGCCACCCCGATTCCGCAGTGTCTGCATGACTGCTGATATTTCTACTGATTCAAACGCCTCCTTGTAATCTATGAAGGCTATGTATAGTTGTTGGCTGAATTCTAAGCATTTATCTGTTACCTGATTGGTAGTATGAATGCGGACAATTATTGAGGAGCCTGTACGAAATCCTGCTTGACTTTGGTTGATTGAGTTCGGATGTTGCCATAGTTCTGCTAGCAGTTATCTTTGTAAATAGCTTGTATACGACAGAGAGCAAGCTGAGCGGCCTTTAATTCTTCAAGTCCTTGTCATTTCGTTTCTTGTGTACTGAGATGATATTAGCAATATTCCAAGATTCTGGTACTTTTCTCGTCTGGAGATACCTCGTAAACAGGGTGGCTAGATTTTTAACAGAATCTGTCATCCATCTTTCAGCAGATCTGATGTTACCTGATCCTCACCAGCAGCTTTGCCTCTTGGCTTGCTCTCCAAGGCTTTTCTGACTTCTATCACTACTGGTAGAGTGCCATCAGCGTTACTGCTAGTTCTAATAGTAAGGTCGTCGTTGTCCCGGCTATAATACAGATCTTTCCAAAACTCTTCCGCTATTTTAACTATCCTATACATATTGGTAGTTTTTTGGCTTCATTGTCTCTCAGTGCAGACATCTGGGCCCGGATTCACAAAACTCACTTACGAAAACATTTTTGCGCAAGAGAAATTTTGTTGCGTAAGTCGATTCACGAAACGAAAAAACATCGTAAGAGGCCATCGTTGTCACATCGGCCGCTGCAAATAAAGCGCGCTGTGACTGCTCGGGAACATGTCAGTGATGGTGATGCAGTTGCTATATTTGCTTACGTCACCAAAAAGTGCTCGTAAGTGGATTCACGAAGGGAAATTGTGCGTAAAAACAGCATGGCTGAGAGAAAATTCTAAGAGTGGTTCGGATCCCTCTTAGGAACAATGTGGCTACTTAGAACCTGCTGCCGCGGCGGTATACTTTGGTGCCCTGGCTGGTTTTGAGTTAATTCACGCCCATTAAGGGCTGCCTGATGACGGCTGGTGCATTTTTATTTCTTTCGGCGCTTTGAGCTTCGCGTGTTGTTTCCCTTGTACGCAGTGGATGGTGTTGACAACCACCATCGTCAAATAAGTTCGAAGTTGCAGTAATTGAAGAATTTTATTAGGCGTCAATGGCATAAAACTACGCATGTAAAGATTTGTGGTTGGATGAAAACCAATGTGATACGTCAATGGTCGGTGCATTCGAACGCGACATGGCATAGGATCAACCTTATTTGTTATGTTGTTGTGTTGCGCCCCATCTCATCCAATTAAAAGTGCGACTCGAGATCCTTGCCTCATTGGTGGAAATTACCACCAAAGAGGTTAATGAGAGCACATTCTTTGCACGCTATTGAAAATAAAAATGAGAGGAAGTTTTCAGTGAGTGGTTCATAAAGTTTGTCCTCTAGTGTACTTTGATTGGCTCTAATTTTTCAATGGTTGCAATCTCTGAAATACACTTTGCACTTTGGGACGATCTGGAACAAAAGCGTACTTTGTAAACCAAAGCGTATTAGGGGTTCGCGTGATTATGCTTGGAACTACAAACAAATCGTGCATTTTCACCTTCACTGTTCAGACACCGATACGGACCGTGATAATATGGCAAGCAATCGGAATGAAACGACCGTAGTAACTTTGTATGACACCGAAAATATGCAAACCCTCACGATTCTGGAGCAAACCTTGGCTGAATTCATCCCTGCGTCAATTACCAACTTGGCGCACGAACATCATTCAAAGGTAGAGCGAGCCACTGACATGTATTTTGTGCGACGTAGCGACCACTTTACCTGAGAATAATAGCGTTGCGAAGGCGAATCCCCTGTCGCATGCTCTGATCGAAGCAGACGACAAACGCGAGCAGACGGCGGCTTGGCCGACAGGCACAGCTTGTGATTGGTTGTGAAGCAATACGCTCTACATCAGCTCACTCCGTAACGTTGCCAAAACACTTCTTTCATCTGGCACGCCTGTCCTGTTCGTCATATCACCCCCCTCGCACATAAGAGAAAATTTTTTCACGCCGTGAAAATAGTGCAAGTACTTTCTAAGAGCTCTTTTTTATTTTTTAGATGCGCAAGCATCTTATACTCGCGCCTTGTAGTGCGCCGTCCGCGCCGTCCGCACCGCTTCTCGAACATTCGACAGCTGACGCGCGCGCATGCGCCGTCGCGCCGTCGCCCACCATCTGTGCCGCGTGCGCTTCTCCTTCGAGAACATTCGACAGCTGACAGCGCATGCGCCGTCGTGCCGTCGCCATCTGTGCCGCGCGCGCGCTTCTCCTTCGAGAACATTCGACAGCTGACAGCGCATGCGCCGTCGCGCTGTATATATACTCAAGGTCGGCGCTCGCTCGCTTAGTTGCCGCTCGTCCGTTGGTTTCTACGGCGCGTCGGCGTCCGAAGTCGCCGTGAAATGAATGCCAACGAATCCACAAACACAATGATCGACGTCCCTTCGACCAGCGCCGCCCTTTCGCATACGTGTGTACGTGTTCACTCATTTAACACCCCCTCCTACAACCACGTTAACCAATTTAGCCATCGACCCAAGTAAGTCGCAATTTGACACCCCATTTCACAACCACGTTAACCAATTTAGCCATCGACCCAAGTAAGTCGCACTTTAACACCCCGTTAACCAATTATATGCTCCGCATCCTCCTCAGTGTTCCCCCGAGGGAAGCTGCGGGCACTTTTTTTTTATTTGCAATACCCTCAGGGCCAAATGGCATTACAAAGGGGAGTGGTTGCGAAAGAAAAGACAAACATTTTTACAAATGAAGCGGCGAATCTTACATTGAGCAGAAGATCCTAATTATACAGGTTAGCTAACAGGCTTTATAGCAAACAAAAACGCGGGAATGATGAGAATTACATCAAGACAGAAAAAACGACAAGAAAATAACTACTGTACAGGAACAACACAGCATCGGGTAATACAATACTTTGTTGGCTGCAATTACACATAATTAGCTAAGACACTTTTGAAATGAAGGTGATTTACAATGGTTGCCACTGATGCGGGAAGCCGGTTCCAGTCCTCGGAGGTGCGAGGTATGAAAGACTGAGAAAAGGCGCGAGTCCTGCAAGAAGGCAACCCGACCTTATAGGAATGATCCAGCCGGGGTGAGATATAACTAGGAGGCAAGATAAGACCGTCCCGCAGCGATGTGTGATGAAACAGCTTGGGAAACAAGTGGAGACGAAACATTTTACGACGGGATGAAAGTGAAGGTAAGTTGAGGCTAGATTTCATGGCTGTTATGCTAGCTGTCCTGTTGTAATTAGAAAATATAAAACGAATTGAGTTATTCTGTGCCATTTTAAGAGAGTGTATTAGGTTGGCATGACTAGGATCCCATACTGCAGCGGAATATTCAAGTTTAGGTCGTATTAGTGTAGTGTAAAGAAGAAGTTTCAAGAAAGAAGGGGCCGTTGAAAAGTTGCGGCGGAGGTAACCTAACATTCGGTTAGCATTTTTAATGACGTAATTACAGTGAACAGCCCAGGTCAGGTCAGTTGTTATATGCACCCCAAGGTATTTATAGTTTGTCACGGATTGAAGAGGGGTGTTATCAAGGTAATAATTTGGAAGGTGATGGTTCGCTCTCGAAACACGTAAAAATTGGCATTTCTTATTGTTTAATTCCATGAGCCATGTTTTACACCAAAGAGAAATGGAGTTATGATCAAGTTGAAGAGAGGTAATATTGCCATCACAAGTTATCTCTCGGAAGATTACGCAGTCATCCGCAAATAAATGAATATTGGAGGTAATGCAGGACGGTAAATCATTAATGTATATAAGAAAGAGCAGTGGGTCTAGTACGGAGCCTTGTTTTACGCCGGAATGAACGGCACTTGGTTCAGAGCTTACATTATTAACTGGAACAAATTGAGAACGATTTTTTAGAAAACATTCGAGCCATGTTAGAAGCCTGGGATCTATATTGAGTTCATTTAATTTGTGCAACAGCAAGTTGCGACAGACTTTATCAAAAGCTTTGGAGAAATCTAAGAATATGCAGTCGGCAGAGCTATTTTGGTCGAGAATAATGTTTAATTTGTGTGTAAAGGCTACAAGCTGGGTTTCGCACGAGAATGTTTTTCTGAAGCCATGTTGATGACGCGTAAAAACGAGTTAGACTCAAGGAAGGTTGCAAGGTTAGAGTACAAAATGTGCTCCAGTATTTTGCATGGAATGCTAGTAAGTGAGATTGGTCTATAGTTTAATGGGGAATGCTTGTCACCGGACTTGTGAAATGGCACAATTTTGCCAATCTTCCATTCGATTGGTAATACGCCTTCGTGAAGAGACTGTTGAAAAATTTTAGTAAGAATAATGGATGAGTAGGCACAGGTACCTTTAAGGAACTTGGTGGTAATCAGGTCGCAGCCCGGGGCGGATGAAAGTTTGAGGGACTTAATTATGTTTTCTACACCAACAGAATCTATCATAATTGGGAACATGACTGGGTAGTTATAGCATATCTTAGGTGGCAGAGGAACATTATAGTGCGACAGAAATTGCCAGTGAAAGAGATGTTGAGAGATGAAGCGCACTGCTCAGGGGCTATAGCGTCTCCAGAGCCATTGAAGGGTTATCGTTTGTTCACTACTTGGGTTTATGACGCGCCAAAACTTTTTAGGATTGTTGGATAGCATGGATGGAAGAGTGGTATTCATAAATGTGTCTTTAGCAGATTGGATGACGCTGATGTACTCAGCAGACGCTAATTTGTTGGCATTTCATCGGGCAGCGTTGTTAGAACGCTTGGCTAATCTGTATAGACGCTTCTTTTTGTTAGATAACCGTTTAATGTGGTTATTAAACCAGGGGGCGTGTAAGTTTGTAGTGATAGAGCGGACGGGGATGTATTTGTTGGGCAGTTCATCTACCTTACGTATAAACAAATTCCAATTAGTTTGGACAGTGCGTTCATCGAAACCCTCCAGAAAAGTGTCAAGAAAATTGCACAGGTCATTGTTAATGCCTTCAAAATTTGCTTTATTATAATCGCGAATTATTTTGGTGCTCTTAAGAGGCTTCGGACGCGGGAGCTTAATGCTGAACGACAATAAAGAATGATCACTTAGGCCCGGTGCATAGGTAATGTTCGAAACAACGTCAGGACTGGTTGTTAGTACGAGGTCAAGGGTATTGGCGGTTGAAAATGTTGTTCTTGTCGGTTCATGAACTACTTGAGAGAAAGAAAATACAGAGCACAGGTCGACGAATTCTTTGGCTAATGTTGATAATGAAAGTACGGTAGGTGGCTCGGTAGCCCAATTAATATTAGGAATGTTGAAATCACCCAATACAAATAAAGGCAGGCTAGGATAACGAGAAGAAACTGTATGTGTTATGTCATGAAGGTCATTTATGAAGTCGGAAGTGTGATCAGGGGGACGATAGCAAACGCCCACGATTATTTTCTGATAACCAAGTTCAATGATGGCCCATAAAATTTCGAAGTTGCTTGGGATATGTATACAGTAGGATTTGAGGTTTTCCGAAATTGCCAAAAGGACACCGCCCCCTTGACGGTTATTTCTGTCGCAGCGATAAATTGTGAAGTTACGAGTGGTTTGAAAAATTTCGTTGTTTTGTACCTGCGAGTGTAGCCAAGTTTCCGTTAATGCGACAACATCGGCGCAAGTCGTATCTATGGCAGAAGCTAAGGAATCGCGTTTGTTAATCACACTGCGAATGTTGGTGAAGAGAACTGATACGCAAGGAATGTGGTGACCACCGCCCCTCACGCCCCCTTATGCGCTAGACGAATGCGCAGCACTCCCTTTGTGTTTTACCGGCGCTACCGGGGTAGCGGTTGCCCTCACGGTATCAGTTACAGAATTGTAGATATAGTGTTCTTTGTTCATTACGAGCTTGTTGTACCGAATCTGGAAATCGTCTGTGTGAGTCTTGGCAAATGCGTACAATTTCTTTCTTGCGTGACGCGTGGTAGGCGAAAAGTCCTCGCTTACTGAGACGTCTTTTTCCATCAGTTTTTTGCGCACGGAGAGTAGTTTGTTTTTAGTCTTAAAGTTCGAGAATTGCACCATAATTGGGCGACATTTACCTGGATGATATTGCCCCAAGCGATGCGCACGCTCAATTGCAGTCTCGGGTAACGGGTCTAAAACGTCACGCAAGACTTCCCTTACGTGCACCTCGGTTTCCTCCCACGTTTCGCGGTCGTCCGGTATACCTCGTAGAATGATGTTATTGCATCGCGACCTGTCCTCCAGATCATCAACGCGTGATTGCAGGGTATCTTGTTTAGATGTTAATGTTTCGACGGAAGCCCCGCCGCGGTGGTCTAGTGGCTAAGGCACTCGGCTGCTGACCCGCAGGGTGCGGGTTCGAATCCCGGCTGCGGCGGCTGCATTTCCGATGGAGGCGGAAATGTTGTAGGCCCGTGTGCTCAGATTTGGGTGCACGTTAAAGAACCCCAGGTGGTCTAAATTTCCGGAGCCCTCCACTACGGCGTCTCTCATAATCATAGAGTGGTTTTGGGACGTTAAACCCCACATATCAATAAATGTTTCGACGGAACTCTGAAGGTGCACGATATCTTCATCCATGCGATCAAATGTTTTCATTTTTTCTTCTACGGCGTCTAACCTCTTCTGAATAGCACCAACGTTTGTTTCAATGCTTTTCTGCCCAGTTTTTATGGCTTTTATGTCGGCTATTAGCTCCGCGTGGTTCTTTGCCGATTCCATCTGCTGGACATGAACGTCCTTGAGAAGGCGGAAAAGAATATTTGTATGCTGTGTAGGATCATCGGGTAAGTCCTCTAGGTCAATAAGGGCCTGGGAACGGGTATTACGCGGCCCGGGATTTGTCTCGACGTCACCAGAACACAGCAAAATAAGGATCAAAGAAAAGCACTCAGAAAACGTTTCACATAATACGTGTGGGCAAGGAAGCAGCAGTAAATAGCGGTTATCACTTCGCTTAGCATGTAGCGAAAACCGTTTACACACCTGCGAAATGAAGAAGCGGGATGCGTGAGACATGATGTCGGCGCTGCCCGCTTGCCCACTGAAGCGGTAGTCGTGCCAGCAGCTGTTTAAGTAGGCCGCTGGAACTGGCGACGTCACCGAGGATGGTGCTGCGCAGAAATCCCGGCGCACCATGTCAGGCCAAACGAAGAAAAAGCCATGTTCTTGATTGCGGTCGTCCGAAGGTTGGCTCAGCGGTGGCAGCGGGACTGGATTGTCCGTTGCCGTGAGTATCGTCGGTGAAAACGGCAGCAGAAGCAGCGTAACCAAAGCCTGCGAAATGAAGAAGCGGGATGCGTGAGACATGATGTCAGCGCTGCCCGCTTGCCCACTCCCACTTATGTGCTGCGCAGTTGTCGAAAACAACATGGAGTCGTAAACAGCATATCGGTCGGTGCGACTTTCAGCAAACGCTTCTCGCACGAGTTACTTCAGCGTTTGACCGGATGTGTTGTGATTACAGCAGCTCTTTCGGTGCGTGTAAGCAGTACGGAAAGCTGTGGCACTGCAATAGTGTACGGTGAAGCGCAGCGAAGCCTGTGCGTCGGTGTGGTTATCAAGCGGGGATCGGCGTCGATGTATCGACGGCAACTAGCACTCGAGAAGCCTGCAATGTATGCTTGTGTGCCGGTAACAGTTCGTTCGCTTGACTTTCCAGTCTCTCAGTTGGGTGCTGTGCGACATTTCGGATTGACAGCGTTTTGACACGTTACTTGAGTGACCCCAATTATGTACGGAAACGTAAGAACTACGCGCACGGTTCTTGCTTCGCCACTAGTTAGCCCGTACGCTTCTATTTACTTGAGAGCAATGTACTGTTCGGGAGTGAAACGATGTTCGTTGAGAACAGTGGTGCTGTGTTGACGTTCCAAGACTTGTGAACAAGCTGTGCTCGTGTGACCGAAAATTCAAAGACAGCGTTGATAACTGTTTTGCCCTGCGAAGTTGTGGTGGGGCAGCCTGGCGCTTTTGTTTTTTAAGTCGTAGCTTCTCCTTTTTGTGATAACCATAGTCCTAGCGCTGTGATGTGATCACCCAAAACTGCGAGATGCTACATTCGGTTGTGTATCGTGTTACTTTGGAAGCGCGCCTAGACTTTTCTTCGGTAACAACTTGAGAGTTCTATGTGGCAGCGAGAGCCCGTGAACGTCAAGCTTCCCTCCGGCCCCCAGACCTAGCGCTGTGATGTGATCAACAAAAGCTGCGAGATGCTACATTCTGTTGTGGATCGTGTTACTTTGGAAGCGAGCCTAGACTGTTCTTCGGTGACAACTTGAGAGTTATATGTGGCAGCGAGAGCCCGTGAACGTCAAGCTTCCCTCCGGCCCCCAGAAAAAGCAAAGATTTCACCGGTGCCTTGCTTTGGATGAAGTTGTAAGCCAATATCGCCTAACTACAGGTTTCCGAGTTTGTCTGGCCATCGTTTTGCACGGCACTAGAGCCTTGACAACAGCCGGTCATGGCCAGTTCTCACACTTTATCAATGGACGTGCACGCCTGGCCAGCCCTTCATTGCTGTCATTGGCAGCTTCCAGTCTGCAGATGCCCTTTGCCTGTTGGCCGTACTTGGTTCCTCATGACACCGACGGCTACTAAATGCTGCCATCATGAGTTCACCTTGCAGAACTAAATTTCACCGGTACTCTAAATCACGCAGTTTTATAAGGTGTGCAAGTTAAGCCCATCAGATGTAATGTTTCTCTATAATAAGTTGAAGCATGAAAAATTTACTACTGTTATATACATACATATATTATGGAGCAAATAGATAAAAAGTTTTTTTGTGATTTGATACAAGTGAGCTCTTGTTTGATTAAGAGGTTGGGCCTGTCGATTGACCACGTTTGATAGTTGGAAAGTTAATGTGAATTTATTTTTCAGGAGCCAGGTTGCACTTAAAAAATTTATGTTATTTTGGAAAATTAGTTCTATAGACGATTACCACTGTGGTAGTACTATACTTCAGTAGGACATATATATTGCGGTACGTAAATTTTACATGAGGCTTCAGTTTATTTCAAAGTGATTATAGCAGATTTTCGTCACTTTAACGAAGTGATAGCTTCCTCAAATAAGTATTAGAAGTGAGTGCTTTTATTGATTGTTTTTAAATATCTCGTTTTTGGCTCTTCACAGATCGCAGAGATTGGTTTCTTAAGGTCCTGTGATGGATCAGTTGCACATTCTGGCACATCAATCCTCGTCATTACTTGGAGCACCTGTACAAAAATAGGAAGGACACGTTCTCCATAACTGTGCAAGCCTATGTCACTGCTGGGACTGTTATTCAGCGGATGTGGCGTGGAAGCATGCATGGCAACCTCATCTGGAAGGACTGCGATCTGCTTGGGAGCTTCGAGGGCACAAAACTGCCTAACGGCTGGCTGCAAGGTTAGTTTTTCTTTATTACATACGATTACGTGAACACCACTTACTCTGCACAAATTGAAAACCCAAGCATGGTTGCTTTCAGTGGATACCTGTAATATTCTTACACATAGTTCTTATTCAACATTTATAGAACTAAATTGCAAGATAATTGAGAATGTTGAAAGCTGAAAGCCTGCAGCTTATGAATGAAACTCCAATAATCTGAGACTCAAAAGCTTGTGCTTTGAAACGAGCACAAATACTTTGATTCCTTATTGAGCTCTCGAGCTTGTGACTCCCTCTGTGGATCAAGTGCTCTGGAAGGAAATAGCAAGTGGGTGAAAATTGCCTGGCTGTTCACAACTTGCAAGGAGAAAGACCTATTGAACAAGCCTCAGACGACATAGGGCCAGTAACTGCATTTTTTACTTCATGTTGCTTTTTCTCTCTCAGTGCTTTGGCTTGTTGTGTTTCAGCCAAACGTGTTCACCACGATTGCATAGTGATAAATATTTTTTTACAAATCGTGCCTGACCTAAGTATGCATTGTTGATCTCTAAGGGTGACGTTCAGTGTGTTTCAAAGCCATGGCTTCTCATTTCTCTCTCTGTGGCTAGCCTATTTCAGCAGCAAAGCGATGCAGCTAGCACACATGCAATCCAAGTCATGGAGCGCTCCTTTCATGTTCTGTGCAGGACACAGCATATCCATCCGGCAAGACACTGGTATCAACAATAATTGTGAGTGTTGGTGGCACCTGTCGGAGCCCGTTGTGTTTGTTGCGTATGATTAATTCCCCTGATGAAGTACATTTTTGAAAAATTTTCTTCATTTAGAATAATAGATGTCAGCAACAAGCACACTCATAATCCACAAGTTCTTTGTGTCTTCTAGACTGCCCATTTGCTCCTATATGCGGTATGGTGAGCTGGCTATGTTAGACAGCCCTAAAGTTATGAACATTGGCTGTTGTGTTGTAATGCAGTCTAACTTGTGTTTCTTAGTGAACTTATTTGTGGTCTACTTCTCACACCTAGTGTAAAATCGAAATAGAAGAAACTCTATTGGCTTTTCATGCCTGGCAGAAGTTTCATGTATTCATCTATAACATTGTAGTTTTCCTCTTGTATCATATTAAATATATTTTCAGTCTTTACTGTTTGTGTGTGTGTGTGTGTGTTGAGGCTTGTCATTGGCTTCTGAAAATACAATATCTGTAAATATGAGCACATAATTGACAACTATACACTCTTGCATTTAGCATAGTTGTAACAATGATCTGTATTTTTCTAAGTTCCAGCAGTAACACGGGGTTCGGTGCTCCATGGTCATGTACAGTGTATCGAGAACAGAGCACAGAAGACCAACAAGTATAAAGGGACTGCCAGTGACTGTTCTCCTGCTCAAAGTTTACAACAGCAGAAAGAGCACATTGTGATGTCAGGAGCAGCTGCTGCTTAACTTCTTAGCAGTGCAGTATTCAGCGGTTCATTTGCTTGCATTCGAAATTATTTAAATATTTCATGGAAGATACCAAACTATGACACTAATTTAAAGGCTGCTGTAGTGTTAGTGGGCAAATATTTTTTAGCTGAAGTTTTAACATGTGTGTTAAGTGCCTGCGTGCCTCTACATTTCATCATCATCATAAGCCTGTCTAAGTACACTGCAGGACAAAGGCCTCTCCCATGTTCCGCCAGTTAACCCGGTCCTGTGCTTGCTGTTGCCAATTTATACCCGCAAACTTCTTAATCTCATCTGCCCACCTAACCTTCTGTCTCCCCCTACCCCGCTTCCCTTCTCTGGGAATCCAGTTGGTGACCCTTAATGACCAGCGGTTATCCTGTCTACGTGCTACATGCCCGGCCCATGTCCATTTCCTCTTCTTTATTGCAGCTGTGATATCCTTAACTCCCGTTTGTCCCCTAATCCACTCTGCTCTCTTCTTGTCTCTTAAGGTTACACCTACCATTTTTCTTTCCATTGCTCGCTGCGTCGTCCTCAATTTAAGTTGAACCCTCTTTGTGAGTCTCCAGGTTTCTGCTCCGTAGCTAAGTACCGGCAAGATACAGCTGTTATATACCTTCCTCTTGAGGGACAGTGGCAATCTACTTGTCATTATTTGAAAGTGCCTGCCGAATGTGCTCCACCCCATTCTTATTCTTCTGGTTACTTCAATCTCGTGGTTAGGCTCTGCGGTTATTACCTGCCCTAAGTAGACATAGTCTTTTACAACTTCAAGTGCACTATTACCTATCGCAAAGCGCTGCTCCTTTCCGAGGTTGTTGTACATTACTTTCGTTTTCTGCAGATTAATTTTAAGACCCACCTTTCTGCTCTCCTTGTCTCACTCCGTAATCATGAGTTGCAATTCGTCCCCTGAGTTACTCAGCAATGCAATGTCATCGGCGAAGCGCAGGTTACTGAGGTACTCTCCATTAACTCTTATCCCTAACTGTTCCCATTCTAGGCTTCTGAAAACGTCCTGTAAGCACGCAGTGAATAGCATTGGGGAGATTGTGTCCCCCTGCCTTACACCCTTCTTTATTGGTATTCTGTTGCTTTTTTTATGAAGCACTATGGTAGCAGTTGATCCCCTGTAGATTTCTTCCAGAATGTTTATATATATTTCATCTACGCCCTGATTCCGCAGTGTCTGCATGACGGCTGATATTTCTACTGAATCAAACGCCTTCTCGTAATCTATGAAGGCTATGTATAGCGGTTGGTTATACTCTGAGCATTTCTCTATTACCTGATTGATAGTATGAATGTGGTCAATTGTTGAGTTTCTTTGGTTGATTCCTTTGTTCCTTTGGTTGATTGAATTCTAATGTTTTCTTTACTCTGCTAGCAATTACCTTTGTAAATAGCTTGTATACTACAGAGAGCAAGCTGATCGGCCTGTCATTCTTCAAGTCCTTGTCATCTGCTTTCTTATGTATTAAGATGATGTTAGCGTTCTTCCAAGACTCTGGTACTTTTCCCGTCAAGAGACACCTCGTAAATAGAGTGGCTAGTTTTTCTAACACAATCTGTCCTCCATCTTTCAGCAGATCTGGTGTTACTTGATCCTCACCAGCAGCTTTGCCTCTGTGCATGCTCTCCAAAGCTTTTCTGACTTCTTCTATCATTACCGGTGGGGTATCGTCTGGGTTACTGCTAGTTCTTATAGTATTAAGGTCGTGGTTGTCTCGGCTACTGTACAGATCTCTGTAAAACTCCTCCGCTATTTTAACTATCCTATCCATATTGGTAGTTAATTTGCCTTCTTTGTCCCTTAGTGCATACATCCGCCTTTTGCCTATCCCAAGTTTCCTCTTCACTGCTTTGACGCTTCCTCCGTTTTTCAGAGCGTGCTCAATTCTCTCCATGTTATACCTTCTTACATCGCATACTTTACGTCTATTAATCAGCTTCGAAAGCTCTGCCAGTTCTATTTTGTCTGTTGTACTTGACACTTTCATGATTTGACGCTTCTTAATTAGGTTCTTCGTTTCCTGGGAAAGCTTGCCAATGTCCTGTCTAGCTGCCCTGCCTCCAACTTCCACTGCACACTCCGTGATGATACTCGTCAGATTATCATTCATTGTATCTACGCTAAGGTTGGTTTCCTCGCTAAGAGCGGAGTGCCTGTTCTGCAGTGACACTCTGAATACCTGTACTTTCCCTCTCAGTGCTAGCTCATTGATTGGTTTCTTGCGTATCAGTTTCTGTCGTTCCTTCTTCAAGTCTAGGCGGATTCGAGCCCGTACCATTCTATGGTCACTGCATCTTACCTTGCCAACCACTTCCACATCCTGCATGACTCCTGGGTGTGCAGTCATTATAAAGTCTATTTCGTTCTTATTTACGCCATTAGGGCTCCTCCATGTCCACTTGCGGTTTTCTCGTTTTCGGTAGAAGGTATTCAAAATACGCAGATTATTGCGTTCTGCGAATTCTACTAGTAGCTCTCCTCTGGCGTTTCTAGTGCCGATGCCATAATCTCCTACTGCCTGGTCTCCAGCCTGCTTCTTCCCTACCTTTGCATTAAAATCGCCCATTACTATAGTATACTGTGTTTTCACCTTACTCATTGCAGATTCCACGTCTTCATAGAAGCTTTCAACTGAAGCGTCATCATGGCTGGATGTAGGCGCGTAAGCCTGTACTACCTTCATTTTGTATCTTTTATTCAGTTTAATTACAATGCCTACCACCCTTTCATTAATGCTATAGAAATCCTCTATGTTGCCAGCTATGTTTCTGTGAATTAGGAACCCTACTCCCAGTTCTCTTCTGTCTGCCAAGCCCCGATAGCAAATGACGTGCCCATTCTGTAGCACAGTATAGGCCTCATCTGTCTTCCTAACCTCACTCAGCCCTATTATATCCCATTTAATGCCTTCTAGCTCCTCGAATAATACAGCTAGACTTCCCTCACGAGATAACGTTCTAACGTTAAACGTTGTTAAGTTCAAGTCCCAATGGTGGCCTGTCCGTATCCAGAGATTCCTAGCACCCTCTGCTGCTTTGCAGATCCGACCGCCGCCGTGGTCAGTTGCTCCGCAGCTGGTGGAGACTGAGGGCCGTGAGTTAATTGACGAATGCCTACGGGAGGGGGTGGCCAGATACTGCACCAGGGTGGCCAATCCTTCTCTGGTGAGATCATCGGTGCGTACCGGCTTTAAGCCGGTACGATCAGACAGTAGTGGGAATGCTCCATGCATGTCTTCCTTATTGTTGTTCAGCAGCGTTGGCGGCCACCCACCACGGAGCCCAACGAGGGGACGCTACAAGGTTACAAATGCTGAAACCTGCAGACGCCAGCCGTACAACGCCACTATAACCCAATGCGCCTAGACCAAGGTAGGCTATTTGCACAGGGTTAACCCTAGCCGCCAGGAAGTTTGGAAGTAAACGGAAGAGAGTAGAAGACAGGACAGATAAATAGTAAGAGATAAAGACGAAGATGTAGGGAGAGAGAGATAGGAAAAGGCGACTGCCGATTCCCCTGGGTGGGTCAGCTCAGGGGTGCCGTCTACGTGAAGCCGGGGCCAAAGGGGTGTGTTGCCTCTGCCGGGGGGCCTTAACGGTCCAATCACCCAGCGTCGGCTCAACCCCCAGGATCCTCTTTTCCTCGGACACGGCAAAGCCACGCACGGCTAGGCGTGGGAGGGAGTCGAAACTCCCCCGTTAGCTCGGGTTCGTGGTGTCGCTACACACCAAACGCCTACTTACGCAGGCGCCCCTGCGGTGGCCTCTACATTTACATGCCAGAAATCACAGCATCCATGGTCGCCAATGGTAACTGTGTTTGCCTTCTTTGTAGTACAAGAAGTAAAGCCATGGATGCAGTAATCATGTACTTAGTCGATGTAATCCTTCAGTGTACGCTCATTTGTATAGCACCAATGATGCCATGAGTTTATAAGCTCTGGGAAGTGAATCTATGTGGATTATTTTATTTGGAAGGAAGAAAATTATCACTACTGCTAGTATATCTTAGCAGTAGATTTCAGTGCTTGGGTATTATCCCACTGCCTGTCCGTCCTTCAACAGTCTACTTATCTACTGTGTAAGTGTAACTTTTTAAATGTATACTTTGCTCGGATAGGTTTGTTCATAATGTAATGCAAGTGACTTATCATCTATGCAGCTCTACCCAGACTAGAAATAAATGTTTTTATTTTTATATGTAGCTATTGCATGCATTCACTTGTGTTTTTCTAGGTGCCTGTACAATTGTTTAGCCCTACAAAAGTGCTGGTATACTCTAATATTGAATCTAGCGTCTTAAAATACTTTGTTAGTGGAAGTAAGACTATGTTTACAACCAATATTACTATCCTCAGATGAACTGTGAAAACTCTGTGGAAATTTGTTTACATTTTTTTAACTTTGTGAAGGCAAATGTTGTTATGTTCTTTTATTGTGGTCCCTGTTTCATGCAAATGACACATAATTACTTTGCAGTGGCATAGTATTAGTTGTTATTTTACACATATGTGCTGAGCAACATCGCAGTTGAGGCCAGCAGCAAGACATACATGCAGTGCACTGGAGCATCACCTCACATAGTGTACAGTCTTTGCCCACCAGTAAACTCAATATTTTTCAAGCAGACTAATAGACAGCTGTATGGGAACTGTGTTGATGTGCAAACTTTGAAGTCTTCTTGAGGAGTGTTTTTTATCATTTTTGTCCAAGTGAAGTAGCTACCCAAGGCCACAACTGGTGGGAATGTGGTGGTTTTCTCTCTCCAAAAGCACTCCTACCAGCTGCCTCAATGTTAGCATGGGGTGAATTCACGAACTGGAAAAATGATTGGTCTTTGTTTTTTTTTGGCCGAAAGAGTCACTTCCACCGTTGAGCCAGCACGACGCGCCAGAATAAAAACGTTTAACTAAATAAAGTTGATTCTACTTTTGAGAAGTGTTTTGGGGAAACGAAATGGCACCTATATCTGTCAATATAAACACTGTTTGCACCAAGGAGCTTAGTAGCTTATAATTGTATTATTCATGTATTGTCTAGAATTTACTCGCACTGTGCCAACTTTCAGCCCAAGTGTCCTAACATGCTTTGTTAGTGGGTTGTGAATGAGCCAAGCTATGTAAATAAACCGAGTGATATTGCAGACATGTACAAAACATTGATGCACAGCCCTTTTCTTTAGCATGGCATTGTCAAGGGCTTTATTGTTGGGTTTTTTATAAAAACTGCTTGTCACTGGGCAGCAGCGGTAAACTATGCATCAAGCTTTTGCCAGATGGTTCGAGAAACACCGTGTTCAGACATAACAGTGCCGGTGGATTTCTCTCGTAAGTTACTTTCTGTAGTATATTCAAAATTAGTGTATTAGAATTGTTGTTTTATAGCCATTCATTTTAATATTTACACCTGAGTGTATATATGTATGTATGGGTGTACATATATATATGTATGTGTGCATATATGTATGTATGTGTGTGTGTGTGTGTGTGTGTGTGTGTGTGTGTGTGTGTGTGTGTGTGTATGTATGTATGTATGTATGTATGTATGTATGTATGTATGTATGTATGTATCTTTTAAATAAGAATCCGTTTATCATTGGTGAGTAAGTTTGGTAATGATTTGGCTGAATTTGTTTCTAGTTATTTCTCTTTTGAGCCATTATACATTTGAATTTGTTTTGTTCTGCATAAAAATAAATGTAACCTTACACAGAATATGTCCGTTCGAAGAAGTTGTTTCATTTACCAACCTACAGTCATGGGCAAGAAATTGGGTAAAATGGAACGAACCTACGAAGATGAGTTGAGAGCATAGCTACTCTACATGGCATATATCGTACACATTGCGTTGGCTGAATATGTCGATTTCAACCTTTCAATTTTAATCAGAATAAGCAAGCTATCACACGTGGTTGTATATGTGTGTGATATTTATGCATACTGAGATACCGGTTCGCAATTACAATTAAGGTCACGAACCTAGTCAAGCTGAATACACGAATTTTCTCCATGCACCTTTCATCTGCACTGGAACTGTTGTTAATAAAAAATAAACTTCAGTTTAGAAATTTATTCTAGTAAATAAAAGCAGGGTATCTTTTTATCACACAAATCAAATTGCCATTGTTTTGTTTCATTCTGGACTATAGGGGACCCTCTCAGCAGAACTCTATTAACTATTATAGTTCATTTTAACCATTGACAGCGACATTACACTGAAGCGTGCAGCATGACAAATACGGGGGAGAAGACAAACTAATCACTGTTTGCGTCCGCTCTAACTGTCCGTGCTCTTCGGTCTTGCTGCATGTGATGATGCCCACCAAATTAGTACGAAAGCGTGTCCCTACAAAGGCAGTTAACTTGGCTGCAAGCAGTTAGCTCACTGCATGTGCAGATTTTCTTCAAAACACCGTGAAGACTGATTGCTGGTCGAATATCCAAACACGTGAAAAGTAATATACCAGATATGATATTGGTATTTCAGCACTGGACACTTTTGATGATGATGATAGCTGGGGTTTAACGTCCCAAAACCACTATATGATTATGAGAGACGCCGTAGTGGAGGGCTCCAGAAATTTAGACCACCTGGGGTTCTTTAACGTGCACCCAAATCTGAGCACACGGGCCTACAACATTTCCGCCTCCATCGGAAATGCAGCCGCCGCAGCCGGGATTCAAACCCGCGCCTTGCGGGTCAGCAGCCGAGTACCTTAGCCACTAGACCACCGCGGCGGGGCCACTGGACACTTTTGCGATAAGAGAGAATGGAGGAGTAAATTATGAGCCCTGAATTGTTTAATTTTTGAAGGAGCACACTACAGCGCTTTTGGGTCAAAAGGAGAGTGAAAGAAGCAAGTGCGAAAGCCTACTTCTCAAAAAATTAGTACCCGCCACCACGCATAATGTCAGGCCGGGCAACCTCTTAAAAAAGAAGTGCTTAGTGATTCTGCGAATCGAACCATGTACCTCCTAGATTGTAGTTGAGCGCTGTAACCGCTCGTCCACTGCAGCAGTGCTTGCATTCGCCATATTGCTCATATATATCGTCACTCCTTCGAATGAAGCCAAATGCAAAAACGTCCGGTGAAACTTCGTCAAAAATAGAACAAATAGAATATGTTTGCCCAAGGTTACTAGAAGATAGAAACCGCCACGTGTGACTGTATAACCGTGCGCTATTTATTCTTGTACATTACTGTCATGGAGTTGGGATAGCCGGCTCTAACGTAGGCTACCTTCTCATGGTTTGTCAAATATAAATAAGAAAATAAAAATATATATCGGCCTGTGACAACGCTAATCAACTATTATGAGTTCACTGTCACTATTGTAACTTTCACTAGGTGAATGCTCAGTTTGCTTCCATTATCGTTATTTAAGAAAGTTTTGGCTCATTAACTCAACTCTCCTAATTAGCATTGATTCTCACATCTAAGGACAGTCACACTTCATCTCGCTTTCTGAGTGGCTGTCACTTCCATATAACGTGTACTCCACTTTTTTATGCTCTCCGAGCATCTGACGCTGCTTTGCGGAGACTTTCCCTGACGTCTGCTGGGCCAGAAAATTGTCTTTATTACCTATCAATTTCAATTTTTCGCGAAGCCGAAACGAGAGTCTCTCTCTCTCTCTCTTTTCATCCTTTTTGCACGTGTGATAACGTCTCTCGACCTCAAGACTCGTATACCCGTCCCTTGCTTTGTTTGCGCACTCAAACAACGCTGAACGAAATATTTGCACCGTGTTTTGTGAAAAGCATTAGCACTGAGACACCTCCCGACGAGTCTCCCTCATTTTACGTAGACATATACCTAAGCGTAAGCGTATGCACGTTCTCGCATTCCGGCTTTATAAAAATGCTGCGGTGCATGGAACCAGCGAAATTGCGCTCACAATTTCATTTGATTACTGCTGTTATCTATTTCCGCACAATTCGTCTGCCGGCACCAATGTCGCTCATGTGTTTTGTAATAAGAATATTGTAACAAAGGCTACCTTGGACTATAGGTACAAAACACCCTTACGTTCACCATTATACCGTGCTAGATTGCACCGAATTAGTTAAGTAGCAGCGCAGCTTCAATGAAGTGTAAGGTAACTGGTTGCGTTAAATAGGGGAAGACATTCGAGGCAAATTTTCAAACATTGCATGCATCGATTTATGTGTGGTCTCATTTATGTGGTGCACCTGGAGTGTTGTTTACTTGTACTTGGCGAGATAGTGCATGGATTGCTCGGTGGCTTAAGGCCATCGAGCAATTATTATTTTTAGCTACAGTCGTTGATTGAAGGTGAGTGCTTGGCTTTGCACAGCCCACCAAAACGTCTATTACAACGTACGCAGCATCCCGTAAGCGCTGTAGCAGACGCTCGCGGAACTGAAACTTAGATGCAGCAAATCATTGGCTATCATTGTATACTCTCGATGCTAGACGCTTTGCGTGCTTCCTTGATATTATCGGCACACACTTCTTTCCTTCTTTGTCGTTTCATCGGCTATCGTTTGTCCTCCTTGCCCTCTTAAGTGCCGAATAAGTTAAATTCATACCCGCGCTATAGTGATCCCTCTAGATAAGAGAATTTTCGCCTAAGAAAATACGTAGCCAAAGAGAAAGCTTTGTGAATTCGGCCCCTGATTTTTGCCGAACCCAAGTTTCCTCTTCACTGCTTTGATGCTTTCTCCGTTCTTCAGAGCGTGTTAAATTATCTCCTTGTTATACCTTCTTATATCAGATATCTTACGCTTAATAATGAACTTCCAAAGCTCTGCCAACTCTATATTGTCTGTCGTACTTGAGGTTTTCATTTTTTGACGCTTCTTAATGAGGTTCTTTGTTTCCTGGGACTGCTTGCAGATACGTTTAACACTAGAACGTTATCTAGTGAGGCAAGTGTAGCTGCACTATTCGAGGAGCTAGAAGGTGTTAAATGGGATGTAATACGGCTGAGTTAGGTAAGGGGGACAGATGAGGCATATACAGTGCTACAGAATAGACACGTCATTCGCTATCGGGGCCTGGCTGACAAAACAGAACTGGGAGTGGGGTTCCTTATCTACAGAAACAGCTGGCAACATAGATGAATACTATAGCAATAGAGAAAGAGTGGTAGGTATCGTAATTAAACTGACGAATAAGAGCTACAAGATGAAGGTGGTACAGGCTTATGCACCTACATCCAGCCATAATGACACGTCAGTTGAAAGCTTCTATGAAAAAGTGGAACTGGTGGTGAGTAAGGTAAAAACACAGTGTACTGTAATGCCGCCAGACTTCAATGCCAAGGTAGGGAAGAAGAAGGCTGGAGACCAGGCAGTAGGAGATTACGCCATTGGTACTAGAAATGCCAAAAGAGACCTATCAGTAGAATTCACAGAACGCAATAATTTACGGATCTTGAATACCTTCTACCGAAAACGAGGGAACCGTAAGTGGACATGGAGGAGCCCTAATGGCGAAAGTAAAAACGAAATAGACTTTATACTGAGTGCACACCCAGGCATTGTGCAAAGTGTGGAAGTGCTTGGCAAGGTACGCACAGTGACCATAGAATGGTATGGTTGCGTGTTCATCTAAACTGTAAGAAGGAACGACAGAAACTGATACGCAATAAACCAATCAATGAGCTTGCACTGAGAGGGATAGTAGAGAAATTCAGAGTCCAACCTCAGAACAAGTGCTCTGTTCTTATCGAGGAAACCAGCCTTAGCGTTGACCCAATGATTGATCATCTGACGAGTATCATTACGGAGTGTGCAGTGGAAGTTGGAGGCACGGTAGTTAGGCACGACACTTGCAAGCGGTCCCAAGAAACGAAGAACCTCATTAAGATAGAAATAAAGATACATAGACAGATAGATAGATATACAGATATATACATAGATGAATAGATAGATAGATAGATAGATAGATAGATAGATGCGGTAAAACTAGCTTACGTTCACTAAGAGATGCTTCGCATTCAAACAGGACTGCTCTCGTTGCATAACCCTTCACTAGCAACCCCGTATATATAGGCATTGGATCGTAAATCCAATGTAGTGCTGGTGGGAGATGTCTCCTGTGCGTTTTTGAACAATAAACGTTTGTAGCGTGCGCGTTAGCTAAAAGCGGACAGCGTGTCTATGAGTCCAATTGGAGTCTTCTCTTTCTTACAGCTCATTAGCAGCAAATGGAATGTTCCAGTAGGAAACAACGGTGGGTATGGCAAGGTTTGCGCCTCCCCAGGTTTTTTTTTTACTGCGTACCGCCACAATGAGCGCCAGCGTCAACATAAGGGTTCGCGCCCGCTGCATCGCATCTACATATAGTTCCTTTTAGTGGGAGTTGGCGTAATTGCTTTCGCCATTGGATACATAGTTGCATTCCCTGTCTCATTTTATTTTACACCAGACAAAACACATGAGCACTCGCCTATTCCATCGAATATTTATACTTCGTACATCAGTAGATTAGAACTACCTACCCAAGCACATGGTGACTTTTAGTTCTAATAATCTTTTCCAACAAATCTTTCCTAATACTGTCTAAGTAGAAATTGTGTCAAGTTCCTACTGCATTACGGTGATCATCCTTATAAATTTGAAAATTTGTAATCAGAAGATCATTGTTTGTTTGTTGTTTCATTTATTATCATGCTGTACTTCAGCTTCGCTGCGGTAGGTCTAGGGCCTAAGGTACTCATCAGCGGATTCGCAGGTCGTGGGATTGAATCCCGGCTGCAGCAGCTGCATTTTCGAGAGGTATTTATTTTCATGCTGTACTTAGGTATTTATTTTCATGCTTGCGGTTGCCTTGACGTGGTGGTCTCTTGACTAAGATATTCGGCTGCTGACGCAAAGGTCGCGGGATCAAATCCCAGCGGCGGCGGCTGCATTTTTGATGGAGGAGAAAACGCTGTACACCCATGAGCTTAAACACGGGAGAACCTCAGGTGGCCGAAATTTCTGGAGCCCTCCATTACGGCACCTTTCATGATAATACGGATGTCTTGGAACGTTAAACCCCATATGAAACTTGATCATGTCGTATTTCATTTGTTGTCTCATTGTAGCCAATCCTTCTGAAAATGCGATATCTCCCTGTAGGTAAATAAATTAAAAAAAATGAAGTGTGCATACCTTGGCGATCTTTGATCTGTTGTGATGTCATGTCGTAACTCCATCACGTGACTTTTTTCTGCATCATTTAGGCTAATGCCAGTGGCAATGGTGAATTGTCGCGTCTGATTGGGCATGTGAAGCTTTTTCTTGATATTTTGACAACTGTAATTTCATCACTGCCAAGTCTGGCCATGAAGGAGCGACTTGATTCCTTATGATTATCGCGGTAACTTTTTGGTTATTTCATTTTAAGATATTATTTTTAGACCAAGTTTCTTTACATTAACTCAGAATCGCTTCAGGTCTGCATCGACCCCTGGATTGTTAGCGTGATCACACTACCGAAGATTTACAGGGGGACGATGAGCCGGGTCCCTAAAGTACTACCCACTTAAACATAATTACTTATTAATAAGTGACACTAGTCGATTCTTTTGCACTACTGTTGTACTTCGTTTCGCCCAGTAGTTCCCTCTTACATGAGACTAGACCATAGGTTTTCAAGGTTTTATTGATGATGAAAGAGATTTGTAGCTTTAAGCATCTGCAAAAACACTGTTTTTAAAGTTTTGAACGTGCGAAATAACATCAACCAGTCACTGGTGTGAGTGCCGTGTCGCTGAGCTTCGTTCACATCCATCTGCAGCTGCACCCACTTCCAACGCAAACACCCTTCACGCCGTTGGTGTTTGGTTTTGCTCCTTGACAGCCTTCGGCACAATTGCGCTTCTCACATCCTACAAAATGCAAACGAAAACATGTACTTAAAGCATAGTGTCAGAATGTCCTCACTTTTCAATAAAATCCCATGACCTACCGTAGTTACAATTTATTCACACAAAAAAAGACCACCAGGCCTGCGTAGAACACGCAGCACAGTCGTAACAAAAGCCGGAAGAGCTGCCTTTTTAAAATCTTTTTGATACGCTCATTGGACACCTACTACAAGCGCACTTGCATGGTAGCCTTTACGCTATAAATAATCATAATTTCTGTGTTGTAATGAGGTGTCTACTACACCATCCATTATTCATAATTCTTCAGAAAAGCGTTGTACCCGCTAAACACTTGTAAGGCAATATGTGCTTTCTTGATGCTGTGGCTGATGACGTGAAATAATTATGCCTGATACCTTTCTATTCGCTTAAAGCATTCAAAGACCCATTAGTAATGTACTTCACAATGTGTGATGCCTGGGTGTTACGAGAGTACAGCTATCCAGGGTTCGATTCCGATTCTGTCATAAATGTTTTTGTGTAGTAAGTTATTTATTTCGCCCAATAGTGCTTGCGGTTGCCGGCGGCGGACAACTATGGCGCCAGATTCAAACCTTGTTGTGACCTCGTAACACTTTCACCGTATAAAAGGGGGGAGGGGTGCCTAGGGCCTGCACCAAACATGCAGCACAGTCATAGCGAAGGCTTGAAGAGCAGTTCCTTATGAAAACGCCAAATATGGCAGTGATATAAGTTATATTCGGCCACATAAAAGCATATATGTTAGCATTTGTCGCTTCCGTATACCATATATTGATATATATCTGACGAGATCGGTTCATATATGGGGTTATATACAGCCATAAATGGCGCGGTTGGCCATATGATGAGTCAAATCCAGCATTATTAGGCACGACCACACCATATGTATCATATAAATTGGATCAGTTTACGGTGAAGTGCTCCTTTATATAGGATAAACCACATATATATATAGTACCATGATCACAAACTTTTATGCGGATTGTCATATATAACAATTTTTACACAGAGGCAACCTGCTTATTTGGTACAACAAGAGTACTAATTATATATATTGTTTCTGCCAGGTAAAAAAAACAAACATTTAGGTCAGCTTTGTGTACGTGATAGTTGCAACGATTCATGCATTCGTGAAATTTAACTTGTACAAATTTTCCATGGGATTTAGGTTTAAAAGAATAAGTTTCAATGATTACAACGTAAATAATGTATACGAGAGTAGACTTGTTTTACAAGGAATGAATCGTGTCGGGTCGCAAAACGTATTGAAGACCCCGAACCTCGCTATTATTATAGAGAAATCCTATATAGTATTATGTAAAAGCGAAATGAATGCAACTTTCGTTGTTCACATTATAGCATTGTTTGGAGTAGCGGCAAGAAATAGTAATTTCAATGCACTTTTAAGCTTCCACATCGGTTTACAAAGTTGCTGATTATTTGAAGGTGTTGATATGCTCCTTTCATATAACAAGATTTCACTTATCCTGTGTATACCCATCTGTCGTTGCTTTCAGCTGCCATTTACCGTATTTGCATGCGCAGTGTGATGTTTAAAGGGCAAGTAAACAGGCTCCGAATTTTTTCTACACCCCCAATGCAAGCTCGGAAATTCCTAGATTAGACCGCAGCGAGCTCCGCCGTGGTGGTCTAGTGGCTAAGGTACTCGGCTGCTTACCTGCATGTCACGGGATCGAATCCCGGCTGTGGCGGCTGCATTTTCGATGGAGGTGGAATTGTTGAAGGCCCGTGGGCTCAAATTTGGGCGCACGTTAAAGAACCTTAAATGGTCGAAATTTCCGGATCCCTCCACTACGGCGTCTCTCATAATCATATCATAATTTTGGGACGTTAAACCACACAAATAAATAAATAAATTAATTAATCAATCAAACAATCAATCAATCATTCAATCAATCGAGACTGCAGCGATCACGTTTTCTGAATGTTACAGCGCTCCACCCCGCACAGAGCCTCTATTCTGAAAAACAATGCCCGCGCGTCTTTCTTACGCCTGACCAGCCCCTTGCACGCGCAGTGAAGTCAACTCGGCGATCGGCGACGTGACGTAGACCGCAGCTCGCCGATTGCTCTAAACGGGTGTGAAAAAACAGTAGTGAAGTCAACGTCAGTTCCTGTTCCCACCCACAGCTACGAAACTGTCCCTTGTTTCGTGGAAATGCGGTGAAAGAACTAGCCTCGCAGTTGCCGCGTGCACGTGTACACCCCTCGCTCAACTACAGCGCCTGTGCGCACATACGAACATACGTCGCCCTTGACATGAGCAACACGGGTAAAAACAACACCTCCTAAAATTCTTCAGGCCTGCGCCCTCCGCCGTGACGTCACCACCAGCCGTCCTAGCAGTCCAATACTTCCTGTCCGGTTCCGTTGCGCATTCCCGAATTTCCACTCGCTGCAGTGGTGACGGCCGTGCTGCACGTGTTTTTTTCGCGAGTCTGCCGAGCCATTTTCTTCGCGTTGTGTGCAGTGAATTTTACTGCCGGACTTTTATTGCACGAAGCTTCTGACATGCCCAATAAGTGCTGTGTGCCGGCATGTTCAAGTAATTACAAGACCGGGAAGATAGTTCAAGTATTTTCATTCCCCAAGGATGAAGTGCTAAGGAAGAAGTGGCACAGTGTTATTGCAAGAAAGGATTTCTTCCATACGGAAAACAACAAGGTAAGAGCAAACTGAATGTCACCATTGCATCACACTGATGGTGAAATTATACCCATTGTAACAGTTCGCGAAGCGCTTGTGCAATCTTTAGACGCATTCCGAGGTTCGCTGACACTCTGCGACTGCAGTTGGTATGCAGGTATGCGCATTGCATTTCACCGAGTCATGCCTTCAGAACAAGTCGTCCTACACGGATTCTATGACAGGAAGAGTGCTGGAGGTCTCACTGAAAGTACCACGCCTGCGTTCGGGATCAGTGCCCACACTGTTTCCAGGATGTCCTTCGTACTTGTCGAAGGATGACCCTTCTCCGAGAGAATGCCCGGAAACGAAAAAAATGCGCCGAGAAGCGGCTGACCTCGCTCGTGCCATCGCAGAACCGGAGGCTTCTTATCGTGATGAAGAAACGAAATGCTGTTTTTCCTCGCTTCTTGAGCTTATGGAATGTTTGAAAAGCACACCTGTGCCTAATGAGTGGATTGTAATTCACTGCCCTGTTTTTAAATATTGTGCCCTGTTTTTAAACATTGTTGATGAGAGCATGCCGATGTTGCGGTCGTCTGTTACTGTTTTCAGCGACCTGAGTATCAGTGTATGTTTTCATGGTACCAAATTAAGCTGTATAGGTGATTATGTCGTGCCAGGAAGCATTGGGAATGTGAATGTCCTGTCTGCCATCCTGAGTAGGCTTCAAAGCATCCTCGATGAAAAATGCTCCTCAGAAAGTCTTTGTGACGTAGTCGTTAGCCTTCTTGAGCAACTTGAACGAGATGCCATTGACAGCAAGAAACGTATCACTAAGTTCTTGCGAGAACAAGTGGCGTTGCTTGGAAAACAACGATTGCAGTATTCCTCCGAAAGTACTGTGGTTGCTTGCATATTGCATACCATATCTCCACATGCCTACAAATTTTTGAAAGGTTCATGTTTTTTTGCCATGCCAAATCCCAGTACTTGTCGAAATGTCTGCTCCTCGTTTCACTTGTCACCTGACACTGAGTCAGCCAGTGAAAATTGTCTCAGGTACATAAAGCACAGATTTAAGGAATTGCAGCCGCACGAAAGTGCCGTGGTTCTCATGCTCGACGAAATCCACATCCAGCCTTTCTTCGATTTTAAAGGTGGAAACATTTCAGGGGCAGCAGGAAACAGTGAAGAAGTGAAGAGGCCGCTACTTCTGCTCATGTGTTTATGGTGCAAAGCATGCTGAGTTCTTTTCGCGAGGTGGTGCACATTCTGCCTGCACGAACAATTAATGCTCACTCTCTTCATGCTGTCCTGAAAAATGTAATCATTGGCCTTGAGGAAATAGGTTTTAAAGTTCTTGCAGTAGTTTCAGACAACAATGCAATCAATCGCAAGGCACTCAGTATGTTTTCAGATCCGCCAAAGCTGAGCATTGTTTACCCAAATCCAAAAGACGCAACAAGACCTATGTTTTATGTTGTGGATTCAGTGCACTTCTTGAAATGCATCCGAAACAACTGGATAAATCAAAAGAATCTTGGGACAAACCTATATTTTCCAATGTTTGATCTCTCAAACAACAATCCCGACAGCATACAGCGGGCATCATTCAAAGATCTTCGGGAGCTGCACAAGCTAGAGGCTTCTCAGCTTTTGAAATACAGCTACTGCCTTTCGTCAAAGGCGCTAAATCCTAGCAACTTCGAAAGGCAGAATGTTAAGCTAGTACTACGAATATTCAATGCTTTTGTAGCTGAGGCACTGGATCACCACTCGAACTTTCATGCTTATGGCATGCCAAAGAAACTGCCAATTTTATCAGGATAGTTTTCCGCTGGTGGAAGATTGTAAACTTTAAAACACCTCACAAAGGCCATCACCACAGAGATGTTTATGAAGAGCCAGTTTTGTGCCTGAATGGTGACCCTAAGCTGGAATTTCTCGATGCATTTATCACTTGGTTGGATGTGTGGGAATCCTACAAACGCGACAACGGCATTCTCACGCGAGAAACTCAATCTGCTCTAAGGCAATCTGCCTATGCAATACTGAAATTCACCAAGTACTGCCTTGTCGAGCTTCGTTATAAATATGTCCTGCTCGGCAAGCAGCAGACAGACGGCCTCGAAAACCGATTTGGCCGGTACAGGCAAATGGCTGGTGGTCATCACCACATCAGCATTAGGCAGCTGTACGAGAGTGAAGGCAGGATTCGCCTACAAAATACTCTTTCTATAATGAGCAGTGACGATTTCATTGATGAGGCTCTTCCATCGGCAACAGCCACCAATCAACAGGATTTCAGAGTTACTGTCAAACCTGAAGACCTTGACAGCTTAAGCACACGCGTCGCTGTTTTTGCTTATGTTAGAGGCTTTTGCACGAACTCTGTGGTAAGAACGTTGAAGTGCAACTACTGTCAAGAGAACCTTGTTGCTGACAGTTGCGATGCTGAGTGCAATGGTGATGCTAATTCTTTAATAGCAAGTCTCAATTGAGGTGGCTTGAAATTTCCGAACGCGTGTGTTGGGACAGTAGTGATGCACACTGAAGTTGTTATTGCAAAGTTGCTGCCGAATGAAAAAAAAATGCTGCGTGCTTTCTGCCGGCACGAACTCACAGATGTATTGTTCAACAGCTTGTGAAGGAGAGCTTGCCAGCATTTGAGGAACTGGTGACTTGTGCGAATGGGCACGAACCAGATTTAGTGATAAATATGTTCGTAAATTGTGCAACAAATGTTCTGCTAAATAAGTATTGCAAAGAGAGAAATGACGCAGCCGCTGTTGCTAAAGCCGATGCCCAAGCTGTCGCAAAAGCACGGAAATTGAAAACTGTTGCTCCAAAATGAAGTGCTCATGTATCATTTGTAATTTTCATGAGCCTGTTCATTTATTTGTGTTTTTGATCATTGCTTCGTGCCCCTGTTTCGTGTGTACATGTTGAATAAACTAACTCTTACTAGAGGAAGTTTCCATGTTTGACAAGTTTGTTATAAATAACAATAC
The DNA here is from genome assembly GCA_013436015.1 of Rhipicephalus annulatus. Lineage (NCBI taxonomy): Eukaryota > Metazoa > Arthropoda > Arachnida > Ixodida > Ixodidae > Rhipicephalus > Rhipicephalus annulatus. Next base: position 73,635 of record WOVY01002400.1, read on the forward strand.
CCTTTGAAGACATTCAGACGCGAGAGAAAACAATATTGCAAAGTTCTGGAAATTTCGACCACCTGGGGTTGTTTAACGTGCACCCAAATCTGAGCACACGGGCCTACAACATTTCCGCCTCCATCGGAAATGCAGCCGCCGCCGCCGGGATTCAATCCCGCGAACGACGGGTCAGCAGTCGAGTACCTTAGCCACTAGACCACCACGGCAGGGCACAATAGGTCTGAGTTTACGGGCTCCGTCACCATAGACACTGCCATTCAAAAGCGTAGGACGGCACCCATACCGTGTTCACCTGAATCAGCAGTCGGATGATAGAGATTTGTAAAGGCGACTTGACTTCTGTGACCATGTATTGATACGGGCATAGGAATATCCCGCCTTCCTCAATAACGCAATCTGCCCCGCCGCGGTAGTCTAGTGGCTAAGGTACTCGTCTGCTGACCCGCAGGTCGCCGGTTCTAATCCCGGCTGTGGCAGCTGCAATTTCAACGGAGGCGGAAATGTTGTAGTCCCGTGTGCTCAGATTTGGGTGCACACAAAGAACCCTAGGTGGTCGAAATTTCCAGAGCCCTCACTACGGCGTCTCTCATAATCATACGGTGGTTTTGAGACGTTAAACGCCACATATTACTCAATCAATCAATAACATAATCTGGTGAGATGAAGCCCCCTTTTCACGCAGTGCCCAAATCAACGTTCACAGCGGACTTCGCTGTTGCAGTCACCACCCCAGCTGCAATGGTCTTTCAGCTTTTGGTGCGGCATTTACGACGGCAAAATAATTGGCTTGGTTTTTGGTAAACGCCTCACAAAACGCTACGTCAAGGCAAATACTAAATCACGTCTTGAATGATTTCGCCTGCAATCATCTTTAGAGCAGTTTTAAAATAAGTTATTCTAGCAAGAAAGGGCTACTCCACACAGTTACGGGCGGGCTCGACCTTAGCTTGATCGAGAATTTCCTGAGCAATCGATTGGTCGTGTTGGACCTGTACACTGAGGCGGAAATGCTGTAGGTCCATGTGCTCAGGTATGGGTGCATGTTAAAGAAACTCAGGTAGTCAAATTTCAGGAGCCCTCCACTACGGCGTTCTCTCATAATCACATCGTGCTTTTAGGACGTTAAACCTCACATTTGAATTATTCAACCTGTATACTGGTGCGCTACGTCACCAGATTTGACTCCGCTAGATTTTTGTGCATGGGTATACATTAAGTACTATCATACTGAAGGTTGAATTCTAAAATGGCAGATTTGTGTACAAATAATTACTCCAGAATTTTTGCAAAACAAGCTAGAGGCTGTGCTCATTCCATCTAGGTTCTGCATACGGCCTATGGACAGCTGTATGAGCACGCTATGTAAGTGCTCATAATGTCCTAATGAAATCAATTAGGACTGCAATTAAACTGATCTCCTTTTTATACAAGCCTGCTGTGGTAGTCTAGTGGATATGGTACTCGGCTGCTAACACGTAGGTCGCGGGATCAAAGCCCGGCTGCGGCGGCTGCATTTCTGATGGAGGCGGAAATGCTGTAGGCCTGTGTGGTCGGATTTGGGTGCACGGTAAGCAACCCCAGGTTTGTCAAAATTTCTGGAGCACTCCACTACGGCGTCTTTCATAATACTAAGGTGGTTTTGGGACGTTAAACACCACATATCAATAAATCAGTCCTTCATCACCAAACATTCGTATTGGTCAAAAGTTAGCTATTAGAGCACTGAACGCTTTTTTATTTCTTTTTTATGCATGCACATTCCGCTTTAACAGGCAAGAACTAAACGTTATATCCGAAATGGGTATAAAGTACGAGAAATTACCTTTGGACCCACACCCAATCATGCCATATTGTTTGCAAGTATCCAGAAGAGCAATCGCACGTAATATGAGAAAAATATGACTGAACGAACTCTGTTGGAGCTGTTCCCGTTATAGTTTTTATATCATTTCTTCATCGCAGCGTCACCTTCTTCCACTCCGTGATATTTATTGCATACCTGAAAAGAATCGCATACCCGTCTCTTATTGCATTCACATATGGCGGCCACTTTTAGATGCGAAGCATCTCATGAACGAGCTTAATAAACACCACCTAAAGAACTAATTTAGGTGGTATTGGCTTAATCCGGTGCCGTCTGTGCTCCACTGCGCATGCGCGCGCCTCCCATTCTTTTCTCCTCTCCTATGCCCCTCCTCTCTCGCTCCTCAACGCCGGCGCAGGCAGCGTCTACACGCAAGTTTCTTGGTTGGAAAAAAAAACGACTCCTCGCGTGGCCCAACTGCTCGCACGCCACCCCGTGTATATGGAACCAACGCTCAAGTTTGCGGAGCGATGGCAACGCCGCGCCTGGCTCTGGCGGTGTGCTCTGGGGAACTTGAGGATATGCGTGGCAGAGGGCGCATGCTATTCAGTGTGTTTTGCTGATGAGGGAATGCGTGCGAGACGTGCGGAACGCGGTTTGCAGTGGGTTCGGATAACTTCGGCGCCGTGCCGTCAGCTTTCCGCGCTAAGACGGAACGCTGGCTGTGCGAAGTTGTCTTGCCAAGATATAGGAAGCGGCCCCACGGAAAAGTTGGTGAGGTCAGAAGTATTGTTGTGTCGTGGGCTGCCAAAACAATGCAGACGACACTAAGAGACGCTCTCCACGAGTAAAGCTGTACCGGTTTCCTGACAAGGCATGTCGAGGAACCGAACACAGCCGCAGTAGCGAAAGGTGCAGCAGGCTTGACACGTCAGCTGGGTAAAGCGAGGCGAGCACTTCAACTTTCCTCGCTGTGGTTGAAACTCAGCTTGCTGCTTCACGGCGAATTCAGCGGGGGATGCTTCCGTGGCCGTGAGGGCATTATTATAATTCTACTCGACCTTTTAATACTCTGACCACACAACTTTAGTCTTTATTGATTTATTAGCACGCTACAAATGTTGCACATGACAGTGCATGGCGATTACAGCTCTATACTACATCAAAACAATAATCATACCGTTTTCATAAACGTAAACACAGCCCTTCAAGCGTCCCTAAACCACCTCCAATATTTTCCCAAACACTTCAAGTAAACACGCGCATTACGTGCACAATGCTGTCGCGATCAACAATGTCACACGCCACAGCGCTACACGTAGTGGGCGCGCCACAATTCCGGAAAAAACGATAGCTTCTCTTTTCCGGTTCCCGCCAATCCCACCACTGACATGTGTGACATCACCAGTGAAACTCGATGACGTTACTACTTCCGATGCTTGCGATTGCCCAAACGACCACCGACGACTTCGCTCACTCTGAAAACAGCTGTTCGGCGCACCTTGCTGTTCTTGGTCGTGTTGCCGCTTGCGAATCGACATCTGCGGCCCGTAACGCAACAGAGGGTCCATACCGGCACAATTCGTAGGGGCACGGGCCGGCACGACAGCAACAGCGGTTAGTCAACGATCAGTGCACCCAGATGATACACACAAAACACAGTTGACGGCGAGCTGGGTCGTCAGAGTGGCGGATCGGGGCAACCGAAAGTAGACGCTATCTCGAACAGCGCTTCAGCAGCGACGTATGCCACGTGAGATGAAAACTGACTCAGCTGATTCAGCGAGGAGGAGCCAAGTGGTTTTGGAAGAGGGTAGCGTAGCAAAAAGGGTACGAAGCGATCGTCGCGTTTGATCATCAAATGTCTAACTCCGCTATTACGGCACCGTTTCGAAAAATTCGTACGGCTACGTCTTCGTTGTAAACTCGAGCACAACTTCTTCACCTCAACTAAATTTCGATCGCTGGGTGGTTTAGGGGCCCTTTCAATAGAGTCCGCGGCTTCATGTCGACCTAATGAGACTTACCTCGAGGCGTAAGTCATACACGGTACTGTCAAAGACCTGAGAAATGCATTTCGCAGTGACTCGGGTGTCCTCGTCTTCCGTCGTCTGCTCCACATCCGAAACTTGACTAACGAGCTTTACTCCTTTTCCTATATTTGCTTCACGTAAATTCTTGTTCAACTCAGTAATATTTATAAAGCCGTGCTGCAAGTGGTAGGTTGTGAGGTGACTCAAATGCACCGCGATTTCTTTGTTGCACGAGCACGTAAGCGATCGGCAGCGCTTTGGCGGAAAGGTAAAAGGCGTGATATACATCTCTGATTTCTACTTTTTTACCAGGGATGGCGCTGCCTGTCCAGAGTTGCAATGCCGCCATGCGTTGCTCTGGCTTCTTATAGGCACCGGATGTTGACCTCCAGGGTATGCCGGTGGGATATTTATCCTGTGTGTTGTTGAACAATGAAAATTCGCAGCGTGCGCATCAATAAAACGGACTGTGGGTCTCTGTGTCTAATCGGAGCCTTCTGTCTCTCACTGCCCATTAGCAGCGATTGGCATGTTCTAGTGGGAAACGCCGGTCTTTAACTTTGCACCTCCCCAGGTTTATCTCCTGTTCAACGCCGCGGTAAGCGACAGTGTCAACGTCCCCACCAGTGTAAGTGCTATATGACCCGCTACTTCGCATGAACAGATTGTTTCTTATAGCGAATCATGGTGCGAATTTTAAGTGAAAGTTTTTTATCAACTTTTTTAAGTACCATCCTACCATTGCTTAACGGCCATCGTGGTCACTGACAGCCTGTTTGAGCAACGTTCGTGCGCGGAACAGCCTTTGATAATTCATGCAAATTACAATTGAGGGCACTATAAGCGCCTTGCATTACACGACCATCACGTGATATTTTCGCTCTTTACACAAAGAGCAGAAAAAGTTAAGCAGCTAGATTATCCTTAATTTTCTAGATAGGTGGTACAAGCTTTCTTTAAAATTTTTTTTCTTGAGTCACTGTTTAAAATGTTCACTGAGCAATTCCAAGTATTTGCCAAGCTTGGCCGATCGGGAAAAAAACTTGGCGGATCCCACTATTCAGGAATCGGTATAACAGAAAAGTGCAACGTGTCTTTACAGTAGTTGAACGTTTATTGTACATAGTTGAGCAACTGCAGAAAATACATAGTCACGTGAAGAACGGCAAGCAGCTCGAAACTCGCATTGTAACCTGAAGTAGAAAGCACACACTAAACGAGCGCACAAGTATTCACAGGACAAGCGCGAGCAACTGTTACAATTCCTAATTTATCGTGATTGAGGAGCACGCTCCTTTCGTAAACACGGCAGCGAACGAAGGGCCCTTCGTCCTATTTCGAATTACGATAAGCGCGGGCACAGGAGAGAAGACGCTCCGTCGAGGCGACGACCTTCCGAGTGCGCCCAACGCTAAAGATCAAGGGGCTTTACTCAACGCAAGCCCGTCGCGCAATCTAGCTACTGATAATGAAAACGCGCAAAAGTTTTGAAGTTCTGAGGACCGCCAAATGATGCATGGTATACATATGAATGTCTTGCCGTTAGCATGCTCGACAACGTACGCCACGCCTCTTGCCCCGCCGCGGTGGTCTAGTGGTGGCTAAGGTACTCGGCTGCTGACCCGCAGGTCGCGGGATCAAATCCCGGCGGCGGGGGCTACATTTCCGATGGCAGCGGAAATGTTGTAGGCCCGTGTGCTCAGATTTGGGTGCACGTTAAAGAACCCCAGGTGGCCAAAATTCCCGGAGCCCTCGGCTACGGTGTCTTTCATAATCATATGGTGGTTTTGGGACGTTAAGTCCCACATATCAATCAATCAAATCAACGTACGCCTCGTGGTATAGCGTTTAGCGTCACGTGCTGCAAATAGAAAGGTGGCTGCGTCGATCCCGTTAGACAGAATATTTTGTTCTCGTTTTTTAAAGGGACTGACAACTGCCCAGAACACAAAGTAAAATGACAGCAAGGAAGGAAAGAGAGTCCCTCATAGTGACTCATACTAGCCCTCTTTTTCTGGTTAGAAGTGGAGTTATACTTTTATTCCTTCATTGAAAATTGCGAAAATAGCCTGTCGTGCCACCTGTTGGCAGACACTTAAATTATCTGGTGTGCCCTCTCACGTGACCGTAATCTAGAGTACGTGGTCAACAATTTTCTTGTTAGTATGGGAAAAAAATAATGTATTACTTCATAAAGGTCTACTTATAGGCCTGCGTTGGTAGTGCGCAATAAAGTGGCGCTGCCCCGCCGCGGTGGTCTAGTGGCAAGGTACTCGGCTGCTGAACCGCAGGTCGCGGGATCGAATACCGGCTGCGGCGGCTGCATTTCCGATGGAGGTGGAAATGTTGCAGGCCCGTGTGCTCAGATTTGGGTGCACGTTAAATAACCCCAGGTGGTCGAAATTCCCGGAGCCCTCCACTACGGCGTCTCTCATAATCATATGGTGGTTTTGCGACAATAAACCCCACAAATCAATCAATCAATCAATACTGTGGCACTGCCTTCGCATAGCGTAATGATCCCGTGCTCGTCAACGCGTCTTCTGCAGATTTTCTGCGTGCTCACGGAAGTGTGCACGCAGTTTGCAGGTTGCTAAGATTTTGGAGTGACGTGGTTTTTTTTATCTACACATTGTCTCAAAAACGACGTGCAGTGACGTTTTCGGAGTCTTGGCTTGGCTCGTGGGTCGAGAGAGTGATTATGACGGGACAAGCAATCCATGACAAAGCTGCAACAACCTTGGGCGCGGGCGCGCGCAGCCTGGTTCAAATGCATGGAAGCTGTATAAAGCCACATCGCCTCATTGGAAGGACTTGTTACTTTTAAAAAATGGTTCTGAATCTCAAAATAAATGTTGTTGGCATATTTGCGAGAAATTCTCCGAAAGTAGAACAATGACAGCATGCACAAGTCGCTAGAAAGGCTACCGGCATCGTTATCAATTCTCAGCGTTGCTGGACAAAAAGGCACATTGGGGATGAGGGTTTTTAGAATAAAAAATAACACTGTTTATAGAATGCCTATGTACTCTTGAAAATAACTACTGTAGCTGCTAACAATGCGAAGAGTAAGTATCCGGTCACGCCAGCAAAAAAAAATTGTCGAAAAAAAATGAATTGTTGGTCCCTTTAAACGCAGAGCATTTCTTAGTCGCACAATGTCGCGCTTCTCCGTCGGCGGCACCATTCACACCCTCACCGCGCATGCTAGTGCCTTCTGCCAAATGCTCATGTCTCGTGCCGGCTTAGGAAGACACCCGCAGAACTGTCACAGCAGGATGCTTTAAAGAATAAAACACCACCGGGTGTTAAGCAAGCCAAGCATGTGTAGTTGGTGTGCGGACCTCTCCTCCGTACCCCTCTCCCTTGAACGTGGGCAGTGTGCATATAAGTGGCCGAGCGCACGTTTGGAATTCAGTCAAGGGCATCTTCACTTGGCTTTCGCTTCACTTGCCACTTTGCTTGACTCGAGTAGATCCGATGGAAGCAACAGTACCTTCAATCAGTAGTGGGGCACAGCCCAACATCAGTGTCGCACCAGTTGATGAAGGCAGCCTTTCTCATTCATAAAATAAATAGGAGTAGGTAAGGTTCCTTTTGGCGTTGCATATGCGGTTGCCAGACTGGGAGGGTCAGTGTTGCCAGACTGCCGCTATATTTGACTGCAAACATTTTTTGCAGTTGTGGTTTCTTTGTGAGAATTTGGTGCCATCCGCGGTGCATTTAGCGAACGAGCGACGCTGGCTGTTTTTATTTACGGAATGAACCGCACCTAGCAGCAGTCGAGCGTGGCGCTGCTGCCCTATTAGGACGCCAATTTAATTACCGGAATAAACCGCGCATTCAGAATTCATTTTAATTAACGGAATGAACCGAGCCTAGCAGAAGTCGAGCATGGCGCTGCCGTGCAATTAGGAGGCCATTTTAATTAACGGAATGAACCGCGCATTACAGCGCCGCGCTTGACTTCTGCTAGGTGGTTCATTCCGTTATTTAAAATGGCCTCCTAATTGCACAGCAGCGCCACGCTCGACTTTTGCTAGGCTCGTCTCATTCCGTTATTTAAAACGGAAATAAAACGGCCTCTTAATTGCACGGCAGCACCATGCTCGACTTCTGCTAGGCTCGGTTCATTCCGTTAATTAAAACGACCAGCGTCGCTCATGCACTCGCGAAATGCACCGCGGATGGCAGCAAACTCTTACAAAGAAGCCACAACTACAGGAGAAACTTTTTCAGGCAAATTTAGTGGCAGTTTGGCAACAACCACCCCAAAGTCTGGCAACTGACTTATGCAACGCCAAAAGGAACCTTGCCTAGGAATAATAATGGTGAAAAAAAATTCCGCCGTATCCACGAAGTGAATGATGATGAGTGGGCGAAGCTCCGGAGGTAAACATGGTAAACCATGAATCCTCTGTACATTTTGCCCACTCGATTTTATTACATCGCTCCCCCTAGCGTACGTCGCCGCACTAAATCGAACGATTGCCTTCAACCAATGACACGCGCCATATGTGACATCATTCCTATTTTATAAGATCTCGCGTCTTTCATCAACTACAAGTACCGCTTTCTAGTTTATAACATCTTGCATCTTTTCATCATCAGCTACAAGTACCACCATCTAGTAAACACTACAAGAACTAAACGAGAGGTGGCTACATACAGGAGACGGTACCGCCATCTAGTGAACACTGCAAGAACTAAATTAGAGGTGGCTAGATATAGGGGATGGTACCGCCATCTAGTGAACACTGCAAGAACTAAACTAGAGGTGGCTACATACAGGCTACAGGGGACGCACAGCCCACGCCCTAAGGAGCTTCGCCCCTAAAAACAATTAGGCATTCCCAAATCATACCCATACTCAGCAATTCGGGACATGACTTTTAGTTCACCGTTTTTCATACCACGTGGCGTGCATAGCTTCACGCTGTACATCCTAATGCACATCACATCTGCAGACTTTTGCTGATGTTTTACCATGATCAATGTCAGCTTTCTCATCAATTTACCGACAGGTGATTAGTTTACCCCTCTAACGCTGCTTTTCTGCAATATTGATTAGAGAAAGCTTTTCAGGAAAAAATCCACCCAGCGTAGTACCACGAAATTGAAAATATGAAAACTGGTTGTCCTACCGTACATGCTACTAAAGTGCAATTGGTGAATAACGTATTGTTGCGTTACAATTAGCACTTCGAAAATCACCATATCAATTTTTAAAGATTACACAAAAATGTCTCATGAAAAAAATCTAGCTGGCTAATTAAAACTAATGGCGTTGTACAGCATGAGGACGTAGTCAGTATTAAGTTTCTGAAGTTAAATCAGCGAAAAAGCAGGCATTGATCAGTAATTATTTCTTGAAGAACGCTCCCATTAGTGTTACGCGCAGCGCTTCCCCTTGGGGTGGGCTTTGCCACACTACTCGCTGTCCCATATTGCTGGACATGCAACTGCGCAACAATTACGTAATACGCCCTACCAGTCTGCGACGCATTCACTTGAGTTTTCCCTGTGGGAAGATGCGGGCGGCTTCTTTTTCTTTGGAATCTGTTTGTATATTTTTTACAACGTGATATTAGTGACGAAATACGTCAGTGGTGCCGTGGTGGACCCCGGCATAAAACGCTCTCCTGCATAACAGACTCTAGAGGAAAAGCTGATTGATTTGTGTGGTTTAACGTCCCAAAACCACCATATGATTATGAGAGACGCCGTAGTGGAGGGCTCCGGAAATTTAGACCACCTGGGGTTCTTTAACGTGCACCCAAATCTGAGCACACGGGCCTACAACATTTCCGCCTCCATCGGAAATGCAGCCGCCGCAGCCGGGATTCGAACCCGCGACCTGCGGGTCAGCAGCCGAGTACCTTAGCCACTAGACCACCGCGGCGGGGCCTAGAGGAAAAGCTACCTGTATGCATTAAAACATATGACCACTCGGGTGCCGCCATGATGAAACGATGCTCAGCTCTTGGCTGGCGTACACTAGCATTTGCCACTGTACGTTGCAATATCCCCTCGCAGTGTTTCCTGTTTCGTGCATCTCTGTTGAGTTGCAGCAATGAACACATCAAGTCGCGTTGTTCGCTCATTGCAAAAAAAAAAACGCGAATGACGAGTCAACCGGTGTGCAAGCAAGCCGGATTCAGGCCGCACGGCCACGCTCCTAAATGTTGATACGGTACAAGGATTGTGGTGCTATCTAATAAACAAATCTTCAAGCACTCCTTTCTGTACAAATTAAATTGCATAAATGGTCATTGTATCTTGCCTAAAGGTAGTTGAAATCAACATCGAACAATTTCCGTTTCGTTACAATGCGAGAACATGCTTGTTTATAACTTTGAATGCAGGAATTTCAGTGTTATATATTGCTATAGTTACCCTTTTTAATATATTGTATTGGCAACAATAACAACGCCCGAAGATGTCAGCCCTTTGATGATTATAGCTTTTCCGACCCAGCTTTTCTTTTATGGTCTGCTTTATTACGTCTCCGTTACCGCGTTAAAATATTTGGACAAGCTTTATATGACTCAGAACAATACTGCGCTAATTAGAGATACGCTGCGTTCATGTTTATTTATGATTGATTGGTGCTTTTTAGCGGAAACACTTTGTAAACGCGAAAAAAGATACAAGCACTATCGTGTTTATGTGGTTGAACACTTGATTGTTACAAATTTGCCTAGATTCAGACCCCACCTGATCCAGGATATTCTTTAAATGCGAAGCATTTTTAGCGAACTTCGCTGACTTTGAGCGTATTTGGAGCGTATCAAGCCGCCTATGACTTCGTGCTCTCCGGACGGTATCGTTCAGGTGATTGATACCAAAGTTTGTGTGGCATACCATAATTGTAGGATGAACATGAACGGCAGGTCATATTATAAAAAAATCATGACTAATATATAATGAACGGTATAGTTTACACGTCATGGCCGTGGGGCTCCAGTAGCCGTTTCCTTGGGTTGATATATACAAAGATTTGTATGATGAGACATTTCTGCATGAGCAACTTAATTTACCACTGGTAATATAAAAATAATGATGTGGAAGTCATGTACATGATATACATGTCACGCTCACGGCTTTTTCGCTACCTTGATATACTCCAAGTGCTCGACCCTGCATCGTCTTCTGATATTCGACCCGGCTTTTAGTCGTGACAATATCCTCATGCTCATATGTCATCGTTCACTCAGAGGGCCTGTCGAGCCAAAATGGCGTACTACACGTGTGCCCAAATAGAAGTCTTGCCGACAATACATTAGTGCTTCACCGATAATTTATCGGATAAGAGTAACTTGACTCTAAAAGTATGAACAGACATGCGTTCCTCCCGACGATTCACTGGTTGCGCCAATAATTCAATGATAAGAACAGACAGACAATGAAGCCAATTAAAACCGAGAGTTGTGCCCTTGTAATGTGGCAGTCTCTCCGACGCCGTCACGCTGGTACCATCAGCTGAGCTCCTTCTTTAATGGTTTCACATAGTCACTTTTTCTCGCGAGCAGGGTTATCCGGATCGATTTTCTTGACTATGATCAACTTTATGGCCGCTTCTACACAAGCCTAGCTAATGCGGTTCGAGCTTGCGTCAAATGAAATGCACTAGGTGGCACTTGTTTACCATAAAACATTTAATTGACAAAACTCAGCGTACGCTATTTCCACAGAGCCCTTTATCAGCAATGTTGTTTCTGCAAGAACCGCTTGAACATCAAAACTTTGCTTGCCACTACAAAAAACAATTTGATTAACATGCACTTCAATTGAGTTTTACCTTCCCTATTGGTACGAGAGATTATCTCAACTTTTATGTCTGATGGACACCGCTGGAAGCCTTCAACTTGCAGCGACGCGGCAATCGTTGTACACGCATGAGTTTCACTGCTATCCACTTTTATGTCTGATGGCGACAGCTCAAAGCCTTCTACTTGCAGCGAAGCGGCAATCAGATCATGGTTAATACGAATGGGTTTTGATGGTGACTAAAAATGCGCGTGTGACAACGGTGAAGGAGCCTTGTGACAACCGCAGCTCGCAAAGATCTCCTGCGAGCTGCCGTAGACACAAGACTCCAGTACCTTTGTTTTTTGCAGTATATTTTAATATCATGTGATGCTGGTCGCAGGGGCATTCTTATGACTTTCGGTTTCCACTAATGACGTGCTAACTTCTGAAAGTACCAAAATGGGGGTGCTGTGCCACCAAGTACAAACTGACCTATATCTTCATATCCAAGTAATTACTGCCAAGAGATGCATTCGGTTCCACCATTGTCATTGCCACAAATCCCGTATAATTACCTCTAACACAGCATTGTGTTACTGAAAAGAAGTATAGTACAAGCTAGCTCTCTGAGCCATTTGTGCCGCAGCGCGTGGACGTGTTCTCTCATATTTGTGGCGAAAAAAGAAACATATTGGGAGGCATTTGTGAAATATTTGTGCTTTTAAATGATGACTCACAAGTCCCTTAATTTCTCACCGCCCTCAGCAACAGCCCGCGGCAAACATTAATAGAGGAACGCAGCATTAGCACGTGTCTGATGGTTTATGAAAATTGAACCTCGCGCCAATTTTACCTCCTAGCTTGGTTGAATGTTCGACACCGATATACCCAGCTTGATACAGTTCACGTGCGTATGCTAGCTTGATGGTTAACCGAACTGGGAGCGCGGGGGTAAACACAGACACAAAGCAAAGAGGAGGCACACAGCATGAGCGCTCGTGCTGTGTGCCTCCTCTTTGCTTTGTGTCTGTGTTTACCCCCGCGCTCCCAGTTCGCTGAATCATCACGAATTACCAACTAGTCCACCTTTCCATCCCATGGCTATGCTACCTTGGTTACTTTGTAGACTTCACAATGTCCCACTTGTTTTAACTTAACGTGATCAACTCACCAACATAAAAGTATACACCGTAATGAATGGCGTTTGGCAGCAACGCCTGATTTAAAAGCTTGCTTATGTCGCATACAAAAATGAAAATATTCTTGACACATGTAAACACAGGACTGTCGCTGAATACTCTGAAGTGATGCTTATTGAGGAAGCGTTTTTTTTGTTGGGTGACGCTCCCCTTTACACAGATCATTCGAAAAATTCTTGCCATCAGACCACACCTAGTAAAGCTGCTTGAAAGCAATCGGCTGGTTTTATGGTTCCCCAGTGAGTGAGGAGCCGTTCAGAAGTATCTTTTATTTACAAATGACACCCCATATTTTACACCTTTACAATCCGACAGCCACTGCAGAGGTGCATACTATTGCCTACACGTCGCCAACGGAAGACATAAGTTCACGAGTATACAATGACTTATGGAAGTGACACGCTGATGAAGGCTTTGTGCAACTGCAGTGTGAGTAAAAAAATCTACCTATTTCCTGGGTAGCTAATGTCAGTTTTGAACTCATTTGCACGGTCCCTTATACTTATTCGCACGTCACCATGCCCACTTTGGCGGCTTACATAGCGTGTAATTCGGAGCATTCTCAAACAACTACCAAAGTATGTAATGAAGTCCAAGTGTGCTTAAGCCATAATACCGAGTATAGCGCTGGTGACCATGATTTGATACTGTTCGCAATCTCCAGCGCAAGACGATACCAGTGACTTAAATTTTGAACATCCAGAATACATTAGAAAACTGATAAAAAACACCAGCCACTTCGGTACACAACACATATGCTGACGAGTTCTAACTGCTTACGGTCTTCGAAGAGGCAGAAGCATTCTTGGATGACGCAACCGTTTGTCTTGGTCCGCGTCACGAATTTCTCACGTGCGCACTTCTGGTAGCAGTCCGACACGTCGCATGCTGCAAGCAAAAAAAAAAGAACGAAACACTCAGTGATTGCTCGCGCACTAAGAGTTTGACGATAATCAGATTCACCCATCCTTTACTGTGATAGCAATTATATGGACACTAAACTCAGAGAAGTGTTCTCCGAATGCACGGGATTGATCGGGTGACCTCTCGCTCAGCAGCTCTTGTCATTCAGCCCCAGCAACAGATATCCTTAAGCAAACTAGCGGCGAGCTGTTTATCTACACCATTTACCGCTGGCTACGCCGCTCTCTCGGAAGAATATCAGCGTGTTCGCAATGTGATGCGTTAGTTCATAACCTGCACTGCAGCCTACGGGGCATAGTAGCCCGTGTCCGTGCGCGCACTTGTCTTCGGGGGGAGGGCAATTTGTTCCTCGCGTGTCTTCGCTGTGAGGATCGCGCTTACGTTATGGCAGCACACGCGCGCACACTCAGTCATAGTCCAGTCTTCTCTTTCATGGTGTGTGACATGGCTGTTCCAGCCGCTTGTTCAGGTTCGTGTCGCGTAGGAATTTCAACAGAGCTTTTGTCACCTTCTGTTGCAATGTCTTCTTTCGGGCACTTGAAATAATAGTGTCCACAGACATTTGGCTACTGTAGATGCGCGCAAGAACGGATGCCGGTGACTGTCTCTGGATGTCATACAACGGACACTCGCACAGAATGTCGTGTAGCGTCTCTTCGCAACGACAGGCATCGCAGAGAGCGTTGTCGGCCATTGTTATGACAAATGAATAAGATTTTGTAAATGCCACTTCTAACCATAAGCGACGAAGAAGGGTGGCTTCTCTTCGGTAGAGCCTACTGGGCATGCGGAGAGCCATCAAAGAGGACAGGTGGTGTGGACGATTCGTCTCGTTGCTTGGTGGGCACCACAGTGAAAACGTAATTTCACGCGCAAGTCGTCGAATATTACTGGTAGCATCGGTTCGCGAAAGTGTTATGGCTTCTTCTCGTGTTCCCTGAAGAGCTGCCCGCGCGGCAGCATCGGCCTGTTCGTTCCCTAGGACGCCGCAGTGACTTGGCAGCTACTGAAACGTCACATGATGCCCTTTTTTGTGTGAAGTGGGGAGAAGGCATCAAATTTAAAAAAAAAACAAGCTGTTCGTATATCCTACGACGCAGCGCTTAGAGCACAGATTGTAGGGCAGCCTTTGAGTCGCTGAAAATCGACCATTGTTGTGGTGGTTCCCGAGTGACCACACATAGTGCAGCGCGCAAAGCAGCTAGTTCCGCTGCTGTAGAGGCCGTGGAGTTATCAGTCCCAAAGTGGATGGTAATGCCTCTTGCTGGGACAACTACTGCACCGGACGAACGCTGGCGGTTCGTGGAGCCATCAGTATATACATGTAAACTGTCTGAATATTTCTCGTGCAAAAAAGAAGAGACAGTTGTTTCAGCACGGACGATGAGAGCTCAGATTTCCTCCGGATTCCTGGTACACTAAGATGCACTGTGGGTCGAATAAGACACCAAAGAGGTATTGATGGTTTAGATGCACGAGTGAAGTCCGAGGGAAGTTTCTCGTTGTACTTCACAATCATTTTAGTGAACAATTCTTGGCGCCTCTCTGAAGGCAACAGTGCAAGGTGATGACAGGGAGCACGTACAAAGTGTCTGAAGTGCGCTTTCAGGACTTCTACAGCAATGTGAGTTTGTATCTGATAGTCACCAGCAATTGCAGTTGTTGCCTCTGTTGACGTACATCTAGGCAGACCAAAGCCCACTCTCAGTGCTTGGGCTTGCACTGCCTGTAGAACACGAACATTGTTCTGGCAGGTATTGCTCAGCACGGGTAATCTATATCTCAGGAAACTGAGATACAGGGCTCTTTAGAGTTCCATCATTGCTTCTACTGACACCCCCACGTCTTTTCGTCCAGGAACTTGGACAATTGGAAAATAGCGCTTCTTCATATAGGCCACATGCGGACTCCAACAGAGGTCCCTATAATAGTGATGCCCAGAAACCGGTGGGTCCTGGCGTAATAAATGGGCCGCTCGCAGATTGAGATGGCATAGGGGTCATTGCTTTGCGGGTGAAGGCCACCAGCGCGCATTTTTCTGGTGATATGCTGAGACGTAGTTTTAACAAGTAGTTGGTAATTATACTTGCTGCTCTGTGAAGCCGGGACCGTATCTGAGGAAGTGTGACTACCGAAGTCTAGACACAGATGTCGTCGGTGTATATTGAGATCTTAATGGTACTTGGAAAGTATTCAGCAAGGCTAATTAGTGCAAGAATAAATAGCGTCGGGTTAACTCCGCCTTGAGAAACACCTTTGGAAGTATAGCGTCGCGTAGTTGGGCCATCTTCTGTTAACACAAAGAATGTTCTCGCAGCCAGGTGACTCGAAATCCACCGAAAGACACGACCACCAAGGCCAACCACTGCGAGAACACCCGAAATGGCTTCACGTAGTTCGTTATCATACACGCCTTTCACATCTAGAAACAAAGCTGTGGCTGGTCGCTTACGGGATCTTTCGTGCTGAACGTACGAATTTACATCAAAGACATTGTCAATGGAAGAGCGGTCGCATCTGAAGCCAGCCATGGAATCGAAATAAATCTTGTAGTAATCAAGATACCTCTCCAGGTGGCCTAGTATCATCCTTTACATTATCTTACCTATGGAGCTGGCCAGTGCTAATGGGCCGTATGAGGCGAGTTCAAGTAGGGATTTTCCCTGCTTCAAGATGGGTACCCAGCGGCTTACTTTCTAGTCGTCAGGAACATTGCCATCCTGCCACGAGATGTTGTAAAGGCTCAAAAGTGCTCTCCTTGCACCTTAGCCAAGGTTGCACAAGGCTCGGTATGGAATACCATCTGGACCCGGAGAAGTTGAACGCCTGCAGAGAGCTAGTGCCGCCTCGAGCTCCTCCATTGTAAAAGGGAGGTCCATGTGGTAGTCACGGGAGTAGGGGACGTCACCTCTCACCGGGGAATCTGGACGAGTGCCTTGGTTGGCGATCTGCCCACAGAAATCTTCTGTGACATCAATGTCTTGCCGCCCTTGAAAGAGCACGAGTGCTTTAAAAGGAAAACGCTGTTCCGTAGGCTGACGCAGATCTTGCACTGTTTTACAATTGTGTAAGAGTGGCTTGCGAGGGTGTAGTGGCTGGAAAAATGTCCATAGTTCCGACGCTAATCTATCCATGCGACGCCGAATCTTCTTTTGAATCCTCCTGGCTTCTTTAAGATCGTGAATTGATTTTTTGTACCGATACCGACGCTCCGCCCGGCGTCGAATTGCTCAGAGTCGCGTCAACTATATGTCAAAGTCGTTTCGTGCGGAAGACATCGTCACCGTGTGAGTGGCATCTTGCAGTGTGCTCTTCATTGTTTGTACTAACCCAGATCGTAGGCCATCGCTGCAAGCATCTTTAATGTCAGATTTGAAGTTGGTCCATTAGATTGCTCGAGTGGTCGTTTGTGGACAACAACTAGACAAGCCTTTGATGTTAAGGTAGATTGAAATGTGATCACTTCCTCGTGTCTCAACATTTGGAAACCACTTGACATATCTCGCGAGGGAGTCGGAGACGAAAGCAAGGTCGAGACAGCGGTCGTATTGTCACGTAGCCGCGATGATGAAGGAACGTGCACGACAGTATTGGGAGCAAGCCGCAACAATCTTTTATTTCACTGGGCTGGCCTGCGCCCGAAAGAAACAAGTGAACCGCCGTACAGCTGGCGAACTACTACACCGGTGCCTACGGCTGCCCTCGGCTTATTCGTGGGGGGCGTTTTCCGGTAAAACGCGGCACGAAGATAAGTTTACGGATCACGCCTTCATGACGGAGCGCAGATACACACTAGCCACGTGCGTCAAAAGCAAAGCGATAAGAATGGCAAGTGATTGCGGCATTACTCTCTTTTAAATAAGCATCGGCCGATGCTTAAAAGAGCGAACATTTAAAACCGAGAACAGTGTCACAAGAACACACGAGAACAAAAAGGAAGATCAAAATTCGCAGTTGATATTGCAAACTGTAAGGTCTATTACCGCGTGTAATAAGGTTTAAGGCGCACGACATGCACAAGTTCTGGGTTAGCGCGGCGCCGTTGCGGTGTCGTCGCGCCATCGGGGACAACTTCATAGTCCAGTTCACTAACACGACGTATGACCTTGTAAGGTCCAAAATAACGGCACAACATCTTTTCGCTGAGTCCTCGGTGGTGAATGGGGGTCCAAATTCACACGCGGTCACCGGGTTTGTATTCCGTATGGCAGCGGCGTAAGTTGTAGCGTCGAGCGTCAATGAACTGCTGTTCCTTAATCCGCAGGCGTACAAGTTGTCGGGCTTGTTCGGCACGTTGAAGGTAGGTGGCGACGTTGTGGTTCTCTTCTGTGACATCTCTTCTGTGAGCATTACGAACCACTCCAACGATCGCCATCACCCGTCCACTCACCTGTTTTGTTGGAAGGGCCACGAAAAGCAGACCTCTGGAGTCCCCCGACCAACAACGCCCACTATGCTTTCACTGCGGTGAGCCAGGCCACATCCTCAGATACTGCCCTTACAAACGCATGGGACTTCGTGGTTTTGCCCTCAACGCACCACGACCGCGACCCGGACAGCGACCACGTGAAGTTGAAGGCTACTCGCGCCATGCCGAGTATCCGCCCACCCGTCCGTCACGATCACCATCACCGCTATACAGCCGCTACACATCGCCAGGCTGTGGCAACGCGGCACCAACGCGAGGAAGGTCCCCGAGCCCTCGTAGGGGAAACTGAGTAAAGCAGCCTTTGGAGGCGAGGTTGCTTGCCGGCGAATAAGCCGAGGGCAGCCGTGGGCACTGGTGTAGTAGTTCGCCAGCTGTACGGCGGTTCACTTGTACCTTTCGGGCGCAGGTCAGCCCAGTGAAATAAAAGATTGTTGCGGCTTGCTCCCGATCCTGTCGTGCACGTTCCTTCATCGTCGCGGCTACGGGACAACTGGTGGAGGTGCTGGGTAAGTACGTCCACTGACAGTCACTCGTGCTGTGCATCGTACCGTTGGCAACACGAGATGGCCTCCGGCTGTGCGGATCACGGGACCATCCCATCTAGTCATTACCTTCTTTAGTTGCTCTGCGAAGGCTCCGCTTATTACAGAAAAGTCAGCTCCTGTGTCGATAAGTGCTGTTACACTACGGCCGTCTATTAGTACGTCTAGGTCAGAGATTCTCGATCTCGAGTTGGACGTCAGTCTTGGTGTCGAATCACGGCTTCTGCGAGTGCTGCAAGTGCGGTTGGGGCGTGCCATGAAGCTTAGTGCGAAGTGTCGTCGTAGCAGCCGTGGTGTCTCCGTCGGGGCGCCATCGTGGTGTGGTATGATGAGGTTCTTTGTCTATTCGCCGGCAAGCACCCTCGCCTCCAAAGGCTGCTTTACTCAGTTTCCCCTACGAGGGCTCGGGGACCTTCCTCGCGCGGCCGCCGCGTTGCCACGGCCTGGCGATGTGTAGCGGCTGTATGGCGGTGATGGTGATCGTGATGGACGAGTGGGCAAATACTCGGCACGGCGCAAGTAGTCTTAAAGTTCACGTGGTCGCTGTCCGGGTCGCGGTCGTGGAGCGTTGAGGGCAAAACCACGAAGTCCCATGCGTTTGTAAGGGCAGTATCTTAGGATGTGGCCTGGCTCACCGCAGTGAAAGCATAGTGGGCATTGTTGGTCGGGGGTTCTTCAGAGGTCTGCTTTTCGTGGTGCTTCCAAAAAAAAAACAGGTGAGTGGACGGGTGACGGCGATCGCTGGGGTGGTTCGTAATGCTCACGGCACATGTTGGCGGTACCCCTTGGGCTGCGTACTGCGGCAGCGTAACTTTTTTCCTGGTTTTCTTGACATGGAGTCGCCGTCCGTCCGAGAAACACCCAAAGCAATGCGAACTTCGTCGCGTATGACATCCGTGAGTGACGCTTCTGGAGGCTGCGAGGGTGATGGTATAAGTAGCCGCAGCTCCTCGTGGACGACTTCGCGTATTATTTCACGCAAATTGCTGGTACTTGCAAACGTTGCCTGAAGGTACATGGAAGCTATGTGCGCTGTACGGTTGTAGTGGCGGTTTCGGGAATCTAAGGTCTTCTCAATGGTGGATGCCTCTTGCGTGAACTCGGCAACGGTTTTCGGCGGGTTGCGAACTAGGCCAGCGAAAAGGGACTCTTTACTCCTCGCATTAGAAGCCCAACCTGCTTTTCCTCTGCCATATTCGGATCCACACGGCGGATGAAAAGCTTCATTTCCTCGACGCATATAGGCACAGTTTCGTTAGGCTTTTGGATCCTCGATTGTAGCAGAATTTCAGCCCTTTCTTTGCGCAGCATGTTAGCAAACGTCCTCAAGAAATCAGTCTTGAACACCTCCAACGTAGTCAAAGAGGCCTCGTGGTTTTCAAACCATGGTTTAGCGGGGCTGTCGAGTGCGAAGAAAACGTGACTCACCTTCATCTCGTCATCCCATCTGTTTAGTGAAGCCGCCCGAGTGAATTGGTCGAGCCAATTTTCTGCATCTTCTGCAGGCGAACCGTGAAAGGTTCGAGGCATTCGAGGCTGTTGCAAGATGACAGGGGTGGGCGCAGCTGGTAGGCTCATGGTTGACGTCGAGTCTTCTTTTTTCTGTCGAGTGTACTCCGGTAGTGTTCCGGGTTCCGGTGGCAACCCTTGTAGGCGGCGGCTACTGCGAGTCTTCGTCGCTGCTTTTGGGGGCCTCGTCCTTTCGTGCAGCTGTTGGCTCAGGGACCTGGTGCATACCCCGCACCTCCACCAGTTGTCACGTAGCGGCAACGATGAAGGAGCGTGCACGACAGGATCGGGAGCAAGCGGCAACAATCTTTTATTTCACTGGGCTGACCTGCGCCCGAAAGAAACAAGTGAACCACCGTACAGCTGGCGAACTACTACACCGGTGCCCACGGCTGCCCTCGGCCTATTCGTCAGGGGCGTTTTCCGATAAAACGCGGCACGAAGTTAAGTTCACGGATCACGCCTTCATGACGGAGCGCAGATACACACTAGCACGTGCGTCACAAGCAAAGCGATAAGAATGGCAAGTGATTGAGGCAGTATGTCACCCCTCGAAGAAAAGTGGGGCTTCCGTTGTTCAGAAGAGTAAGACCATAGTTGTAGGCAATGTTTGCTAACCTGCGTCCTCTTGCATTTGTTCTCGCACTTCCCCATGCGTGATGGTGTGCATTGAAATCACCTATGATGACCCATGGTGCAGGACACGCTCTCAAAATATCCGCTCATCTCCTGGAATCGAGATTATTCGAAGGCGATATATAAATGCATATGAGAGTAAACATGAGTTTGTTCTTTTTCACAGTGATGGAGACATACTGATTGTCAGCGTGAGGCGCAACTGGTTGCAAAAGTACGTCAGTTCACGATGAACAAAGACGATGATTTTGCTGCACACACCGTTTGTTGAAGACATGACAGCTTTGTACCCCGAAAGTCTTATTTGTTTTGACAAATTGGGTTCACAAATGACGATGAGTGGAAACACATTGGTGTACCCAAACTGACGAAAATCTGAAAGGCGTGATTCTAGTCCTCTGGCATACCATTGGGCGACTAATGCAGCCTTGACTTCTTCACGAAATGATTAGGTGTGTGTAGCCATCTTCCTCGTTGAGAGATTCAAGCACTGAGCTTATGACGTCGAATACTCTAAGTGCGAGCAGATGCTGTCTTCATGTCGACTAATATTGCTCGGATGGCTCCAATAAGAGAAAGCAGCACCGAGATCAATTGAGGATCTGTTTTAGCCAAATATTTCATGGTTGGAGACGGCTCTGGTGTGGCCACCACCTGCTGAGATTCCTTGGCAGAAGAGCAGGTCTGGAGCGTGGGCCATTTCTCCAGAGAAGAAGGCTTCTCCACTTCTTTTGTAGAAATGGTGGGTCCTTTTATGGCGTTACTCAGTGGAACCGCTAAAGAGTGAGAACTAACATTTCGGGAATGTGCCTTCCTTGAAGACTTTCGATGAGGCCGACATCGACGCCGACGCCGGACTACTTCGACTGCCTCCCTGTGTGTCGATTTGTTTCGCGCCATTTGAGAACCACGCGCTCCTTTAGGATTCGAGGACAGTCTTTCAACGAGGCAGCGTGAGGACTGCTGCAGTTTGCGCATTTCAGAGTAGTCGCCGGACAGATGTCTTCGGCATGTGGTTCAGCGCAACGAGGGACACATTCGTGAGTTGGGGGATACGCCCTTGACATGGCCTAGCTTGAAGCACTGGTCACATTGAAGTGGCTTTTGAATGAATGGTCGAACCAGATGTCGGAAATGTCCAACTTTAACGTGGGATGCTGCACAATCTCCATTGAAAGCCACTTTTACGCAGCGCGTATTTCCAAGGCACCGCACTTGCGTGATGACAGTTCTGTCGTTTGCAGGCTTGATGAGGGTAGGCAAGTCAACATTAGGAATGGCAATGTCCATGCATGTCATAAATTACACCGGAAATTGACTTTTCATCTATTGGGACAGAAGGGCGCATTTTTATGCCGCCTAGCTCAGTCATTTGCTGCAGCTGTCCTAGCGTACTCACATAGTGCGTCTATGGCGAGAATATTCTTATTTGGGTTTACTCTTACGTCCTTAATTTGATCTGGAACCGCACATTCCACACCAACGGAAAGGGCTTGTCTGTCCAGCAGTCGTAGGTTGCTTGAATGGTCTTCCGGCATGAAGATGATGACGTGTGCCAGCGCGCAGGCCTTGACTGTACAGTCACTGTACTTGCAGGAGTTGATTCTGATGTATTGGCAGTCCTTGTCTTCGCCCTATTTTCCCGGACAGGCATAAAGCTGTCATCGAATGTGTCGTCTTCCGACATAGAATACAGACTGGTGTTTTCAGTGGTCAATGGGGGAATAAGCTCGCTTCCTTGTGGTTGACGGGTGTGAGGACCTTTGACCAGGTGGACCTCTGGCATGCTCCACTGCCATCACCACAAGACGTGGAGTCGAGAAACCTAAAAGACCGATGGTTTCACTAAAAATACAGAGCGCAGAAACCTAAGCGACTCAAAATTTTACGAATGCCTCCCAGGTGATCTGGCAGGTGAATACAAACGTATCGTATGAACAGAAATAAAAAAACCAACACTAACCAAAAACAAATGCGAGCAGCATACCTTCATCCCAGTCGCTTCTACGTCCTCCATAAAGTTCTTAAACCCGGTGACCCAGGTCGACCCATCATACCAGGCATAGGTAAAATAACTGAACTCATTTCAGGGTACGTGAAAAAAACTAATAAGTCACATTCTATGCACCCTCGCGTCGTACATAAAAGACACCACACAATTTCACCGAGACATTGCAGGTCTGTGTGTGCCGAAAACTCGTACGTTACACCTGATGTGTCCTCATTGTATACAAATAGTCCTCACGATGACGGCATAGCTGTATTACAAAACATACAAAGGTTATACACAACCTGACACCCCAGATTTCTCTGCCATCGCAACTTTGACGAGGATGTTCCTAGAAATAAATTCCTTTGAATTTAACCAAGAGTATTTTCAACAAATTTGCGTGGTCACTGTGGACACCGAAATGGCACTCAATTATGCCAACATATTTATGAGAAAGCTATAATTCAAATTTCTGGCCCAAAGTTTCTTGAAACCACTTTTACTCAGAAAATACATACACGACATCTTTCTTATTTGGACCCACAGCGAGGATGAACTTCTCTGCTTTATCGAAACTTACAAGGCTGTAGACCTAAAGATACACTTTACACACACCAATTAGAAAACAACCGTTAGTTTCTTGAAGTTACCATAGCAATACAAGAAGGCAAAATTTTTACAACCCTTTATCGCAAACCAATGGATCGACAACAATACCTTCATTACCAAAGCCATCACGCACGCCACTGTAAAACAGTATCCAGTACAGCCATGTTCACCAGTTTAAGCAAGTCTGCTCTAGAGACGCTGATTTCGAAACGAGCGAATGTAGGCTAAAACTCATACTCAATGACAAAAAATACTCCCCAAATGTAATTGATAACGCTGTCCGGAAAGCTAGAAAACTGAGGCGTGATGACATACTTATGAAGCGACCATCGCAAGAAGACCCGCAACGAGCAAACCTCTGCTTAACTTACAGCACAAACTTTCCCAGTGTAAACAAAAACCTTAAACAAAATTACAACATTCTGGATCAAAGTCAACGTCTGAAACGCACATTCCCATCCGCTCCTGGCGTCATATACCGATGACCACGCAACCTAAAGACACACTTGTCCACTTTCAAATCAATACTTCGCCCCCTAATAACTCTTGCCGGTGTTGTTTAAATCGCGATGTCTTGTATGTAAACCGATGCGAGAAACACAAAGCGACCAGCATACAAAGCGACCAGCACACAATCCAAGTTTTCAATTAACATGCGAGGAAACAAACATGCGAGTCCTCGAATGTGGTATACCTACTCGAGTATAACGTGTGCAGTATACAGTACATCAGACAAACAGAAACACCCCTTAGAATTCGTTTCAATAATCATAAAGCCCATGCGAAATCAGCCCCAAGTCTGCCTCTATCAAAACATCTCAACCTTCTCGACCATGCATTCGACAAACTACCAGTAACACGCTTACAAACGGGATTTAAATCAAACTGAGAACGGGAACAACGAGAGTCATACCTCATCCACCAATTTATTACCCTCGATAGAAGAATAAATGAGAATTCGGATACACTTGCAGCAATTAAAGCATTAGAACACAATAACGGCAATAAGGACAATAATATCTGACTTCACGGCACTGCAGGTGCGATGGGCACTGGACAACTGAAAATACTTCTAAGTGCAACTACTCTTTCTAAGTACAACTTTCGTCTGTTTCTGTTGCACCTTACCATCCAATCAATTGTGCTAAGCATGACATGTCTAACAGCAACCCTGTACACAACAAGGAGGCCCTTACCGCTTAATGTAGGCGCGGGCCAGAATTGACATTCCGCCCACTTGCAAGCCTCAAAGGCAATACGCGGCACCCCTCTTTCAACGACGAGACTTCCACGAGGCGCTGAGTAGCTAAAAGCTTGAACTTCTTAAAAAGCTCTTTTTTCCAATCCGAACTGCCAGATCCATGCGGCGCCATCTGGTCGAGAACAATACGTTGGTGGAAGAAAGGATACGCATGCCGCAGACACCTTAAAGGTGATCGTCGAAAAAAAATAGTGTAAGGGGGTGGCCGGAGGTGGGGTCTACCTCATTTTATTATTGCTTCTTTTCTTTATTTTTTCTTTTTTTGCGTACACTCTCTCATTTAAGATTGTATAAAGCGGAGCACCAAGAAACTGTACCCTCAATCCTGATGAAGGCCAGACTCTGGCTGAAACGTGGAAATAAACCACGTTATGTCACCTCACGGAGAATCTAATTGACTATATATATATATATATATATATATATATATATATATATATATATATATATATATATATATATATATATATATACACTCATATGTGCCACCTTTGCCAGCCTTGACGTATGGCCCTTTCCGTAGCGCCCTCACTGCTACTTTTCTGGTTCAATAAACCTCATCACATTTGGTGGAGGTTGCTGAGATCAACAAGCAGACCTGGAGGTCCACCCTTGAAAGCTGGCCGAAGGAACACCCCGCAACATGACAGACACAGTCAACAAACAGTGCATCCCAGCACGGCCAGCTGCCCCGTCTCTATGCCCCGGTGCTACCCGTCAACAGAACCCGCCCTTCTTCCACGGCAGTGGTGAGCAAGACGTCGGAGACTGGCTTTCTTTTTACGAACGCGTAAGCACCAGCGGCAAGAGGGAATATCACTCTAAGCTCGTCTACTTGATAGTTAACTTGGCTGACGTCGCTAGGCTTTGGTTCACTAACCGCGAAATCGCCATCGCCAACTAGTCCACCTTCAAGACCTTCGTCACCAAAGCGTTCGGCCGACCAGACGTCCGCAAGCTCCCAGCTGACCAGCGTCCACGCCACAGAGCACAGCAGCCTGGCCAGACGTTTCTCAGTTATAATGAGAATGTGCTTTAATTCTGGAGGCAAGTTAACCCATCTATATTTTAAGAAGAGAAGATCCGGCACACTCTTAAGAGTATCAACGATAGCGCATTCCGGATGTTGCTGGCGAAAAGCCCGACCACTGGGGTAGTCCTCGTAAGCCAGTGCGACAGTTTCGATGAATTTCGCCGTCAGCGTTCCATCACCCGGCTGAGTGTCCCGCCAGAAGTTTCGATATTGGCCGTCGCAGTCGCAAACGGCAATGTTCTGCAAGAAACTCTAACCAAATTAAGGACTTTATCAGAGAGGAAGTCGCCCGACAGCTCTCCCTGCTGCCTCATTGCAACGCGCCCACCGTAAGCTTGCCTTCGACATTGCAGCAGGCCATACGCACCGAAATGTGTGATTCCCTCTCTGCAGTTCCGGCCTCTTAGCAGTCCCCTTCCTTGCCATCTCTTGACTGCTGGCTATGCGCCACAAGCGCCAACTTCGCGTCTCAGCTACGCAGCTGTTGTCGCGTGGCCTGTGCCGCATCCAGGCTTCTTTTCGGCACCACCTCATCCTGCCTCGACTCCAGTTTACAGGCCCCCACCTCGCGTTTTCTGTCCATCTGATGCATTGCGCACCCATAACAGTCGCACTATCTTCTTCGCGTGTGGCATCGCTGGCCATATAACACGCGTCTGCCGCCGCCGTCCCACACAAGCGTACGCCTCCTTCGGAACTCCTACCTACGCGCCGTACCATGCCACCACATCTGCATCTTAACAGAGGCACTCCGACTCAGATCGCCGTTGATCAAGTGCTCGTTTTTGATCCCCGCGTCACCACTCGCCATCACCTATGCATCGTCGGCCACCTCCTTTGGAGGGAAACTATTCAGTGCACCTCCGGAGGGAAGAAATTCAATTTCTCAATTCTGAAGGCCTCCATTTTTGCCACAAAACATTTTTGATGTCAATGTTGAGAGAGTCGTCGCACTAGCGATTGTTGGTACTGGGAGCCCCGTTTCTGTCATGAACGGAATCTTTTGTTTTTGTCGGAGGCTTAATAAAGTGACCCTGTCTTTCATTGGCATGGTGCTGTCCACGGCTACCGCGCAAAGCATTCATCCCTCGGCTGTGTGTATGGTGCGCGTCGTAATATCTAAGACGTTGTGTCCATCGTCCAACTTTTCGTTCTACCATTTTGCTCTCATGACCTTCTCCTGGGTTGGGATTTACGCAGACTATCGCTGCCTAAACAAGATTGAATAGGCAATTTGATTTTACGCAGACTATCGCTGCCTAAACAAGATTAGAAAAAATACGCCCAATGAATGGGCAACGCTCTTGAATAATTGCAAAGCGCCGGGTACCTTAGATCCTTCGATCTGCTTTCCGGGTAATGGCAGGTGCCAATGGCTGAATGTCATCGCCTTAAAGCAGCCTCTAAAACGCCCGATGGTTTATATAATTTCAATGTCATGCCATCGGGGCTCTGTAATGCACCTGCTACATTTGAGCGCATACTTGATACCAACTTGAGGCCATAAATGGAATACTTGTTTGTGTTACCTGGACGACATCGTAGTCTTCTCAGGTGGTTTCCGAATACACCTTGCTCGTCTCCACGAAATTGTCACGTGTCTAACATCTGCAAGCCTACAACTTAACAGCAAGAAGTGCCGCTTCGCAGCACCCAAACTAACCTTCTTGGGACATGTCATCTCAAAAGAGGGCGTTCTTCCGGATTCCGATATGTGTCGAGCTCTCGCCGAATGCCCTAAACTCACATCTCTGAAAGCCCTCAGAAGTTTTGTTGGTCTCTGCTCATGCTCTCATCGCGTTGTGCATGAATTCTCGTCCATAATCGCACCTCTGACAAGTCTGCTTGCCACCAGCAAAGTTATGTCTGCATGGTCAGCTGCATGTGACGACGCATTTCGCCAGCTGCGCCGCCTGTTGACCTCACCACCTATCTATAGTCGCTAAGACCCCACTGCTCCCATCGAAATTCACACCGATGCAAGTTGCATCGGTTTTGGTGCAGTTTTGACCCAACGAGATTCATCCAAGCTGAATACGTATTTGTTTATGCAAAGCGTGCTCTCAAGAAGGCTCAAATAATAAATTGCTCCGTGACAGAGACAGATTCTTTAGCGATAATCTGGGCATTGACAAAGTTACGCACGTACTTTTACGGCAATCCTTTTGACATGGTCACAGACCACCACGCTCCATGTTGGCTTTCCACTTTGAAAGACCCGTCGGAGCGCCTGGGCGGTTGGGCACTGCAATTGCAAGAATACGATGTTCGTGTCGTATACTGTTCCGGTCACAACCACGTGGATGCCGACGAACTTTCCCGCTTACCAATACCACAAGATGTGGCTTCTCGTCACCCTTTTTCACAACCTTGTTGCCGCTCGACACCACTGAGATGTTTTCGGAGCAGTGTAACTACCCCTACCCTGCCTTCTTACTCGACTACCTTACCGATCTGGCGGCGGTCCCTTCCACGAGAACACTAAGCCGTCAAGCAATCCACGTTTCTGTGCAAGGCAACATTCTGTACCACCGCAACTACATGCCAGGTGGTCAGAAGTCACCCCTTGCAGTCCCTAGTTATATGCGCTCTGACATCTTATGAATTTTCACACAGATACAAACAGTTGAATGTAGCCCTTGCCCTTTTGAATGACAGTAGATCGCAAATCTTCACCAACTCAAGGTCAGTGGTCAAGGGTTTCGCCTCTGGTTTCGTCTGCACTAAAGTATTTAAACTACTTGAAATTAGGACACTTTCTCCACATACCATTACCTGGTTTCCTGCACATCTCGAACCTCTGCTGGACTCTCTAGTAAACCTGAATGTCACTGCTCCCTCCCGAGCGCGTGCCCTAACCCTCCACGCTGGGGAGGACGTAGGTACGCAGGTTGGCAATGAGATGTTCAGGGACGCTTTACTTAGATTCAGTGAAGTGGCTAAACACTGCCAGTTGAATAGGCGGTCATTTGCTCCTCCGCACAACAAGTTGTGTAAACCTCAGGCCATTACATTAGAATAATTCAGACCAGGTGCTATTCAAGCCTCTTTTTTCTCAGCATAGTCTCCTCAGAGGCCTTTGACTCTACTTGTCCTGATTGTGGTGAGGTTAGTGACTTAGCACATATGCTCTGCTACTACCCCTCGTTACTGGGCCCAAGTTGGCTTCCATAAGAAGATTGAGACTCTGCCTTACAAAGTTCAGAGTTGCTAGCACAACTACGGGCTGTCCAGAGAGCCCACGATGCGGCAGTGGGGCTAGGCCTCCCCGTTGCTACGTGGGAGCGGCCCGCGACGTTGCTCTAAAGGAGCAGCGTTTCTCAGGACCCAATAAAGTTCTTTGTCAGTCTGTTTGTTTTGCAGATCCCCAAAGTGCTCACGCTGGTGTACTGAAAATCACGGAAGACTGCGTCAGCGAAACTACTGGCGAGGAATCAATCGCTTTGTGCAGAAATACGTCCAGTTCTGAACTACCTGCTAACAAAAGAAGACACCGCTGCGGAATCTTACTCGCATGCTACAGCCGCTGCCGTGCCCGGCTCGCCCAATTGACTGCGTGGTTATCGACCTCTCTGACCCCCTCCCGTATAATGGCTCTGGATTTGGTGGATTATTGTTGGCATCGATCATCTAAAATACTACGTTGAGACTGCAGCTCTGCCGGTAGCGACCTCTTACAAAGTTGCCCTCTTCATTCTCAGCATCTTCATTCTGCACCATGGTGCCCCACGGGAACTACTCAGTGATAGGAGTCGCGTGTCCCAGTCGGAGGTTATCCAAGCTATTCTTGCTGACTGCAACATCATTCACCGGAAATTTACCAATTACCATCCACAGACAAATGGTCTCACAGAGCTGGTTCACCTCCCACTCAGCAATATGCTGAAGATGTACACCTTCTCCGACCACACTAACTCGAACGCTGTACTACCTTTTGTTACCTTCACCTACAACACAGCCACGCAAGCACCTACCGGCTTTACCCCTTCTTTCTGTTGCACGACCGTGCACTTTCCCGCCCAAAGGACGCCATACTCCCTTACCGCCCTGTTGCATCTGAGTGCTCTCCAGTTTCTGAAGTCGCCAGATACGCCGAACACTGTCAGCAGTTGGCTTGTTCCCTGACAAATGAAGCTCAAGTCGACAAAAGACTCGACATGGCGACGTTCATCACCCAGCTTTTATGTTTTGTGCTGGCTCCCTTATTTGGCTTTGGGTGTCCCCGCACGTCCCTGGCCTTTCTTGTAAACTTCTGGCGCGGTATCATGGACTGTACAGTGTCATTGATGGGACCTCGCTGGTGAGTTGCATTGTTGAGCCCCTCACACAATCGCGATTTGTGCCATTGAGGAGCGAGAACATATACGTAGACCATCTCAAGCCCTACTACGACCTCCTCATGGTGCCTACAACCTAAGTCACCAGGATGGCTGCGCTTCACTCTGGTTCTATTGCTGTAGAGCATATGCGCCAACGCGTATGCACCTTCGGAAGAGAACGAAAAGCCCCGTGCTCTAATTGCGCAGAACCTGCGATCTGTGCCGCCTTCGGCAGCGTTGCCCTATGGCCTGTAGTGCATGATCATCATCATAATTTTCTCAATCACCGCGCCGCGCCTCTCGCGCAGCAGATGCTAGCTTGAGCTGCGCGAGATGGAGAACGAGCTGACACGCCTGGCGTGGCGGACGCTGGTAGTCGACGTGGCTCCGCTTCAGGCCTGCAATAAAGTGGCGAGATCGGCACGGCCCCATCGGCCGCCATCGACGTCATCTCACGTCTCTCTTCTCTCGTCGCTACATTTGGTGACCCGGAGAACACGCCCTTCGCCGAACGGCCCGCTGCCATGTTCCCGCAACTCTGCCCGCCAGTGCCGCCGTACCAATCAACTTACCCCAAGGTATGGTTTATGCAGCTCGACGCCGTTCTTGCGGTGAATGGCGTCACGGACCAGCCGCTGATGCACGCCCTTCTTCAAGACGCCCTTCCGGTAGAGTTGCGTCATCTCTCTGGCACTTCAACCTCCAGCCAGCAGCCTTACGATGACCTCTGCTCGGCGGTGCTTGCCAGACATGGCCTCACCTACCACCCGCTGCCGTTCACCCGCGACTTACAGGTTTCGTCCGCGTCGCAGCGTGCGGTACCCTCCGGCCCAAAAGTCTTCACTGACCAGGACCTAGCTTCCCCGACAACGTCTCCCTCCGCCTTGGATCCGGCCGCTGGCGCGGTGAGTCTCGCACCCGGTCACAGATCCGACGAGGTTCTTGAGGTCGTTCCTGCTGCCGACGACCTCTCCACCACGGGGTGCGTTTTTTCGAGGTCCGCGGCCGATGGTACTTCTGGCATGCTTGCTACCTCCATGTTTTCTATGAGAGCGACGGCACGCGACACCGTGGCCCCACCGGAGTCCATGACGACCACCTTGCCGCCCGCATCGAAGTCTGGCACAGGTGACCTTTCGCCCGTTGTTGACTTCCCTACCTCGAAGCTTTCGCCTTCAACAACGTCCGATAAACGAGACTTAACATCTCGTCTGGCCACTGGCGACGCGTGTCCTGCGCTCGACTGCCCATCCGCCAAGGTTGTCGACATTTGGGCTGAATGCAACCAGTCAGCCACAAGATTTGTGTTTTCATCGTCCTCGGCCGACGACGCTGCAGGCATGCTTGCCGCCGGCTTGTCTCAGCCGACCTCCATGGCTCACGGCACGGCTGACACGTCGGGTTCTGCGACGGCGACGTCATCGAGCGCCCTGGCGTCTACAACGACTGCGGACATCGTCACGCCTGCTGTTCACCCCCCGGTCACGAGGTCTTCAGTGTCAACGATGTCCGGGGGTGCCTCTCCACTCACCTCGGTAATCTGCGTGTCTGGCCGGCAGCAACCATCCTCGCCCTCGCGGTCTCTCGCGGGCGAGGTTGAAGCCAAGGGCTGTCAACCACGGCCAGACTTCCGAGATGTTGCGACTCTGACCGACGCTCCTGAGGACGACGTGCCTGATCTGCCTATGTCACAGCAGACCGCACATCTCACGCCTGGCATGCGGGCACCCATCTTCCATACCGACCTGCGCACGAACCGACGTGCGCCGACTACTGAGGGTGATTCTCCAGGTCAGGGTACGCCCACTGAGCCTCCTCTGGAGTTCATGTCTGCTGGATCCCGTGACACGCCTCCTGCTGAGTTCTTGACGGAAGCCGTGGGCGAGCTGGCGTGTGACTGGACTGTGAGCACACCCTTTTACGGGCCGCATGCGTCATTCACCTCTGCCCGGCGTGTACAATCCTACTTGCTCACTGCCAGCGTGGGTGGTCAGATCCACTCATATTCAGATGCCACTCACGTCACGACACCTGCGTACCGACATCGGCACCAGTGCTGTGCACGCCCGCGAGGGCACCGTCAAGGCCATTGCTTGTCGATGGGTGGTCTGCAGGACTTCACTACGCCACTTCTTATTGCTTCGCGCGCAGGGGCCAAATCGGCTTTTGTGCACCCGTCGTCACCTCACCCTGAACGCATCTTTACTACCTGCAATGCTCACTCGCGACACCCTGTGCGCTCCCAGCTAGCCCCAGCTGGTCATCCTGTCTTCCACTTGTGTGCAAACACAGTTTCGGAACGCTTACTTCTTCGTCCTCTGCGCAACTCCCAGTGTCGCCCACCAGAGACCCACTGGCTCCCTTTGGCCACTACACGTTGACAAACTGGACTTCCTAAACGGACACCTTGCGGATTGTCGTTCATGTACATAGTCTCTTTCTCTTTCTTTGTCATATACACTTCAAATCGCGCAAAGCGCTAGGGGGGGAGCCGTGTAGTGCATGATCATCATCATAATTTTCTCAATCACCGCGCCGCGCCTCTCGCGCAGCAGATGCTAGCTTGAGCTGCGCGAGATGGAGAACGAGCTTCTGGCCTGGCAGTTTGGACGTGGACAGCCACCGCGGCTCCGCTTCAGGCCTGCAATAAAGTGGCGAGATCGGCTCGGCCCCATCGGTCGCCTTCGACGTCGTCTCACGTCTCTCTTCTCTCGTCGCTACAGGCCCTTCTAAGTTGAGAGTGCATTGCTGCACACACACACACACACACACACACACACACACACACACACACATATATATATATATATATATATATATATATATATATATATATATATATATTGTGATGAGCGAGACAGAGAACAAGAGACAACACCTGATCCTGGGCCAGCTGATCTTATTCTGCACTTCGTCCTTCTCTTCTTTTCTCTAGCTACCCGCGCGCCGAAGCACCAGCGTCTTTCTTGGTCATGACACTCGGCCATCATTGCGCGCGCGCGGAGCTGGCGGAAAAGTTTTTGGTGGGTGGGCTTGGCTGCATCGTGATGGTCAGCCCGGACCACAATGCAACATAGAGCGGCGGTCTGGGGGAAGTGTCTCTAGTGGACGGCACTGGCTGCTTCGAGCTGGTCGCTCTTTTGCACACCACAATGCCTCTTGAAAAAACTCAGGCGGCCGGCACTGGCGGCCCCGTTGCGGCCGACGCTCTCGGCCATGCTGCGATTTGGTCCGGGTATCTGCCAGAAGTAGATCTGGTGGTCAATACTGGCAGCATCTCGGAGGTCGGCCTTGGCCACGCTAGAACTGGGGGCCGGAGTCTGCCACAAGTCTATCGGGAGGTCAAGACTGGCTGCATCGTTTTGGTAGGTCTCGGCCATGCAGAGGTTCTCTGTGGGAAGCAGCCAAACATGCACCTGACAGCGCGCTTCGGACGAGCCGCAAAATCATCGGCTGACGTAAAATGCCGGACGAAGGTTGCCGAAAGCGTATCCCAAATGACGCGCTAGGTGCGTTGACTGGTGTCGAGAGTGGGTAAGCAAGTTCTGTGATGTGTGGCAGAAAACATAATTCACGGCTGGTCTTGCAATCTGCGGCAGGACATCCTGTGAAGTTGTCATCATATTGGCTGCGTCTGTGGGGTCCCTCTTGTGGACGCGATCACTCGCCTTGCGGGGCTGTCGAACACTCTGGTCGGTGACCATGGCAATCTCGTAGTGCTCGCAGCACACTTAGCAGGTTATTCTATCGGTACAGTTTGGGGCACTGGTCTTCATTGCCGTCGGCGTTCTGGACCGGCTGCGATGCCGGGGCATCATGATTTGACGCAGGAGCGTCTGCGCCGCCATCTCTGTCTCTCCTTGTTACAGAGGGTCCAGAGGGTCCAGCTACCCCGTGCCCCCTGTATCTCTCCCCACAAAAGAAGACGGGGTGGCCGATGGCTGACACGAATTTGGTTCCGGTACCAGCGACGAGTCTGGAAGCTCATGCGGAGAACTGGAGTGCTCAGCTGGAGCCTCGAGATGGAACCCTTCTTGAACTCCATCCTCGGTACCGGTCAGGTTGGATTGGGGTAGTGGAAGGCAGATCGGAGAGTGTCCGGCCGAAGGCAGCTATGAGCTTGAAGCTCCACTCCGCCCATGACTGCTGCTTCCAACCTTCATACCGGTGCCATGCCGCTGCACCTTCCCGAAGACAGTCTACAGCCACGGTCCATTTCTGAGATTCCGTCCAGGCCTCACGCATTGCTATTGCGTTGATGGTTGCCACCAGGCTGTCGGCGTCGTTCCGGACCACGTGGAATTCTGGTAGTTCGCTGACGGCTGGTGATTGTGAGGTGGCAGGTGGCAACGCAGAGATCACCGACACGAAGCAGTCGAGCTGGTGTGAGAGCTCGATCAGAGAAGACCCAAGCTCCCTGCGTTGCTCGGGTGTGCTTACCTCAAGGTCGTATGAGGCAGCTACATCCAACACTGCGTTAAAATGTCACACAATGCTGGCAAACATTGTAGGAGCTCACTCGGCGATCAACGCTGTCAGTTCGTTAGTCTCGACGAGTGGTAGCGCGATGGTACGCCGCAGGTCCACGGTGCTGTCGGGCGTTAAGCCCGAAGAGTCAATGATTGTGGTCTTTGAGTAAGAAGCAATTGCTGCACTCACCCCGGTGAGGTCGACGAGCAGGGAAGCCTGGACGGCGTTTCGTGGCGGCTCGTTTGTTGAAAGAGTGCGGCAGTGGGAATGTAGGCCATGGGAAGCGTGAGCGGCATTCCCAAAGGACAAGATCCGGTGCGGATCCCTGCCGTGAAACGGTGGCAGGGTGTCAATAAGGTCATGCCCTACAACCCCAGGGGAGGCCTGGACGCCGTCTACTGGTGGTCTGAAGGGTAGCTGAAGCGGCGGGTGGGACCCCGTTGCCAAGGAAGCGTGAACGGCGTTCCTCGATGGAGAAACCCACGATGCCGACGAACAATGAAGACACGTAACGGTGGCCTCCCGCAGAGGGTTCACTTGTTGGCTTGCGCTGACGGCAGAATCTATAGCCAAGGACGCGTGGACGGTGTCCCTTGTGTAGTGCAGGCGCCGAGGAGGCCTTGACGCCGTCCCCGAACGGTGGTGGCAGTGGCGGCCGGTGAACAGCTGCCGAGGAGGCCTTGACGCCGTCCTCAAGCGGCGCTTATCACGGCTGTCCTGGATGACGAAGCCGGGACGTAAGACTTCTTCTTCGTCGACTGCGCCATTGTGATGAGCGAGACAGAGAACAAGAGACAACACTCGATCCTGGGTCAGCTGTTCTTATTCTGCACTTCGTCCTTCTCTTCTTTTCTCTAGCTACCCGCGCGCCGAAGCACCAGCGTCTTTCTTGGTCATGAGAATATATATATATATATATATATATATATATATATATATATATATATATATATATATATATAAAATAAGAGAAAGAAGTGTATACCTAAGGGCTCGTTTTTCCGTGTTTTAACACAATATTATTGAGATCTAACAGACAGTAAGGCCAAGGTATGTACAGGGGAAGTTATTAGAACCAATGGAATGTAAATAAGAAGAAAGAAAAGTGGATGAAAAAATAACCAGCCGTGAGCAGGAATTGAACCTACGACCGTCGAATAACGCGTTCGAGAGCATCGAACGCGTTATTCGAAGGTCGTAGGTTTGATTCCTGCTCCCGGCTGGTTATTTTTTCATCCAGTTTTCTTGTTTCTTATTTACATTCTATTGGTTCTAATAACTTCTCCTGAACAATCCTTGGCATTATTGTCTGTTAAATCTCATCATATCTCTCTCTCTCTCTCTCTATACATATATATATATATATATTGCCACCTAAAGTTGTGAGCCGGAGCCCTAGCGGACCGAAAAGGGAAAAGAGAACAAAGAAGAAGTGCGTGTGAGCGCTTCGTTTAAAGATACACGCTCGTGTCTTTCTGCCGCGCTGTTCCTGTCTTGTCATCACGGCTCTTGGTGCGTGACAAACTGGTGGATGTGCTGGGTAATCTATGCACCGTACCCCTCTACATACCAAGAACTCAAGCGTCGTACCGGTGGTCACTCCTGTGCACCGCGCCATCAGAAGAATCCGAGGGCAATCCCCTGAGTTTGGACTGCTCGTAAACAACATGGCAGCTCCGACCAGCCCTACTGACACCAGCACAAACGATACGAACGGCACAACGCCGCCTTGTTGCACCTTACTCACACCACGAACGCCAAATCCCTTTCATGGCTCTGCACTTGAGGATGTCGAAGATTGACTCGTTCATTACGAGTTCATTGCAGTGCACAACCAGTGGGACGACGCAGACAAACTGCGGCACGTCCATTTCACTCTTCTGGACGCCGCACGTGTATGGTATGAGAACCGGGCAGGTATTCTTACATCGTGGGAAGACTTCAAACACCGACTTTTTGGGACTTATAAGCCAGCCCTGACCAACAGGAGAGAGCTGAGCGCGATCTGCAGTCCCACCGCATACAACTGCCGAATAGGGGTTGCCATGTATGTCGAGGACATGACGTGTCTTGCCCCGCCGCGGTGGTCTAGTGACTAAGGTACTCGGCTGCTGACCCGCAGGTCACGGGTTCAAATCCCGCCAACGGCGGCTGCATTTCCCATGAAGGCGGAAATGTCGTAGGCCCGTGTGCTCAGATTTGGGTGCACGTTAAAGAGCCCCAGGTGGTCGAAATTTCCGGAGCCCTCCTCTACTGCGTCTCTCATAATCATATGGTGGTTTTGGGACGTTAAACCCCACAAATCAATCAACATGACGCGTCTTTTCCACCATGCTGACCCTGGTATGCCAGAAGAAAAAAAGGTACGGTACCTCATGCGCGTGGTGAAAGAATAGCTTTTCGGTGGGCTTGTGCGCAGTCCTCCCAAGACTGTGTCCGAATTTCACAGAGAAGTCGCCACCATCGAAATCACTCTTAGGAACCGAGCCCCGTCATACGAACGGCACGTCAACGCTTCAACTACGAACTATTTGGGAGCTTTCGGTGGCCAAATGGAATTCTTCCGAGAGCTCATACGTTCAGTCATCCGCGAAGAACTCCAGAAGCTGTCAGTGCCCTCGCAGCCCACTATCTCCTCGTTGTCCAGCGTAGTCCGAGATGAAGTACCTTAAGAGAACCTCCTTTCATGCGGGATTATCAACCACCCAGTGACTTCCCCCGCATGCCGTATGCTCAAGCTTTGCGGCAACCTGTTACACCCGCAATCCCGCATCCCGCCGTAGCCGCAGCCATGCTGCAGATGGTCCAAGCGGCGCCATATTACAGCGCACCTCGCCTGATTTCGCGCAAACAACACGTCTGGCATGCGCCAGATTAACGTCTTCTCTGCTTCCACTGTGGCAAAGCCGGGCATCTGTACCGACGCTGTTCTTACCGACAACTTGGACTACGTGGATTTTCGACAAACTCACCACCAGCCAGGTTCGGTCAGCGCCCCCTGAAATTAAAGAGTATGTGGCTCAGCAGCGCGGAACTTCGTCGTCCTTGCACCAGTTACACTCCTCGTCACCGCGGCGATTTTCTCCTAATCACTGTACTTATTTGAGCGTGGCGCAGGGTCGGTCACCCAGTCCACGCCGGGAAAACTAACCACAGCGACCTTCGGGGGCGAGGCCGCTCATACTGGACAAGCTCAAGGCCTCCTACCGACGCTTCCGCAAACTGACGATACTTCGACGACGACGACACCAGCTGGTTCCCGCAAAGATTTCATTAGACATTCTAGTGGTGCTCGACGGTCGCAAAGTCAGTGCTTTAGTTGACACGGGGGCGGACTTTGATATATTAAGTGAAAAACAGGCTGCTCTCCTGAAGAAAGCCACGATGCCTTAGAACCTGAGGCCAATTCGTACTGCTGGCGCGCACATCGTCACGCCACTTGGCGTTTGCACAGCACGAATACAGATTCGTGGTTCTACCTTTGTTGCCAGCTTGAGCGTTCTCCGTCAGTGTTCTCGAGACCTGATCATTGGCATGGACTTCGTGAGGGAGCATGGTGCTATCATCGACATTCGAGAATGCCTCGTGTTTTCAACAAAAAGTGCCACATCAGAGCATAATCCCAGCCACGATCGAGTATGTCTGCGTATAATTGACGATGGTGTGAGGATACCACCGCGCTCAAGTGTTAAGGTTCAAGTGGCGTGTAACGAATCAGCACACGGTGAAATGGTGGCGGAGAGCAATCGATCCCTACTCTTTTCCCAGGGTGTCTGCGTAGCACGAAGCCTAGTAGACCTCCAGGCGAGGTTCTTGTTACAAACTTCAGCTACAAGCGCCGAGACCTTTTCACTGGTACTGTCATCGCCTATGCCTACCCAGTAACCGATGTGACTGAGTGCTTTGCTTCCGAGGCGACCGATAACGCCGAAGCACCTCTCCAGTGTGTCAACGTAAATTCAATGCTTTTTGACGAAAACAAACGAAGGCTTGACGAACTGTTGATATAATTTCACGCCTGTTTTGCACGTTCATTGAGAATCCGTCAGACATCAATTATCAAACAGCGTATTATCACCTACGGCGACGCGCACCCTATACGGCAACAGCCTTACCAAGTTTAACCAACTGAACAACGCGTGATTCAAAATCAAGTAAAGGAAATTCTTCAAGACGGTGTAATACAGCCATTAGGCAGCCCTTGGTCATCGCCAGTGGTCCTCGTAAAGAAGAAGGATGGTACACTTTGCTTTTGTGTCGATGATAGGAAGCTGAATAACGTCACAAAGAAAGACGTGTACTCGTTGCCTCGAGTGGATGATTCTCTTGGCAGGCTGAGGCGAGCAAAGTACTTTTCCTCAATCGACCTCAAAAGTGGTTACTGGCAAATTGAAGTTGATGAACGTGACCGCGAAAAAACTGCTTTTGTAACTCCTGACGGTCTTTATGAATTCCGAGTGCTCCCATTCAGTCTCTGTTCTGCTTCGGCCACATTCCAACGAATGATGTATACCGTTCTCGCTGACCTCAAGTGGAAAAGTTGCCTCGTCTATCTAGATGATGTTGTCTTTTCAAGAACGTTTGACGAGCACCTTCATTGCATTCGGAGTGTTCTTGAAGCTATACGATCCGCTGACCTTACCCTCAAGTCGGAGAAGTGGCATTTCGGCTACAATGAACTGCAGTTTCTGGGTCACGTTGTGGGCGCTGCAGGCATTCAGCCCGACCCCGAGAAGACTGCCGCTGTGGCCACTTTTCCAGCTCCGACAGACAAGAAAAGTCTTCGACGATTTTTGGGGCTCTGCGTATACTATCGCCGCTTTATCGAAAACTTCTCTAAGATTGCGGAGCCACTCATCAGACTTACGCGTGATGACAGCCCAATTCTGCGGACTGACGAACAAGCGACTGCTTTTGCGGAACTGCAACATCGATTGTCTTCCGCTCGTGTGCTTGGTCATCTCGATGAGGACGCTGACACAGATGTGCGAACTGACGCAAGCAACATTGGTCTCGGAGCTATCTTGGTGCAAACACAAGATGGGACCGAGCGTGTGATTGCCTATGCGAGCCGCACTTTATCACGCACCGAAACCAACTATTCAACGTCAGAGAAGGAATGTCTCGCGGTAATATGGGCGATTACAAAGTTCAGGCCTTATCTGTATGGGCGCCCAATCAAAGTTGTGACTGATCACCACGCTTTATGTTGGTTGGCTAACCTCCGAGACCCCTCTGGGCGATTAGCACGATGGAATCTGCGACTTCAGGAGTTTGATGTCACCATCGTATACAAGTCGGGTAGAAAGCATGAAGACGTCGACACGCTATCACGAGAACCTCTGGAATCCGACCATACAGCTGTAGGCGACGACAGTGCCTTCCTGGGGACTCTCAGTGGGGCGGACCTCCTCAGTAAGCAACGAGTGGACCCTGAGGTAATGCCCATCTTCGACCATTTAGAAGGTAGCACCACGTCTGTTCTTCGACCACTTTCTCGTACATGGCTATCGTTTTGCTTACGACACGGCATATTATACAAGGAAAACACCGGTGCCGGCAGCAGATCATATCTTCTAGGCGTTCCTCAAGACCTTCGTGATGATATCCTATTAGACTGCCACGATGAGCCGACATCCGGCCATCTGGGATACTCACGGACGCTCGACCGGGTACGACAGCTATATTTCTGGCCAAAACTCGCAGCTTGTGTCAAACGCTACGTGAAAGGATGCCGCAAATGTCAGCGTCACAAGTCACCACCTGTAAAGCGTGCAGACCTCCTACAACCCATCGACCCACCGCGTACGCCGTTTGACCGAGTTGGAATGGAGCTCATTGGACCGTTTCCTTTGTCTCACTCTGGAAACAAGTGGATTATTGTAGCAACTGATTATTTGGTGCGTCACGCTGAAACGAAGCCACTGCCACGCAGTACAGCATCTGAAGTCGCCCAGTTTTTCATGCGCCACATAGTGCTTCGTCACGGCGCCCCGTCATTCGTCATCACGTACCAAGGGACAGCGTTTACGGGAAAACTGTTGGACGACATCTTGAAGCTCAGTTACACAAACCGCCGCAAGACAACCGCATACCACCCCCAGAGTAACGGCTTGACAGAAAGGCTAAACAAAACGCTGGCTGACATGATTTCTATGTACGTGGATGTGCAGCACAAAATGTGGGACGAGATTCTGCCGTACGTAACGTTTGCGTATAACACCGCAACCCAGAAAACGACAAGGTTCGCACCCTTCAGCCTCGTTTACGGTCGAGACGTGCGAACCATGCTCGACGCCATGATTCCTTGTGACATCGACCAGCACGAGCAGCTAACTCCTGATGTCGAGGATTACATTCGGCGTGCAGAGGAAGCACGTCAACTAGCTCGCGTGCACATAACATCGCAGCAATGTAAAGACTCCCGAAGGTACAACATCCACCATCGACCAGTCACCTATAAACCTGGCGACCAAGTGTGGGTTTGGACTCCTGTTAGACGGTGAGGTCTCAGCGAGAAACTCCTGAGCAAGTACTTCGGACCCTACAAAGTATTACGGCGGTTGAACGAGGTCAACCACGAAGTCATTCCAGACGGAGGCTCGGCAACGACCCAGCGCCACTCACCACGAACAGAGATTGTGCATGTCGTCCGCCTAAAACCCTATTTTCCGCGGTAATACTCGCCTTATTGTGCCAGGGCAGCAAACATTTTCTTTTTTTTGTTGTCCATAGGGTCTCGAACGAACTTTGAGCTGTATTAATGTCTTTTTTCTGATGACCAACTACAGACATTTTTTTTTATTTTGCACCTGCATATGCCCTGTGCGCTATAATTATCGTTTCTCTCTTTCTTTTTATTCCCTTATGGGCCCAGCTGTCACGTGTATGAGAATTGAGTCGATGCTCTGTTGGGAGGGGGAATAATGCCACCTAAAGTTGTGAGCCGGCAAGCCCTAGCGAGCCGAAAAGGGAAAAGAGAACAAAGAAGAAGCGTGTGTGAGCGCTTCGTTTAAAGATACAAGCTCGTGTCCTTCTGCCCGCTGTTCCTGTCTTGTCTTCACGGCTCTTGGTGCGTGACAATGTGTATATATATATATATATATATATATATATATATACGTAAAAAGGTTGCGATGGTTGGTAGAAGCCAATGAGGAAGAAGTGAAAAGGGAATAAAGATGGCGTATGAGCCAGGCCCCGTCTCCCATTCATCAAAGCGTCACACGAGTCGACAGGATGGAAACCTGCCTGCCCCTTCATCAGTCGCTCATCATCAACGCAGTTCCCCACAAGATGCCCTGATCATACATCGACCACCGAATCATCTCCAATCAGGACACAACGACCAGCACCATGACAGATTTATCGGCCTAACTTGACATCCCCAAGTACACCGGGGCAGCGAACGATGGACCCGTGCAGGACTGGTTCAATCTGTTCGAGTTCCACGCTACCCCTGCATCATGGTCGGAACGGGAGATGGTCGCCAACTTTACCGACTACGTCTTCAGTGAGGCGTTCAAATTTTACCTCACCCACATATTTCAAAACGATGAGTCATGGGAAAAGATCAAACAAGAAATGATCATTTGGTTTAAAGAATACAATGACGACTGCGACGAAGACTTGCTTTTAACCCACTATCTCCAGAAAACCACACTCGGTCGTCACAGTCAAAAGCAACCTTCACGCAGTGACCAACCTCCTGCCTTTCCATCGCGTGGATATTCGGTCGCTCACAACGCGCACCTCAAGTCTCACACGTTCACTATGGTGGGAATAGAGCGGAAAATCTCGGAGCATACTAAGTCAAGCCCGGGACTTACAATTCAGTTTTATGTGCCAGAAGAGCTGACATCATTCGTTGCACAGGAAGACAGTCAGTCCCATCTAGAACCTGACCCAACTACGCCTATGGCGGTGTTGCCATTGAGTGCACATCCATTTGAAAGTCCAAACACAGGAGGCTCGGAAGGAACTCTTTCAGGTTACCTGGTGCCAGAAGCCTGCGTAATGAATGCTGTCGCAGGCACCTCTGATGTTCCTCCAGTTCAAATCTGTCCTACCAACTTCACTGCATGAGAAGCGTTACAACAGCCCACAGACTACCAGCTGCTGACTGGACACTACAACAATTTGTAAAGAAAACCGGCATGATGTTCAAGAAGCACTCCCACCTCAGCGCGTTCCAGTACAACCGCAGCAACGCCAGCAAAAGCGAGTCCAGGAATTCAAGACACTCCAACAGATACGGCAACAAGGACAACGACGCAAAGCAAGCCTCTTTATGTAAACTCAAGACGTGAGGCATTTACGCATAAGGTATCGGTGCCACAAACGCGTTTTGGACAAGAGATCAAGACTGCACCTACGATTACAGCTCAGAAACCACAGAAAACTACGAAAGAGACAAAATGGCATCATCTGTAGAACGCAGAGACCAAGACACCATTCCGTCAGCCACGACCATCGCACTCGCAAACTGGAAGCACACCGTCTGTTCCTACCACCACAGACAATTCGACGCCTTCGACATTCGACCCTGAAACGCTACAGGGACTCCCAACCTTGTCCATTCCTCACAAGAACTCAGCCGATGTCGTCACCTGTGCAGATCTCGAGGGTGTGGTTATGCCAATCAGGACGCAACAGCCAGCCTCGTCTACCCGAGTTCTCTTAGATATAGCCGCACTGTTTCTCTCTGCTGTGCATTTTTTGTGCGAGTTAAGGAACTCCCTTCTGAAATGAAACTACGGTGCATTTTCACATTTTTCGCTTTAAGGCTTTACGTTTTTGTGGTTTTGTTAAGTGTCTGACGCAACTTCTTTCGGGGTCCCGGAAGAGCGAATCATGTGACGTAAAAGGTAGCGACAGTTGGTAGAAGCCGATGAGGAAGAAGTCAGAATAGAATAAAGATGGTGCATGAGCCAGGCCACGTCTCCAATTCATGATAGCGTCATATATATATATATATATATATATATATATATATATATATATATATATATATATATATATATATATATATATATATATATATGCCGAGCACAGATTGAAACAGTCGAAGGGGTCGGCGTAGACAGCGCGTGCAAAGTGGCATCACACCAAGAGATGATCCAACTGCTGATTTTCTGGCTTCTTCACCCCTACAGTTTAGTAAAGATTTCGAAAACGCGTTTCTTAGAGGTGAATATACACACAGAATGTAGCAC
This sequence comes from Rhipicephalus annulatus, assembly GCA_013436015.1. Taxonomy (NCBI): domain Eukaryota; kingdom Metazoa; phylum Arthropoda; class Arachnida; order Ixodida; family Ixodidae; genus Rhipicephalus; species Rhipicephalus annulatus. Next base: position 117,363 of record WOVY01002400.1, read on the forward strand.
GCACGGATGCGTAAATAATGCTAGAAACATTTTCACTTATTGTATCAACACACGATCCCGAATAAAGGTGGTGATACAATGTAAATGTATGTACTTGCAAATTATAGTGTTGTAATTTCAGTCAGTTGCCGGAAAAGTGAAAGACCACCTAAATTGTGCTCATGTTTGCAGTATGCCTGATTGTGATTGTATTTGTTTATATCTGCACACCTTTTCCCACGAAGCAGCTTGAAAAGGTATGAAATAGGGCGGCAAGTCTTTTATTGAAAGCTAAGCGACTTACCCAGCTTGTACTTGCAAGTGCACTGGCTGCCGTTGCAGTAAGCATGTTCCACCTCAATTTCCTGAAAAGTCCTCTGCTGTTCGCATGATCTTTTGCAGCGCTCAGGATTACAATCTGCACAAGGAGATAGAAGAAATAGAAAAAACAGATATGTGGGATTTAACGCCCCAAAACCACCATATGATTATGAGAGACGCCGTAGTGGAGGGCTCCCGAAATTTCGACCACCTGGGGTTGTTCAACATGCACTCGAATCTGAGCACACAGGCCTACAACATTTCCGCCTCCATTGGAAATGCAGAGAATAAATAGAAAGACAAGCCATCTACGTGCGCCATGCTAAACTGAAGGCGCCATTGAAGATAACGTCGAGCGCTTATAGGCCTCAACCGTTCATCAGTGACCGTGACTATTAAACTCAAACGCACTGTGATCGCATACAAGAAAAAGGTTCTCCTGAGCCAAATCATATGTAAGAAATATTCAGAAGCAAGCATAGAATAAAAAGTTCACCTTTTACATCGCACGTATTCTCTTTTGTAGGGTAGTTGCAGGTCAGTGCACATTCTTGTTTTCCTTTCTGTTTGCACGTTACAGTTATTTTCTAATACTTGCAACAGTAGTCGTATTGTTCCTGCGAAGAGACTCATTCTATGCCCTCCCCACCCCCTTCCATATTCACATTGTGTTGAACATATGTGCCATATTGTTGTTGTGATTTCACTATTCCTGAATTTTTTTGAAGAAAATAATTACCAAAGTTGCACCCTATAGCTCTGCACAAGTAACAATGGTCAATCTGTTTATCAGAAGTATCAGTGCATCACTGTGCAAGTGTCTCGTCGTAAGCCACCATCGCGCGTGTGAACAACTTTTTTGAGCTTGTTTTCTGCTTTCTACATCTATGCCACGATTTCGGAGCAATAGGCTATCATAAAAGTCACATGTAATAAATAACTCACAACACGTCAGTGTTACAGCTTATGGAAAGTTAGGGAGGACGCACGAAACTTGAATACGTACAAGCACGAACAATATGATGCATTTCTTGAAAAACATATAGTAGTAAAAAAACGAGCATATGGACGCAAAAAGTAAGAAAAAATGACACGCGCCCTGTGACATCACTCGTTTTTTTATAACATCTCACATCTTTCATAATTAACTACAAGTACCGTCATCTAGTCTATAACATCTTGCATCTTTTCATACTCAGCCACAAGTACCGCCATCTACTGAACACTGCAAGCACTAAACGAGAAGTGGCTACATACAGGGGACGCACAGCCCACGGCTTAAAGAGCTTCGCCCCTGAAAGAAAGATGATAATAATGTCAATATGATTTGTTTTTTGATGCTAGACGCATGGATAAGTCACAAAAAGGCGACAGTTTTTCAGTTTATTTCGCCATTACATGTCGTGACTGACGCTTTTGCCATACGTGGCACCTGATAAATATTTAGGGTGAGGTCAGTGGAATGCAGCAGTAGGTTTCACGATTGCGACAAGTTGATGGCTTCGTAAATTTCGCATGGAGCTTAATTCATAGGTCTTCCCCGAAATGAAGATTTGTCAAATCGTTGACATCTACACTTCTTGCAGTAGATAGTAAGGTTGCCTTAATATAATGCTGCCATTTGCTGGATGGTGTGTGGAGACTTAAGTCTTTCACAGAGGTGCTTTCCTGATTTCCCCACAAGTACATTGCCACAAGTCAGAGGAGCGGCGTATACAAGGCTTTCCTCGCATACATGTCAGTCGCATGGCATGTTTTGTATTCACAGTTCTTCTCATGGTGACCATGCAATAACTTTACTGCGCAGTTCTATCAACTTGATTTGTCCATGCAGGTAACTCGGCATTCAGCTGATGTTTAGTAGGGTAGCAGTTTGGGCTCGTTGGCTTGGCATGATGCAGAGTGAAAGGGCATGGGACGAAGACAGAAAAGAGGCTTGAAACAAACGAGCACTCGTGTGAAGCCACTTTTCTCCCTTCATCTCATGCACTTTCACCCTGTAATATGCAGCTGATGTTTCGGGCGTAAGTTTTCTTAGGGAACTTTGTACTAGGGCATATTACCGTTGACAAAAAAATTTGTTCAACAGCACACATTGTAAAGTTACGGAACGAATAAAGCTTCTGTAGATGCAAAACAGGTTATGGTCGACCTTTATGCAGTGTGCGTGTCCACTATAATTGCGCATGCGCAAGAGCTGCCTTAGGCACTGCCAGAACGCATTCGGGCAAGGGTAAAAGGCTGACCACACGCACCCGTTGGAGTGCGTGATCGTGGGGCTTTTTGACGCAGCGTCATGCCCTCTCCGTTTGAAGAGGGCACGATGCCACATCAGAAAGCGCCGCGCTGACGCACTGCAACAAGTGCATCTGGTCAGGCCTTCAGGAGCTAGGTAAGACGCTGTGTCCTCTCCCCTTGCACTCTTTCGGCAATCATATGATGGCGTCGAAGGATGAGATTCTGCAGACGTGCAATGAACAAATGCGTTGTATTCTAGGCAGAAGGCGCTGCCGCATTCAGACCTGTGTAAGTGCCTGTGTATGGGGCTGTCGGCTCTCCTTCTTACGCTCTGTCAGAAATCACGTGATAGTGTCGGGGAATGAAATTTATCTGCAGACGCGCGATGAACGCACGTGCTCTCATATGGCATGGCGATGAACCCGCGTGACGTGCTCCAACAAATGCTCAGGATCAGTAACAGCAACAAAAACTACAATCAATTCATATTGTGCTCCACTTTCTTGCAAGAGAAGTAAACATCGGGCGAGGGGCTTTTGAGTAACGGAACTTTAAGTAAACTCATACGCTGCTTTACATGCTACTGGTGGCTCTCTTTGGTGAGAGATGGTGTAATTTTGTTTCGTTTTTGAAAGGACACTAAAGATTAAAACTATTTTTCGTGTATCAATAAAGTGCAACTTCACGATACAAAAGCATCATTATCGCCGAGACATACCGCTTGGTAAGCGGCCACACGTCCGAAAAGAAAATGTGGGTGGAGACACCACCGTTAGATTCCCGCACTAAACACAGTGACGTAGTAAATTTTAAAGGCGTCTCCTGGGTCTAACCTCTACATAGCATCTACTCAATAAAAATGAAGCATATTGTCATCTGTGGATGTCACAGACTGAACATACGAAGTCTGAGAAAATTTTATTGAGAGAACATCACGAATATACGAAAATCACGTTTTGTAATTTGTAACAATATGCACGCGAGTAGCATCGCAAAATTTAAAAATGAAATTTCAACCTCGATTTCCTGTGTATGTAATGAACGTATGACAGCGATAGTTATGACATCATTCGCAGCGAGATCGGGCAATAAGTGGCAGCACCATCCCGCGCAAGTGTGGATAGGTGGTCGGCGTCGCGTATACAAATACACGCAGCGGTGCTTCGTTGCATTCGGTCTGAGTGAATTGTCGGTAGATAAAATGCGTTGACAACATACAGTTTACTGTTAATATCTATCTATATCACTGTTAATATCTATCTCACTAAATCGATGCATGACGCCTATGTAACGTTAACTTACCCACGAGTAGAGCTCAATCTGCCTTTCATAGGGACGCTCGCCCTGGGTGACTTTCTTCACGCTTTCGCACTAAATCACGCATTTTATGTGTTGTTTGTACGTGGTTAGCTTGTGTTATGCCTGCAGTTGTAGCGTAACTGAACTACCTATTTACATCTTCGTTATCTACATACTACACAAAAGAAACAAAAATAAAGACCGTAGAAAGCTCGCTTATCTGTGCGATTCGTTCAGTACCACTGTTGGCGCCTTATACGCAAAAGGTTTTCCCCCTCACAATCTGCTCACTATGAGTTGTGGGACAGTCAATAGGCTAAGTCAAGAAAGCTTAGTGGCTGACAGCGCTTTGCGCTACACTGCGTTCACCACGAGTACGCACATGTTTTTGCAGCAGTAAAATTGTTATACAAAAGTTCAGCAGAAAGCTTTCATCGATGGGTTACGTTCATGACGGTGCTACAACAAAGGCCTGGTTAAGAGGACAAACATGTTTTTTTTTTCTGACAAAAATTACCATTGTCTTCCTTCAGTCAGCAACAATGCCAAACAAACGCTGAAAGCAATGTAAAAAAGATGAAATTTTCAGTGATATTTTACCACATTATATATAAGGCATGCCCTCTGATTAATTTTCAACGTCTGGGCTCTTTAGAGAGTTCTCACATTGAAACACATGGTTGCGCACGGTAACTCTGTTTTAGGTATAGTGTAAGGACCGAAGTCTCATATTTATGTGGTAAAATTTTTACGTGGACATATAGTAATATTTTTAAGTAGTGGTACCACGGCCATATAAACACAACTAAGGTTCCTCGCATGATCGATAAACTACAGTGCCGTAATTTTACACCTACCAGCAGCGCACAAGTGCGTGGCCTAGAGCCTTTTTTTTTACAACGCAGTCGCCACAAAACGTTGCATTCACACAGAATTTATTAGTACTCATGCTTTGGAGGAAACCAAGGGCGTTTGCGATGTGCTTCGAACAGAAAGTGGCCCCCACTCTGAAATTGTTCTGGTGAATGGAGGGTACGACGACAATAAACAGCACACTGGAAAGTTGCACTCCCCAATCTTTTTACAATGCATTAGCAGCCGAGAAAGACCAAATGCTTTCGTACGTTGTTTCAGGCATACATAGAAACAGTTGGACTCACGCTGACATGACCGGACAAACCACACTTTGAGAATGTGGATGAAGTACGCGCTCAAGGGAACACGGCGTGGCTAACCGACGACACAAGGAGCAATCCGCTCTTCGCCGTTTTGGCCAGTTGGCGCCAGGCGGCAACTCTGCTTGATCTCGCGGCCAATAGTTCTCAGATTGCGGTTTATCAATATAAACCAAGGAATTGTTCTCTTCAGTGTCCTTTCAATATCTGTCCGTTTCATGCTCTTTTTTTTTCGTTGAAGCTTTTGTTGCCTACTGTTGCCAACACATGGTATTCGTTGTAGTTGATTTACCAGGCGTTTCGAGCACTTTTACATTTACAACCTGCGACCATTTAACCGCATGTGTTATAAGCGATATCCCTCTTCTTTTATATGAGCATTCACACCTAATACTTGAACTTAAACTCAATGCAAGAAATATCCACATGTGCTACAAGCAGTGTTCCGGCAAAAAAAGAAGAAAAATACTGTGCTATGATTTATTGAACAAAAGTGAAACTGGTTATGTGCTATCTTAACTTAAACCCAATTATATATTTTGATAAGCTAGAACAACGCAAAGGCAAATATACAACAGCTGTGTTCTCGAATTTTTCAATCAGTGTGTACGTTCTTAGGACCTTAAGATGTTTGTGATCTCCGCTTTTGATTTGCTGTTATGAAGCTTGAAGTGAGTGCTTTTTTTTACTTACCCTTTATTTAGTAGTCTGATCTGACCTACTTATAAAAATGCAGATGTCCTACACTTGGAGAAAATCTGTAAGAGAGTCACTGTGCCTAAAACGCTTCCAGTTGAGTTATGTTCAGTTCTCACCTACATGACATTGTAAAGTGTCTGCGTAAGGCCAGTGTCCTCAAAAGACTGAAATTCTCACGTCACCCGCGTGGTAGTAGAATATAATAAGCCTACTCTCGATAGCGTCCCCGATGAATGAACAATAATTTCGGCGCCCTACTATTACAGCTGCCGACCCAGCAAACTTCATATTCCGCGAATGTTCCCTTTGAGTTCGGCCGAGGCCAACACAGCCAAAAAAATACTCGAAAAAAGTATTAGGGCACTTTCACGAAGTCCTGGAGTAGTTCAAGGTTAATATTTTGTTCCGCCACCACAGTGGGTGCTGGCTGAATCCAAGTTCACTGCACGCACACGCCGAGAGCCCCGATGGTGTCGAGGAGTGTCTGTGTGTTGCTTTGTTAAGCAATTTGTGGTGTATGGTCGAAGAGTGTAGATTTTTTGCCTTTCTTAGCTAAACCAAGACACGCAAAAAAGTTAAATATCAGCAAACGAACTAATCTATCGCTCTATTCAAAAAAAGCAGATTGATTAATTTTTGGGGTTTAACGTCCCAAAACCACTATATGATTATGAGAGACGCCGTAGTGAAGGGCTCCGGAAATTTCGACCACCTGGGGTTCTTTAACGTGCACCCAAATCTGAGTACACGGGCTTACAACAATTCCGCCTCCATCACAAATGCAGCCGCCACAGCCGGGATTTGAACCCGCGACCTGCGGGTCAGCAGCCGAGTACCTTAGCCACTAGACCACCGTGGCGGGGCTAAAAAAAGCAGAACCAACTTGGTTTCGTCGCGTTTGACCACTACAAATTTTGAATAACTACGCCACCACTGTCTAGAAGACTTGATGGTAACAACCTGGAGTAAATAGTTTCGTTTCTGCTATCACTTTTTAATTCATTTAACTTACCTCGTGGCAGTGTTCTAGTCTTTCGGACTGTTTAAGGAATCGTGAACGACACCTAAATTTTGAAGCCTGCTCTACCAAAATGAGCAAAGTTGACACCAGTTTCTTCTTCAGGAACTAGCGAGCAAAAAACGTGAATCACGTTCTTCACGAAGTGTAAATATGCTGAATTCATAATATTCTGGACACAATCTACATGGATGTACAAAAAGGTCTGGTATGCAAATTTCTTACATTTTATTGGTGTGATTACTGTGTTAGTCTTGCCTTGTCGTCCTCCCTCCTTTTTCCTGAAAAATATAAGCAAGAAGGTGGCGTTAAAATAATAATAAAGTAAGAATACGTACAATGAAAGGCTTTTCGTTGAAGGTATGCTCATATCGCTTTATTGTAAAGTCTCGAGCTTGACAAAAACTCTGTTTGGCGACTAAAACCATTTTTCACAAGAACGTACACTCGTCATTTTAAAAGAACACAAACAGACTTTATGCTTTAGTGTCCGATGTGGGTGTCTTTTTACAACAAACGAAGGCAAAGTGATCTTTATAATACAGGTATCGAAAGACACAACGCGCTCGCATATACGTCAGGGCAAAAATATAAGTATTATTGTGTTATTGTATGTGCCCCTCCTGCATGGGCCAGCATATTAGCCTGCAGTATCGATGAATAAATAAATCAATAAGGTGTACCCCGCGTTCTATTTCTCGTGTTAGTAGTAGATTGTATGAAGAATGATTGCATGGACATTCGGGGTAATCTTGTCTAATTTTCGCTTATGAATGCCAATTTTCAGTCCAGACAGTGCCCCAATTTTCTATGGTGTTTGTTACAAACGAGCCTAAACTAAGCCCACGCATCCAAATTCTAACCGCCACGTCAAATTGAGGCGCCAGACAGACGCAAGAGAAGCCGGTGTAAAGAAGAAAACAAGCATCAAAGGCATCTATGGATGCGCCTTCTCTCCCCCTCGAAAGCGCTGCTACCCTGACCAACCTCCTCGCATCCATCGCTGAGCGAACTTCAGAATCATCGACAAAGAAAGCGCGAATCACTTCTTGGTTGCATCACGGGTTGAGGAAAGTCCGAGAAACGTCTCGCCCCTTCCCCAGCCTTGGTTATGCGCCTTGCCGAAGAAACGACTTGAAACTTCTATAACCCATGGCGAGTTAATATAAGCCGTCTGCGGAGCGATGCACGGTAGGAGAAGAAAGTCTGATGCTGTCAGGGGAGGTGCTTGTTCTACAGTGACCAAGCAGCGATGTAGAGGTTTTCCACCTGCGGGTGAAGAATTGTGTTACAAGGAGAAGAAGTGTGTGTGTGTGCGCGCAATGCAAGTGGGTGAAGACGTGTTTTACAGTCGCAGCGCGTAAGTGGCCGACGTATTACCGAAGAAAATGTTTGATTATTGAAGTGTGGATATTTGACGACGCGAGAGTTTCCGGGAAGAAAAACTGCAGTGGGGCCACACCCAGCGTCGGACTTTGAGTGAGCGTTTCCTTGAACAAAATCATTCAAGTTTTGTTCCAAGAACAACGGACTGAATTTGTACATTTTATTCTATAAGTATCTCGGTTGGTTAATGCATGAAATTGTATTGTAGCGCGTGTTGTTGTCTGTGTCCATTGTTTTGAGTGTATCTGGTTGTATTTTGTAGCCTGTTGTTTGATTGGTGACGTATTGTATTTGACTATAGCCAAGTGTGCACATTTGCGTGTTCTTTGTTCTGCCGTATTTGAGAATATATTTTTGTTTTGTTATTACCTCTCGGCTCTGAGTCGTTCTTTGGACCACAGCAGGCGTTCGCTAGCGCACCAAATAGAACCAAATCTAAAATGTCTGTGTTTTCGTGGCGCAGTTCGGGGGAGGGGGGGGTAGGCTGATGCATTGGCCTTAGGAATTAGCCCGCCAATTACCTCTCTACCTACTGGGACCAATGAAAACTATTCTTGCGTCTGTAACAGGACCATTGTGGTGCACTATGTGTAAAAAGTAGGGAGAAAAAGCCTCGAGTCGTTCATAGTGTTATCGGAACAACTTTTGTTTGTTGCACGGCGTTCTCGTTAACAATGTGCAGAGAGTTTTCAATAGCCGGTGATAGGCAGATATTTTGTGCACACGACAAGGATTTATTTGAGAAGCCCCATGAATTTAGAGAATTAAGTAGCTTTTGGGGAGAAGATGGGTCTTTGTTGGACTGAACTGCGTAAGTGGGTCAGTCAGAAGGAGAGAGAAGAAAGATAGAGGATCAAGGAGTAAAAGGAAGCTGAGCGTGAGAGAGAGAGGTTAACGTCTGAAAGGGTCAAGGAGGAAAAAAACAGCTGAACTAGAGAAAGAAAGGCTGGCAGCTGAGAGGGCGAAAGAAGAAATAGGGGTGAAGAAGCAGCATTTGAAAGAAGAGAGACGAAGGAGCGTCTGTTGAAGGAAGAAGAGAAGCACAGAAGAGGTAGATGCAAGTGAAGATGGCTGAGAGGATAAGGCAGCGGCAGCAATGAATATAACTAGAGCGGCTTCGTTTTCAACAGCGAAGCGAGACTCCCGTCCAAGCTAAAGTCGAAATGAGTGAAAGGAAATTAGGATAATAGCTTGTGTTTAAATCCAAGCAAACCGCTGGTAGAGTTTGATGAGAGGAAGGAAGATCTTGATGTGTAGTTTCACAGATTGGAGACGATTGCCAGGAGCCATAATTTGCCGGAACGTCAGTGGGCAACTGCTTTTAGTACTTGCCTGAGTGGCGAAGTGCTCAGTGTGTACGGTAGGCTGACGCCAACCGATGCAGCCAACTATACAAAAGTAACAGCTGCTTTCCCAAGGCGATTCAGATTCACTGCGAAAGGCTCTAGAGACAGATTTCGAACGGGAAAGTCCGCTGATGGTGACATGGCTACACAGTACGCCACCCGACTTTGCCACTATTTTGACAGATGGATTGAGCTTTCAGGGACAGCACAGGAGTACGGTGAGCTTAGGGAGCTTCTTATTAGAGAACGATTTCTGATCAGTTGCCATCCTTACCTGCCGCTGTACTTGAAAGAGAACTATGTCGCTTGAAGACATGCTTGAACTGGCCGGTCAATTCTTGGAAGCGCAAGGTAGCCCGAATTTCTCAAGGGTCAAGAAAGAAAATTCCGAAGAGCCAAGAAAACTGGCACCCGGAAGAAAAAGCACACACACGAGAGTGTTACGCGATGCTTTCTGTGTAACCGATTGGGTCGTCGCGCCAACAGTTGTCAAACAAACTTTACACGTCCCAATGTTAGCAGATGTATTAAATATGGTCAGACTGGGTACAAGGCAGACGCATGTCAGAACTAAGCTGGTAAAACTCACCAAGTAGGCTGCGTGGAGGCGCCATGAAAAGATGATGATGATATCAGCGATGGATTTGTAGGAGCACAAGAGCTGGAAGAATACTTATTGCGGGTGCTTTCAGGACAATGCGCCAAACAGGTGGAACGGCAGAAATGCCAACACTGCCTGAAAAAAAGTGCAGGAAGGAGAATGACTGTGTTGAGAGACACTAGGATGTTCACTGTTATTGTGCGGAAAAGTTTAGTGCGTGACAGCGAGCTATCAGGCAAAACGAGGCTTGTTTGCCTAGTTGACGGTGCGGTTCGGAAGCTTCCTGAAGGGTGAGATTGAGGTTGACCCACATTATTTCAGCGGTAAAGTTACTGCACTGTGTATGATGGCACCCCTCAAAGACTTCATCATCGGATACATCGACGGAGCGTGAGAGCCGAACGATTCAGAACGTTTGGGGGAAGACCCAAAAATGAAGCTGCCGTCAATGCAAGAACTGCGAGATACAGTGGGAGAGAATCCTGCGACGGATTTCACTCGAGCTCAAGATGGAGCCGTGGTGCAAAGGAAAGGTCAACTATGAGGTTATCGGACACGATGGGAAAATGTGCCGTGCACTAGGAGCTGCAGCGAAACGACGTCAATCGACTAAGAGCGAAAAGGTGACGGAGTCGGCTAGCCAGGCTCAACGTCGACGACGTGCACAAGCTGGCGAATAACCATCCAAGATCGATAGAACGTGACGACACCTCAGCAGTGTGAAAAGTGTCAACGATGGTAGAGACCCCGTCTCAGATGCCACCGATCAAAACGGCTCACAAAAATAAGAACACATCAATAGACCACCCCAAGAAAGGGCGCAAATATGACCAGAAGCACACAGGATAGGTGTTGAGGTTGAATTTGCATGTGTTTGGCTGTGTTGAACCTCAATGTGTTGCATCAGTGTTATATTGTGTCGCGAGTGTTTGTCAAGTAAGTTAAAGCGTCTGTTGCAGTGATGTGATGTCATTTATATAACTGTAATGTGTCGTAGAGGCAGACCTTTGTACGTTTATATTGTTTGAAATGTGTCATGAACATTTGTGCTCATGGGCCACTGTTTACATTTCATGTGTTGTAAAATGAAATACAATTCGAAATTGTATTGTGTGTTTTAATGTAAATGTGATGTGCCATGAGTGAATGGCTGTGTATGTGTACTTTTGTAAAGTACCGGTTTGTTCACGCTCAATTCTGTAGTCTTGAATATTATGAGATAATATTGCTATATGTTGGCTGCCGGAATGATTATTGTCAAGGTGTGTGTATGCCCGACGAAGAGCATAAAGGGCGCTTGCTGCTCGAGCTCGGAGCCAGACTGGCCAGCACTGCAACCGCTCTTGCAAATATATTTTATATTTGCGCTATCTATATATTTGCACTATCTTGACTCTTTACGCACGTAACATATTATTGGTGGAGGTGGAACGTTCCTCGTCATCACCACGTAGCTCTGCAGTGGCCACATTCTCCAACTTCCCGCCGTGGCTTCCAGTGACAACTCATCGCCTTTTCTAAATGCGACTTCTCCGACAACCTTTGTAGCGGTCTCCACAACCCGTGATTCTGGAACATTCTCTGTGCAGCCTGGCTTCGACGTCGACTACTGGCTTCACCTGTATGAAACAGTTAGTAAAACTCACCGCTGGGACCCTACCATGATGCTCGCTAATGTTATCTTTTACTTGGATGGAACCCCGCGTGTCTGGTATGAAACTAATGAGTCCGAACTCACCAGCTTGGACACGTTCAAGGTGAAGCTACGTGACATCTTTGATGACCCCGCTGGTCGCCGCGCAGCTGCACCACAGGAGCTGGTTACCCATGTCCAGTTGCCAACTGAATCATATGTGTCCTACATACAAGAAGTTCTTGCTCTTTCCCGGAAAGCCGATGAGGCGATGTCGGGAGTAGACAAGGTTGGTCACGTTTTAAAGGGAATCACGGATGACGCTTTCAATTTGCTGGTGTACACCAACGTATCGACTATCGACCGCATCATTCAGGAATGCCGCCGTTCCGAAACAGCAAAACGTCGTTGGGCGCGCCCTCCCTTTTCTAGTTTGACAAACATGGTGGCTACATCCACCTTCTCCGAATCCGCCACCACACCGCCTTTTGAGCAGAGTGTCACGCATATCGTTCGACAGGAACTTGAAGCAGCAAGTTCAGCGCCGCTTCAGCCTTCTTCTTTCGAACATGCTACAAAACCAACTACCTCCGCGGTCTCGGTTATTCAGGCGGTCGTACGGCAAGAATTTGCCAACCTCGCATGCCCTGTTGCCTGCCCCATCTCTCGCCCCTCCTCCAGACTAAGGCCTATCAATGAATCTATAGACGTGACCAGTTTGGTCCTTCACGATCTCGCCTTTCCACTGAATAGCAGACGCTCGACGACAAACTGATTTGCTTCCGGTGCAACCGCGTTAGACATGTCTCTTGCTACTGCCATGCCTCCTGGACACCACCACATAGGCCTGTCATAGACCTGTCTTTCGCACCTTATCGCCCATACAAAGATCTTTGCTGGTATTCGCCCAGCCGTATGAATCCCGCTTTCGACACACCTGACAGCCGCCTTCCTGCTCGTTTTCCGTCCCTTCAACGCCATCGTTTCCCGTCGCCCCAGCCACGCTGTCATCGCTCGCCGCCCAACTTTCCATCGTACCCGAGGGAAAACTAGACCGTGCAGCTCCTGGAGGAAGTGCTGCATTATCTCCGTCTGAACCAAAGGATTCATTGACGCTTCCTAGAAACAAGAACCTTATATATGTGCACGTGGACGGTATGTCTCAGGGCACAAGTCGATACTGGCGCTCACGTGTCTATAATCAGTGTTCATCTTTGTCGCCGCCTTATAAAAATACTGACGCCCCCTGCTCCAGAAGCTGTACTTGTCGCCGTTGTCGAAACGATTCCGGTCCTCGGAATGAGTACGGCTCGTATAAGCATCGCCGACCGCTACGTTCCTGTCGTATTCACGATGCTCCATAACGGTCCTCATTACTTCATCTTCGGGATAGAATTCCTGTCGACTCATTCTGCTCTGATTGACTGTTTCGCTAGTACTATTTGCTTAGACCTTCCTCTTCAGCGGAATATTTGACCTGAACTTCAACGCGGCCTCTGTGCCACAGATTTCCTCCGCTTACTACCTAAAGCCCTCACATTCACCGAATTCGCCACTACCTCACCCATATTAGTTGAGTATTACATCGTCACGCCGATTCCTGATGTCCTACTTGCCCGTGACGTCACCGTCCCTCACTGCGTCGTAATATAGCCGTCAACCAAATTCATCTACCCGTCATAAATTTCGGCTTCGTGAAGCAAGTCCTTCCTGAAGGCATCTTAATAACGACGTTGCGGTACTTAGGAGATGACCTTGTCCACACTTTTGCAGCCGACGTATGCACTAATCTTCCTTGTCACCCACCCGATGCCATGCTCCTCGACATGTCAATACGTCCCATGATTGCTCCTGACCTCCCCCCAGAACAATCAGCTGCCCTCATCTGCCTTTTAGCTTGCTACCGCGACATCTTCAACATTGACGACCGACCACACGGCCAAACTTCTCTTGTCCAGCACCGCATCAACACAGGTGATGCTGCTCCCATTCACTGTCGGCCGTATCACGTGTCTGCATGTGAGCACCAGATTATTCAAGCCGAAGTGAAAAGATGTTAACTAAAGACAATATTGAGCTTTCATCAAGTCCATGGGCGTCTCCCGTCATCCTGGTTAAAAAGAAGGACAACACTTGGTGTTTTTCGCATCGATTACCGGCATCTAAATTGAATGACAAAAAAGAGCGTGTATCCTTCGACCCGCATTGCTGACGATCTTGATTCCCCCAATGGCGCACACTACTTTTCATCGATCGACCTTCGCTGTTGTTATTGGCAGATTGCCATGGACGAGAAATACCAAGAAAGGACCACCTTCGTCACTCCTGATTACCTGTACCAATTCAAGGTTATGCCCTTCGGTCTAAGCAGCGCGCCAAGCACGTTCGAACATATGATGGACTCCGGTACATGCGTTCAAATTGTCAACATGCCTCTGTCACCTAGACGACGTCCTCGTATTTTTACCTACAATTGAGGCCCACCTTGAGCGTCTGTCGGCCATTTTCGAGGCCTTCTGCATTGCTGGCCTCCAGTTGAACTCCTCAAAATGTTACTTCGGCCGCCGACAGATTACAGTGTTGGGTCACCTTGTCGATGCTTCTGGTGTGCGTCCAGACACTAAGAAAATTCGTGCCATCCGTAGTTGCCCAGTACCCAGATTCGCCAAAGATATCCGGAGCTTTTGGGACTCTGTTCGTACTTCAGGCGGTTCGTCAAAGACTTTGCAACAATCGCCCAACCACTTACCGATCTGAAGAAATGCGTCTCATTTCCGTGGGGTCCACTCAAGCTGGAGCACTCTCTCGCCTCATCACACTTTTGACGACGCCCCCTATCCTGGCCTAGTTTGAACCATCCGCCCAAACTGAGGTCCGAACGGGTGCCCGTAGTCACGCTATCGGAGCCGTTCTCGCCCAACGCCAACAGGGAGACGACCACGTTATCGCCTATGCTAGCCGCCTCTTTGCACCTGCAGAGCGCAACCATTCGATCACGGAGCGAGAATGCCTTGTGTTTGCCTGAGTGGTCGCAAAGTGCCGTCCATGTTTATATGACACACACTTCTCCGTCGTCATGGACCACCATGCGCGCTGCTGGCTTTCATTCTTGAGAGATCCCACAGGTCAACCTGGTCGCTGGGCTCTGCGACTGTAAGAATATACCTGTGCTGTGACATACAAGGCTGGACGCCTTCATCAGGACACTGATTGCCTTTCTCGCTATCCAGTTGGCAAACTAGCTGGCGTACCTGACAACGACGCCTGCGTGTGTTCCATTTCCCAACTGACCCACATAGCCGACGAGCAACGTCGTGATCCAGCATTACGGGCTATCATTGAGCGCCTCTGCTCCTCTCCATCGAACCGATCCTATCGCGCTTTCGTAATCCAGAATGGTACACTATACCGGCATAACTTCCATCCAGACGGCCCATCTCTGCTACGTGCTATACCCAAACACCTCCACTCAGCTGTACCCCGCGAACTTTGCGGAATTTCTACTGCCGGTAACCTCGGCGTGTTCCGCACATACGACAGGATTCGCCATCATTTTATTGGCCAGGTCTCGCACGCTCTGTAAGAAGATACGTCGCAGTGTGTGAGGAATGTCAGTGCCACAAAACACCGTCGACGCTTCCGGCTGGGCGCCTTCAACCACTCAACATTCCTTCTAACTCTTTCTTTCGCATCAGCTTGGACTTACTTGGTTTTTTCACCTGTGTTCTGCTTGCAATAGGTGGATAGCTGTGGCCACTGATTACGCCAAACGCTACGCCATCACACGCGATCTTCAAACAAGTTGCGCCACAGACGTCGCTGATTTTCTTCTACACGAAGTGATTTTGCAACATGGTGCTCCACATCAGCTGCTCACGGACGGAGGCCGCACATTTCTATCGAGAGTCATAGCGGTTCATCCTAAGATCACGTGCAACGCGCCACAAGCTCACTACGTTGTACCAACCGCAAACAAACGGCCTCGCGGAACGTATCAACCGAACGTATCAACCGAACCCGGTTCGTTGGTTCTGCCTGGTCAGTGACCACAGCAGAACCAACGAACCGTATCAACCGAACCCTAACGGACATGCTTTCAAAGTACGTGTCCTCAGACCACTCTGACTGGGACCTCGCTCTACCATACGTGATATATTCGTGCAATTCATTGCGCGATGACACAGCTCGTTGCTCCCCATTTTTCCTATTCTTTGGCCGCGCACCCACATTCCCCCTCGATAGAGTCATTCTGTTGCCAGCAGCTCCGCCCACAGAATATGCCCTGGACGCCATCAGTAGGGCCGTCCACGCACGCGAAGCGGCTTGTGCTCGCCTTCTGACCTCCCAAGAAAACCAACGGCGCCGGTATGATCAACGACACCACGGTGTAGACTTTTTGCCCGGTTCGTTGGTCACTGAGCAGGCACATTGAACTGTCCGTCAAACTGCTCTCTCCGTACACAGAGCCATTCATAGTGCTTCGTGCAGTGACTCCCTTCACTTATGAAGTCGGTCCTGCTGCCTCGTCGTCTTCATTCACCCCTGGGGCCAGCCAGATCGTACACGTCACATGCTTCAAGCAGAACCACTCACCCAATAAAGTTGACGCCTAGATGCGCCGAGACGGCGCTTTTGCAAACAGGAGTTCCGCTGCATGTAGGATGCCGCAATGCATATTGTTAATGCGCGTGTGTGCCTGAAGAAGAGGACAAAGGTCGCTTGCTGGTCGAGCTTGGAGCCAGACTGGCCAGCACTGCAACCGCTCTTGCAAATATATTTTCTAATTATATTCACATGATCTTGACTCGTTACTCACGTAACAATATTCTTAAGGCGAGGGGTAGTGTCACAGACGAATACGCAGTAGAGCGCGCGCCTCCTAATTGTAACCTCTACGCGAAATTGGGGACGCGAGATGGACGTGACAGATGCCGGTTTAAAGAAGAAAACGAGTATCAAAAGACGCCACATGCGTGCGTTCTCTCACCCTTGAAGAAGCCGCTACCATGACCTCCATCCTCGCATCCATCACCGAGAGAATTGCAGAATCATCGAGAAGGAAAGCGTGAGTCACTGAAAAGTTGCGTGTTGGGTTGAAGAGAGTCCGCAAAAAGTCTCGCCCCTTAGCCTGCCTTGGCTGCGCGGCGTGCCGACGAAACGGCTTGAAACTTCTAGAACAAAAGGGGACTTCATATAACCCAGCAGCAGAGGGAGCTGCGCTAAGAGAGAAAGGAGAGAAAGAGAGTCTGTCGCTGTCAGGCGGAGTGCTTTTTCTACAGTGACGAAGCAGAGGAGATGAAGCGGTTTTACGCCTGCGAAGAATGCTTGTGTTGCAAGCAGAAGACGAGTGTGTATGCGCCGCCCTTGGCCGAAGACATGTTCTGCAGTCCCAGCGCGTTAGTGGCCGACGTGTTACCGGTGACTCAGTTTTGTTATTGTAACGCGAACATTTGACGACGCGAGAGTTTCTTGGAAGAAAAATTTCAGTGGGTTGACAATGACCGCTGGACTATGATTGAATGCTTCTTTCAAGAGAATCATTGAAGTATTGTTCCAACAACTTTTGACTGAATTCGGAGATTTTAGTCTATAAGTGTTTTGATTGGTTAATGCATGAGATTGCATCGTAGCGCGTGTTGTTGTATGTGCCTTTTATTTTGAGTGTATCTGGTTGTATTGTGTAGCACGTTGTTTGATTGGTGACGGATTGCATTAGAAAATTGCCGAGTGGGCAATATTTGTGTGTTCTTTGTTTTGCCTTATTTTAAAACATATAATTGTTTTGTCATTACCTCTTGGTTATGACTCGTTCTTAGAACCACAGGCGGCGTTTGCTGGCGAGCCAAATAGGACTAATGTAACGAGGGCAGTGGTCATGGAGTTCGAGTAAAGAAAAAAAGACGTGCTGTGATCGCCGGCTTGGATTCAGTTAGCCCCGGCGCTAAATAGATCTCTCGTTCGCCGAGTCAACTCCTCTTTGTTCAACACCCCGTTTGAAGTGGTGGAAGTGCTGGGATACACCTGGGCTTCACCCTGAAACTTCGCAGCCGTACACTCCAACGACCTTCTGCAATGACTGCTCCGAGGCCGTCTCAGGCCGCCACCCTAGATCTCGCAACCGTACCTGTCTTCTACGCTGGTGCTCTCCGGCAGCGCGACCCCCCCCCCTCCCATGTTTCGTGGCACAGAGAACCAAGATGTGGACAACTGGGTTGATGAGTATGAACTGGTGAGTGCGTACAATAAGGGGAACGCAGCACATAAGCTCACAAATGCGAGTTTTACTTAAACGACATGGCGAAACTAAAGTACAGGAATCATCAAAGTGACTTCAGTACCGGGTCAGAATTGGCAAAAACCCTCTCGGAAGTCTTTGGCCGTCCTGCTGCCTACCACCTTCGTGCTGAACAGCACTTTTGTGGTAGAGTATAGAGAACAGATGAAACTTTAACAAGCTACATAGAAGATGTGTTCTTCCTCTGCAAGTTCGTCAATTCGACTCTGGACGAGGCAGCACGATCAAGAACCTAATGAAAGGAATCGATGATGGTGCATTCCAAATGCTTGCTGCGAAGAGTTCCCAGACGGTCGCCGAGGTTATTTATCTCTGCCACAGCTATGATGAGCTGCGTAGGCAGCGCGCTTCCACACGTTGCGCTGCTCAAGACACCGCGGACCTCTCATTTCTCGACTATCATCATGACACCGCCGACTCCTCTGCATTGATTCCACTCATAAAGCAATTCGTACTCAAGGAGGTCGCCCGGCAGCTATCTATAATTACAAGAACTACTGAGCCGATGGCGCCCTTGTCACCTTCGCTTCGCCAGGTCATTCAATCGCAAGTTGCGGAAGCATTGCCGCCTGCTCAGGCTCCACCATCTGTCACCGCACCACTAACGTATGCAGCCGCTGTTCCTCGGCCACATGCGCTATCGTCTCCGGCTATCTACAAAGCAACTCGCCACGTTTATTCGTCGATGCCACCTGCCCACCCGTTGACCGTCCAGTCTCCGGCTATATACGAAACAGCTCGGAACGTTTATATGGTGCCGCCGCCTTTACGACCATTTACGGTACTTTATTCAGCGAACATTGCCCCTACCGCCAGCCAATGGCACACTCTGGATAATCAGCCAATATGTTTTTCAAGTGACATCCCAGGCCACATAGCTCGTCACTTCCGCCGTCACAGCTTTCCTTCTCATGATATTGCAGGGGCAACACAATACATGCCCACCATGCCCACTCAGACGTGATATCCCGTTCCTGCCGATCCACCTCTGGACGTACGTCCCGGTCGCCGACCATCCGGCTCAAGCCGTTCGCCTCCTACTCGTCGTCGATCTATTTCTCCAATGTTACAACGCAACAGCCCACCGCGAGGAGAAAACTGACGGGCGCATTTCCGGAGGCAAGAACTGCGTTGGCAACGAAAATTTCAAGATCTAACTGCTCTCTGTCTCCGAACGAAATCGAACTCTGTAGTGATGGCATTAAGGTGCACGGACTTGTTGACACTGGAGCTGCCGTATCTGTCAATAGCGAGAAACTGCTGAAACTTGAAGAAATTGACCACTAAACTGACCAACCTATCTTTGCGTACAGCTACGTCCCACCATGTTCAGCCTTCATCTTTGTGCACTGCACGAGTCGACATTCAAGGTGCGATGCACGTCGTCGAATTTGTAGTTTTATTCGGTTTTTCACATAACGTTATCCTTGAGTGGGACTTTATTTTCTCAAATACTGCTTTGGTCGACTGTGCTAGTTTCGAACTCGCGTCATCTGTGCCCTGCAATGACCCTGACAACGGCACTTCGTGTAAAGTGTTTGCTGCTTCTGCCGCTGACATTGCGCCCTTCTCAGCTGTTGCTGTCCGGATGTCATGTGCCTCTCCTCCGAAATTGCCTGTGTTGTTTATGCCAACGGTCACATCTACGTGCTGTCGAAGTTTCATGCTTCAGTTTGCCGTCTTTGTTTTTCGCAGCGGTCACGCTGCAATTTATGCGTGCAATTTCTCGGACAGCCTGTCATCCCTACAACGTGGACAATGCCCGGAAAGCTACGAATATTACGACTGCATTCTTCCAGCTACTATACACGATTTTACAGTTTTGCTCTCAAATTCTGCTTTCACTCGTACCAACGCGCCTAATGATTTTCTGGACGTCTTCTTGGATGCCATCGACTCTGAGCTCACACCAACTCAGTGCCAAGAGATAATAAATCTTCTACTCCGTATTCGCTCTTTATTCGATCGTGACCAGTGAGGCTTAGGGCGAATCTCTGCGGTCGTTCACCGTATTGGCACCAGTCAACAATCCCCGCTAAGACAGCGTCCGTACAGTGTGTCATCTGCTGAGTGCCATGTCATCGACGAAAAAGTGTATGACATCCTGAAACGTGGCATCATCGAGCTCTCCAACAGTCCCTGAGCTTCACAGGTTTTTTTCGTCAAGAAAAAAGACGGATCCATCCGGTTCCACGTTGACTACTTCCGACTCAACAAGATAACGCGCAAAGACCTATACCCTCTTCCTCGCATCGATGATGCTTTGGACTGCCTACAAAGAGCAGAGCTCTATTTTTCATTAAATTTACACTCCGGCTACTGGCAGGTGCCCATGGCAGAGGGTGACCGCCCGAAGACAGCTGCAGGTCCAAAGAAGGAGAGAAGATGCCAACCCCAGACTGAATGCAAGCCTGCGATCACAGCACGTCTTCTTCTTCTTTCTCTACTCGAGCTGCATGTCCACTGCCCTCGTTACAATCAGCCCCGGGCGACGAGGAAGCTATCCTGGCTACCTAAGGACAGGGGAACAAAGACGGATCATGGTATGGCTTGAGCCGAGAGACGTGTATGATTTCTTGTCACCGACGGCGCTTGTCCGGAGATGCGCCTAACAGCTCGACAAAGTAGTTGACAGGGAATGTTTGGCGTACAACTCCTGGAAGAAAGCTTCTGGGAGAGTCCCGGTGGAGTAGAAACAATCCATAGCCACACCGGTGAGTTAGGAACAAAGCTCATAGGTGTGGCTGACATGTCGTGGCGATGTTCTTGGCGCGTTTGGTCGTGTGACGTGAACGCACGAGCAAGCTTCCGACATTCTTCAGCGTGTGCTGCTGCTCGTGAAACGATTGTCAACTCTGAAGAATTCGGTCGATAAGGAAGAATGGTATTCATTGTTGATGATGGCTCGCGTCAATAAAGAAGGAAGAAAGGCGAAAATCCAGTAGTGCTTTGCGTTGCAGTTTTGTATGCATATGTCACAAAAGGCAGTATGCTATCCCAATTTGACTGGTCGGATGAAGCGTACATGGCCAGCATATCTCCAAGTTTACGAATAAAACGCTCTGTCATCCCATTAGTTTGCGGGTAGGCTGTGGTAGTGCGGTGTATGATGCAACACTTGCTCCACAACGCTTTGATGGCATCAAAAAGAAAAGCGGCCGCGGTTGCTTAATAACTTCCGAGGTGCTCCGTGCCCTAAAACCAGGTTTTGCAGTATAAAACATTCAACGTCTTTTGCGGTAGCAGAAGGTAACGCAGCTGTTTTGCGTACCACGTTAGGTGGTCGATAGCGACAATGACCCAGCGCTTTCTACTCTAAGTATAGGGAAGCGGATGGTAAAGGTCGATTCCGACACGATCGAAAGCTCGTGTTGGACATTGCAATGGCTGCAACTGACTTGTGGCATCTTCATCACTGGCACGTAAGGGAACACCTTACGTAACGGCGAACGAAATGGTACATACAGCGCCAGTTGTACCGCACCTGCAAGCGAGTCTATGTTTTTAACACACTGGCGTGGCCACATTGCGGATCAGCGTGGAACATGGCGCCGATCTCAGAGCGGAGATGTCAGGGAATGACAAGCAAACACTTACAGCCGATCAAGTTGTATTTACGGCGGTAAACCAGGTTATTACGAATAGCAAAGTGTTGTGCTTGACGGCGAAGAGTCCTGGAAACTGGAGCGGGCTTCCGGTTTGAGAGAAAGTTTAAAAGGGAAGAAATCCAAGCGTCTTTGCGTTGCTCAGAAGGCATGTTGAAAATGCTGATGGCCAAGGCAGCACTGGTGGCGATAGGCCAGCGGACAGGCTGTGAAGCCAACGGCGAGCGTGACAGGGCATGGGCGTCGGAATACTCCCGGTCAGAACGGTAGATAACACGGACATCGAATTCTTGTAACCGCAATGCCCAACGAGCGCGCCAACCATTCGGATCTTCTAGTGAAGATAACCAGCAAAGCGCATGGTGATCTGTCACAATATCAAATGGACCTTCATATAAAGAAGGCCGATATGGTCCTTTTCGATTCGACTCCCAGTTTATACCCCGGTATTCATTGCAGAATTATTGGCCATTGTTCTTGCCCTACGCAAATTGCCCTCAAGTGAATCATTAGCAGTTATCATTACAGACTCGTTATCAGTTTGTAATGCACTTTCTGCGGCAGTAAATTCAGAGCTGATGAATACGTTTCGGCATTTAGTACCGAAAAACGTAAAAGAACTGCATTTGCTATGGGTACCAGGCCCCCGCGGATTATATTTGAACAAAATGGCGGACTCTTTAGCAGCAGTATCCCTGGGTGGGCCCACCATCCCAGTTTTGCCAGATACGGCTTACGTAACCGCGCTAAGGTTCCGAAATGCTTGCCTGCAATGAGGAAAAGATAATTTGGATAAATTCAAAGATTTCGAGCATTTGAGCTATTGCTGGAATAAACAGTGGTGTGTATCTCGCCAGTTAGAGGTCACTTATACCACATTGCGCTGTGCAGTTCCACAACTAAATTATTACCTTAACAAAGCTCGGCTCAAGGCATCACCGCTATGCATTTGGTGCAACAAAATTGAAACAATTGAACATTTCTTTTTATTCGTCATCGTTATTCTTATCAGTGAAAAAGACTTTTAGTAGCCCCATTACAAAAGCTAGGAATACAAGTAAATCTACCAGTAATTTTATCAATTGGCGGAAATTGATTTGGTTACTGCCACAGGGATGTATGCTCCGCTGTGTTTGATTACATCAACGCAGCTAAAAGATTACCATGCTAGTGATCCCCTACCTTTTCAGATCTTTAGTTTATAATTCGTAGTTATGTCTTTCAAAAACAAAAGATGGTTTGACCGCTTGCTCAGCAAACATTTTTGTTTTTTGGTAGTATTATTTTAAGCTACTTTTTCAGATTGGCTTCATTTTCGTTTTAGTTTCATTTAAGTATCCTGCCGCCCGGTTCTTGGCCCATCCCCCTTTGTGGGTAAGCGCCATTCATCAGAGGTCATCAGCATCAGTATCAGCATTCAGTTAGCCTTTGCGCTAAATGAATCTCTTGTTCGCCGAGTCGACTCTTTTTTGTTCAACATCACGTTTCTCTAAATGTAAATTGTCCATGCTTTCGTGCGGAAGCTTGGGGAGCTGATACGTCGGCCTCTAGAATTGGTCCTGCGATTGCTTCTTTCATTAACGGGACCACAGTGTTCGGCCAGAGCATTTGAAACCGTGTGTTCTTTGGCTACGTGATTACGGTGCAGCTGTAGTTTTCCTTCAAAGTTTCCTGTCTCGCCTTTATAGAGCGCCTGGCAGTCGCTGTACGAAATTTTTAGATGGCGATTGGGTATTTTTCCTTTACAATGTGGTCATTGACTCGCAAGAATTGTTCTTCAGGCTTACTTGAAGGAATATGACAAACTTGCACTTCGTAGTCAAGGAATACTCTTGGAAGTGCCTCGTTCACACCTTGTGCATAGGGAAGTCAAGCCCTCCTTTTCTTGTCATTGTCCTGTCAGGGGTGTTAGCTGCGCGCCTTTCTTCCGTTTAATGAGGTGACTAGGGTAGCCATTGCTGATAAAATCCTTCGTGACTCTTCTCAGCTCAGCTGTGCGTGCGTCTGATGTAGAACACAATTGCTATGAGTGGTTAAACAGTGCCGAGCAAAAGAACGTTTTTGTATGATAGGATGTGCCGAACTTAAAAAAGTATTTCCCTCTATGCTTAGACTTTCGGTAAACGCTTGTTAAAATGCCGGAAGCGGTACGTATTACTTCAAAGTCCAGGAAAATTAAGCGACCGTTAACTTCTTCTTGAAGAGTTAAATAATTTGCGCTCTGAAATGACTTCAGGTGCTCTATAAATGGGACGACGTCTTCACAGCAGACAATGACAAAACAGTCGTATACGTACCACAGTAAGAATTTCAGTGGAAGCTGAAACATTGTGAGGGCTTTTTTTCAAGGTCTTCCAATGTGGTATTGGCGGATATTACACTGTCGCCGGCGCTACAATTGCCATTCCGTACACTTGCTTGTAGAACGACCCATTAAATGGACAGAAATGTTTTTCCGGAAGTGGAAATTCAAAAGACGGCATACATATTTGGCCTCGACCGGGGTGCGCGTTGGTATAGTCATCGTTTTTCAAGACTGCCTTGCAGTAGTCAACAGTACTGTCCGCTGGTCTGCACGTGAGCATAGACTTGTATCAAACGAGATCAAGATGTACTCGCTGTCGAGAGACAAATTCCTGTGCTTGACAATAAAACCTGCGAAATACTTTACGTATGTCAGCGTTAATCTACGAGGGTTTTAGCACACCATGACGATAAACAAAACGACTGTGCTATGTGGAGCACGTTTCGTCTAGAATCGACCGCAGTGGGATGTTAGCTTTGTGAATCTCATGCAGGCCATACATTGCATGAGCCAAGCCAGTGTGACACAGGAGCCTGTTTTTCAGATGCCTGTGTTTAGGCGGCACAAGTTTGAAGAAATTAGATTTTGAAGTACTTCTTCGGTCTTTCCTTAGAATCCTTGTCAACATTTGAATGCGTTTTCGTCCTGGAGATGCCACGTTATTTTTGAAGCGTTGTCGCTATGACTAGTAACTGTAGATCTCTCCTTAACCACAGGGAAGATAGCAATTATTTTGTTATTCTGCAGTTTATTCATGGTTTATTTGTTGAGACATTCTTCCTTGAGAGGTAGCATTTCAAAGCTTCGAAAAAGCCCAAATAGCGCGGGTATATGCTTCACTCGGTGGAGCAGGCTAAACTTGACGTGCGACCTCATTGACCGAACGCGCCATCTTCCGCATTTTGGGCGTGCTACCACCGTTTAAGTATGGGCCAGAAAATAGAAGATGAAGCTCAGTGGCATTTAGGTGTGTCGAGAAGTTGGAAACACCAGATTCGTTGTCACGAGGCTTAGAGTTGTCCAGCAGAGACAAAAACTTGGTTTCTAGGCACAGTTCTTATTTCTATCAAGTCGCAGCAGCAGTTCCTTCAGAGTAGAATGCAATATCTTGGAATTCCGTAGAGGTGACGTGTTCGAGCATCCACTGGCTAAAGAAAGCCTCCTTCTTGAAGCGTTTAATGGTGGCTTTCATTTCAAGTATGCGTACCTAATGATGGAGCTCCTTACAACGTGATACAGTATGCAAATGGCGCATAAATTAATACTGGTAGGCCAAGTGACTTCAGGATCACGCTGCCCGTTTTACACACAGACTGAAGTGGCATTGAAATGGTGATAGCTTTGAATTCAGGTTAACGAATTCTCGAATCTGGGTTGCATTGGGCCGTTCATGTTTTTTGCAAAGTTCAATTAAGTTAGAAGTGTGGCAGCTTGGGCTAGTTGGTCATAACTATCGTCATTCAATTAAGTCTAGGGCTTGACGGAATATAGTCTGGTGAGGGAAAATCATGGTTTAAGAAAAAGCACACTCGCCAATAAAAAGAACACAAAATAGAGTCGAAATTTCAATGCCCAATATGGGTAAGCCTTGCTCCAAATAAATGAAGGCATGGTGATTTTCGTTATATATACATTAGAAAGATCACTATGCATTATTTCATTGGGAACAAGGCACCCGCGTAGGGCACCAGAACGTTGATTCTGTTGTTTTGTGTTATTTTTAATTGGGAAGTGTGCGCTTTCTTGAACCATCGTTATATTTTACGCATACTGTAACCTAGTTGTTCCAAATAATTAGCTATAGCCACCTTTCTTAGGCCACGGGGGCCGCTTTCTGATAGACGCAAAATGCAGGAGGCTGATGTACTGTGCGACACTTGTGAATCTTAAACAACAGAAATGGCCGAAATTATCGGAGCCTTTACTGCTGCTTGGCTTCTTATGATATCGTGTTTTCTACTTCAAACAATGAAAATTATTATGACATTAATGCAGCCACTTCCCCAATCAATTATGGTGTGATCATATGGTGGTGACCACAGCGACATAGCATAAAGTCACCAAAACTAAAAAGGCACAAGTAATGTGCCTCAATAGTGGAGTTGTACGAGCCACTTGAAAAAACTCCGCTACAAAGTAAGGCTGCCGTCTCGATTCAGTCATTAAGGTGAGCAAACGTGAAGATTTGACAGCGCAGTAATTTTCTCTATGAAAGACAATAATGCACTGTACCCCTACAGCAAATATAAGTGAACCTCTAGAAAACTTGCGTATGCGTTTTTGATATTTCAAATGTATGCCGCCAAGCTAAGCGTTACGCGAATCAAGCCGTGGGACAACGTGGGTTACATCTACTCTGATTTAAGAAAAAAGCGCGTGTTCAAAAATTGTTATTTGCGCTTTGCAAGAACAAAAGCAGAGTAAAAACTATAAAATTATAATGTTACATGAAGTAAGGGTAGGCGCCCTCTCTTTTGAAGAAGAGCTCGCAAAGCTCAACCATTCCCTGGTGGCTTTGACTTACTTAACGTCATAAAGGCAAATCTACAGTGAAGCTGAAGAGAAGACTCGGTCATATTACGCACCTCGATGCAAACCTAGACACACATAGCCATGGCTTAGCACTTAGAAGCCCCCTCTCTCCCTGACCACTTGTATATCTCCAACATAAATTTCGTCACCCTCTAATCACCTCCACAGTTTTATGCTATACTACCCTTCTGCTTCCCTATACCCTAACATTTCCCCTTTTATACTATATTTTATTTATTTACTTGTTTATTTGCATAAAAATACCTTACAGGCCCAAAGGCACTGAGCGAGGGGGTTACAAGAAAATCGCAGAGACATGTGAAAATCAAGGTTACAGTGCATGTTACCTAATAGAACAACAAAACACAGTGCAGCAAATTTAACAATAGAGCATGTCAGCGTATTTAGCGCAGTAAATTTAATATTGTAGCACAATAATGAAAAGGAAGCCTAACCACTTTTACAGAAAAAAGTTTGAAAGATAAATGATAAACCACTATACATTAAGAAAATGTTTTTCATGTTTGGGTCGAAGCGTGTGACGGTTAAGTATCAGATGCGATATCACTGCGGAGACCATCGTTCCGCATGCGCAAGGCTTGCGGTACTGCTGATTTGTTAAACACATTTGTGCTACCAAAGATTAATGTGAAGCTGAGGCACAGTTTCGCCGTAAATCATACGTTCATGTTGGAAGAGCTATCGCAAAATACCAATGATTCGTTCAAAGTAGAAAAGTTCTGGTGTAAGGCTAAATTTCATATTTTTGGAAGGAGTACCTCAGGAAACCCTGTCACCCCATATGGGGTAAGAAAAGGTAGAAACGTCATGTTTACGTTGAAAAGGAAAAACTTTACATTATTAGTGTTTAGGACCATCATTAAGTGTCGCACCAGTTAAAAATAGTCTTAAAGTCATATTGAAGCGTGAAGTTATTGTTAGGAGAGTTATAAGTGTTTAGAGCGACCAGTCATCAGCGAAGATTTAGACATTCGATGTTAGCCATGCGTGTTGACTGTATATTTTTGTATTTCAGAAAAGCTTTTGACGTCGTTACACATAGTATCTTGATCGCTAAACTTGGTTATTACAAATTGTATGATATGGTTATTGCCTCGATAGCTGAGTATCTTCGCTCAAGCCAGATAGATGTCTGTGGCTCTGAATGGTTGTTCCTCCACATACGTTGCTGTGACCTCTGGTGTACCACAGGGATATTAGTCTTAGGTCCGCTTTTATTTTGTTGTTCATAAATGACATCACTTTCGGTATCACATCATCATTTAGAATGTTTACACATGACTGTATAGTATATAGGGCTATCAATAGCGACCTTGACACACAAGCACAGCAAAACGATTTAGATTTATATGCCGCAAGGTGTGCAAATTGGAAAATGTTGTTAAATGTAAAAAAAAAACCGTCCACGTCACCTTTACCAGGAAAATTTTGCACTGCAGAAATTATTACACGATTAATAAAGTTAATTTTCAGCATGTCACCGAATATGAATATCTAGGCGTATTTTTCGCTGCTGATTTGAGATGGAATAAACATGTCGTTTACGTTAGGAACAAGGCGGTAGGAACATTAGGTTTTCTGAAACGTAACTTCAGTAGTTTACCACAAAAACTTTGCAAGCAGCTCTATTTTACACACGTCCGCAGTATACTGGAGTATGCATGCGTCTTCTGGGACCCATACACTCAGGAACTTACAGATAAACTTGAAAAAGTGCAGAATAGAGCCATTCGATTTGTCCTTGAAAATTACGACTGCATGCTTAGTGTGATAGAGAGCAGGAAAACATGAAATTGTTATCTTCTTGAAAACCGTCGTCAAAACCTCAGAATTAAATTATTTCATAGCATTTATCATTCGAGAACAGGGATAATCAGGCAGTTGTACTTTCAACCACCCACCTTTGTCTCTCAAAGACGCGATCATCACTTGAAAATACGTGAGATTCCTTTTAGGGGGGACGCTTTTCGCTACACTTTCTTGGTCCACACTATAACAAAATGGAACACTCTGCCACCGCATATAGTCTCTATTGATTCAAGTGATCATTTTTCCATGCTTCATGAATGTTTTTTATGCACTTCATCATATGTACTGTACCCTCCCTGCTGCAATGCCTTATGGCGAAGCAGGTACCTAATAAATAATAAATACTCATAAATAATAAGAAAGGGGGGTAGTCTAATCTAAGGGCCGGGAATGTGAAAATAAGCGGGCAGTGGGTGACCTGATCAAAGCGTTAGCGAATTCAAGAAATGAGCATTCAATCTGCAGGCCATCGTTTATATTGTAATGAATGTCAGGTGTGAATTCTAGTAACTGTTTTTCAGACGACGTGCAATTTCTGAATCCTTGCTAGTTTGAAAGCAAAAGTCGGTTTTCTCGAAGTGGCTGTAGACACAGTTGACGATTATTTATTCAGTAGTTTGCAAGAGACCAACATGGCTGATATTGCGTGGCAATTCTTAGGTCAGCAAGGTTCAATTACAAGTTTTAAAATTAGGCATAACTCCGGCAATTTTTCATTTCTTAAAGTGTTTTTAGACCATAGCAACTGTCGTAATACGTGGCACACTGTAGGGCTCGATGTCAAAACAGTATGTTTTATTACCTTGGAGTTTATAGCAGTACCAACTGATGAGGATGCTTCAATATCTTTAATTCGACATGTGATACCGCTAACGCCCATTTCAATAAGCGTAACGTTTTTCAGGTACATGTCGCATGCCGAAAAGATCGTCTCTGCTGAATATACGTAACAGTGTGTTAAATGCAGTAGACCGCTAGTAATCTGAATGTGGAAGGTTAGCTTTATAAACTGATCATAACTGGATAGAACCGGGGCTAGGGGATATGAGGCTATGCTATGCCAAGCCCTCTCACCAACCCCTCTTACCTTTCACATGTCTTTCACACCACCTTACTACGCTTATTATACATTGCTATGCTCTGCTGCATCCTATTCTCCTTCTCCTTAACATCATCCTCGCCTACGCTTTTCTTCACTAACCTTTGTATTACTCACTTCCTCAACACGCATCATAAGAAATCTCCTTTAATCACTACCCCCAACCCCACAATTCATGATGCGCTTTAAAATTGCCACATAATATATGGAACATGATCAGCTGCAGACACTACAGGCAAATTCAGTAAATGAAACTTTTTCTTGAGGGTGCACGCGTACAGTAACTATAGTTAGAGTACCCTGACCAAGCTTCATCTCCATCTAAAGAAATCCGGCCATCTGCTTTTGGAGTACCCAGCAGCGAGATGCAATATGTCGTCTCACACATAACATGTAATGACTCTATTACGCAGACTCCAAAGCGGAACGGAGGCGAGAGGGGGGTAGAGGAATAAGGGCAGGAAAACTTTGTCACATATTTCAAACAGAAACATTTGTAGCAAGACTGCATAGTGAACACAAAAACTCGAGCATGTGTGCACGAAGCCATCGTTCAGGCCGCTCTACAGAGCACAGCGCTTGCGAGGAAAAGCGAAAACATGAGGACACAACGGAGACAAGTAGAGTGATGCAGGTTTATAAGAAAGGTGGTTGAAGTCTAGGGTGGAGAGAGGGAAGAATAGTGATAGGAGGAGTGCTGAGGCAAGGGCTCGGGAAGTAAGCGTTCAGCGAAAACTCTCGATTGGTGAAGTGGAGAACGGAAAGGATAGGAGTGAAAGAGAGATTGCAAATAGAAAGCGGAAAGAGTAGAAATAAATTAAATGCAATAAAATTTGTAGAAAGGTACTTATGGTTTTGAGGCGAGTGTCTGACCCACTAAGCTATCTAGGCCCAGCAACTGAGCACATATTTAGGGGAACCAAATAAAAATTCACAGAAGAACCACAAAAAGATATAAACAGAAAGAAAGATAGAGAGATAAGAAATAGATATCGAAAAAAAGAGAAAGAGGGTATATCTAACTTTTGAATAGTATAGTAGAGCAAAGGCGTGTGGTGGAGGAGCTAGCTGACCAGAACTGGCTATCGGCCGAAAGTGGGCCAAAACATAGTCTTCCAAGCAGGTAGGAGGGACAGCGGAACCTCAGCCGCAAAACTGTGACCTGTCTAGCCTAAATTGAAACGTCTGGTCACTTTAACGTACCAATGCTCTGCTTTTTTTCACCAAGGCGTTCTGTTTAAAACAACACATATTTGGACTGGTGAAAGCTAGTGGACACTCTGGATCCGTAAAGACACAAAATAAAAGAAAACACGTTTTGAGCGACGACAAAAAAAAAGAATCTTATTCTGCAGACCATAGCAGTTCCACTGAAATATTGCACTGCTCTTAACTAGTTTGACAGTGCGGTTGCCATTATTGCTATAAAATATTATACTTAAGATTTCGCAGCCATTTCATTTCTGGTTGAGAGCCTCCTTTCGGCAGGGATTGCAGAATCACTTTAAAATCCGCAGAGACTACAGCCAAAATGACTTGTTCTTTTCCGACTGTCTCCGCCGAGTACACATTTCTAGAACACCCTTTTTCAACAGGTGTCTGTGACATTTTGCTTTGTTTATGTATGGCTCCTTGGGTTTCTCTACCATGGCTCAAGTTTCCACGGCTCCGTGTTCTTGGGCGCGAGCTTCATTGCCGACTCGACGTCTTGGGGCAGATTTCCACAAAATTGCCGAGTAAGTTTCTTGTAGCATCGTCTTTGCGTGGCTTTGTGGTGCATAAAATCCTTTAAATAATCACCATGGGGCAATGTGGCTCTCCCTATCACATGGTACCCGTTTACTTCTTTTCACCGTCTCTCTTTGCACCGTTGATGACACTTCATTGCGAGCGACGTTGGTTGCGAGGGCAACCTGAAAACGATGCGTGATGTAGTTGATCTTAATTTTCACACTTACGTTGTCCATTCGACGTCAATTATTTGTAATATACTGCATTCCCACATTCATTGAGTTTCATGGTCCCGCTGCTTGTATTAGCCATGTACGCATATCTTTGGTAGTGGTAGCACCTCTATACAGCTGGTTGAATGTATTCCTCTACCGTGTGGAGAGTGAAGCATAGAGAAGCTCTTTATGGCAATCAAGGAAAAAATTAGACATCTTAAGAGCCTGTTTATCTTTGTTACGTACATTATTATTGAGAACATACAACTTTGCAAAGAGAAGTATAAAGACGCTATTAGTAATTATGATAATGTAAATGTGAAGAGAAAACAGTGGTTGAAAAGGTAATCGCCATTGGCGGGGACCAAATATGTGACCTTCGAATGAAGCGTTCGACGCTCTACCAACTGAGAAACCATGGCGGCTGTCGCCTGTCTCCTTCATTGAATATATGTGTGGAGTTAAATGTGCATTATTAAGTGGTTGTTTAAATTCACTTATATACCATATAATGTGGATGAGGTGAAAGGCACCACGAGCACTCATTTAGTATAGCATCGGATGCGTTTTTATAGGGTCAAAGGTTCAGGTCTTGCCGGTGGCAAGTCATTTTTTCGTCCACTTCTCTTTCTTCACGTTTGCAATACAATTATAATACTTCTAATAGAAACCCTTATACTCTCCTTGGCAGTTCTCAATAATCTTTTAGCGATGACGCCTCATGCCTAAGCATAGGCATCACATTTCCTAAGAGCCATACTGTGGTGCTTCGATCATAGTTTCTTGTGCATCGCTTTTGTCGTTTAACAGAGAAACTGATACGTCGTTAAGGTACTCCACTAGGTAATATTCACTGTATTCAAGGGGTGCATTTGTCTTACCTTTGCTAGAACTTTCATATCAGGATGGAGTATTATCACATGTACTCGCAAACTAGCCAGATTCTTCAGTTGTATCAGATTGTTTGCTGAGTGCGAACACTACTTAACACAAAAATTTCCATCTTTGCGAACTCTTGATGGTGTGACTTTATCATAGAGGTATAAAAACAAGTACCGGAAAATGTTTTTAAAAAGCCGCAGTCACTACAGATACTAGGATGCACTATAAAACACATTTTCTTTAGGCGCAAGTGAAAATTATAATGCCAATATTATTTGAATTGTTTTTTGTAACTAAAATTTCAATAAAAGTGTGCCTTGCTGAAGAGTTCAATCTAATTTTCGTTTATAAAAATTTGCTGTTTTCAAGAAACATAAAAAATCTGTGTTCTATGCAATGAACAAAAAGAAATATGTGATGATTATTACAAACACAGTAAATAAAGAACCCAAAAAGCATGCACTAAGGGCACATTCGTAATACAGGCAGCCATAATAAATTTTATGGCCCTATTAGGCTATTGAGGTTTATTGCACGCCTATTGATATAAAATACCATGCCCAGCTTCAATAAATTTTTATAAGCAAACGAGTTACGACTGCTAGCGTAGAGAAAAATAAGTTCTGAGAAAATGAACCAAAATGATTTCGAAAAGGTGAAGCGCGCACACGAAATGAACTGGAGAGCCAATATTCTCCATATTGTAAGTCCTCTGCTCAGACTAAATCGATGATATGAGTATTTACACATGAAACGTTGAAGCTCATGAACATTGCTCATAATATTTGAAACTAGTTTATTCATGGACCTACTACTGTGCGCCATTTCTCGAGAGGCACCTAAATTTTTTTTCTAGCTTGTTTTGCAGCATGAGTGCCATGACGGGGCGCTCTCTAGCTGTGGTGCTGATTATTTGTGAGGCGCACTATTCCATTGTAGAAGTCGGGCTCAATTAGAGGTTGCTTAAAAAGACCAAATGTTCTTCTGTTGTCCTAACGTAAATGACACACATCATGAAACAAAGCAAATTTGATGGTTTACAGGCTGACATACGTGTACTTGGGCATGAACGACACAGGTACCACTTGACGCGTTCACCTAGTGCAAAGTTAATGATATTTAAGATGAAAAATGACGCGTTCAGAACTCTTTCAACGCTTTATGAGATGTTCGCACTTGATCCATCGTGAACTTACTTACAGCGTAACACCAAAAAAAATACAGGACAGGGAAGGAGTAAAAGAGAAAGAAAAGACGGCGCTGTCATTTGCAGTATTTTGTTGATTGTTTCGCAATCACATCAGTGTCGTCTTTTCTTTCTCTTTTACTCCTTCCCTGTACTGTATTTTTTCTGGTGTTGCGCTGTAAGTTCACGATGGATCCTAACCAACTGGCCCAACTTACCGTCTTACTACAATACTGCATATGAGGCTAACCTTATGATGCGCACATAACTGGCAGTTTCAATTTCTATTTTGTAGGTGATGGGCGGTATTCCGTAGGTGATCGTGCTAGATTTAAAAAAAAACTGTGCTGAAGGAATGTTTAAGCAGCGAAACGATGAGCAGTCAATTGCGCATTCAACATGAAAAAGTTGCCAGAAAAATTGTTTTGTCCACGACTTTTACCAATACTGGCCATCGAAGCGGAGACGGGGCACAGGTCGGAATTTTATACCGGTGCCACACGGGCATTTATAATCGCGATTAGTGCTGACCCAGATCAACCACGATCTGCCTTAGGGGCTGCTGCATGGTCACTTCTAATCACGATCAGACCGGATCGTAATCAAGACTATTGCAGTGCGTTCATCGTGATCTGGCTGCGAGATAGCGATTTCATGTCATCTGCACTCTCGGTCGAGCTTTTTGATACAAAAAAACAAAAAAATCAAGCACATTTCCCTAAAAACAGACTTCAAAATGTAAATGTTTATTTATAAAAGACATTTTAAACTGTTTTATTAAAAATATCTGTCAAACTGCGTATTTTATTATTCGTATTGACCACATGTGTTTATAGGTGAAGCAGACGATATTCAGACGACTAGTTAAACTCAGGCACTGTTGGAGCAGTTGGAGCACATCGAAGCAAATTGATTACGAGTGCCGTCAGCTTTTTGACTACGTCGCAGCGTACGCATACTTCGAGGTAGAATGAAGAGACCTTTACAATGGTTAACCGCTGGCAGGAACGACTGGGACACTTGAGCCGCTAAAAGTAAAACTCTGGCGTGTGCAAGAAGATAGCCTTTTTCACTGCGCCTGGACGGCTACGAGCAGGTGCCATCAGAAATGAAAGTAAAGATTAGGATTCTCGCAGAGTAATACAGGCAGATGGAAAAAAAAACTCTACCGAATGATGAATTTGTAAAATTACTTTTGTAGTTGCACGCCAAGTTTTGAACGTTCTAGCAGTTTTTGCACGAATAAGAAATTGCTGATAAATGGCTCTATAGAAATATCGGACGCCGAGTTTTTTCAGTGACATGATGAAGGGCAGGCACGTGCCACCTGGTGCATTTCATCTGACTTAAGTTCGAACCGGATTAGCTTGTGCTGTGTAGCAGTGGCCATAAGGTTGATTGCTATCAAGAAAATCAATCCGCATCACCGTGATCACGATCAATAGTGCCTGTTTGACACCGGTAAAAAACATTGTTCTCAGGCATTTTGTCGGCTTTCTGGAAATCGCTAGGTGTTGCACTGAGACCGCTAAAAAGACAGAAAGCGAGTCGTCACTAACTTACGCCGTGCCATTTTGTTGCTATTTTGGTTATGCTCTAGGGTTGGTTGCTGTCCCAATCTTTCCTTAGTAACACCAGAGTCCCTTAATACCGTTCTGGTCACGAAACTTCTCCGTCACTCTATGGGAGAGCTTGATATGGTGCCCAGAGCGGCCGCTACGCGGCGCAAGCCGTCCTAGGGGGGCCATCGCCCCGCTGCGCCCGGCGGAACGCACTGGCCGCGACGGCATCCCGAAGGCGTTGTGTGGTGGCAGCTCGCGGTTTCTGCATCAGCGAAACGCGAACTCCATGTGCCAGTGCACCGTGCTCAAGGTGGACAGCATGAAAATTCGAATGAACAATGCCTAAGACGTGCTGTGTGACGGGTTGCAGCTCCGGATACCGAAGCAACAAAGAAAAGGCGTCGCTCTTCTGTTTCCCAAGTAGCGCCGAACTCCGAGAGAAATGGAAGCGAGCTATACTGCGGTTGGAAGCTGGTGGTTTCAGCTTCGAAAGTAAGAACGTTCGGGTGTGCGAAAAGCATTTTGATGCTAGCGACAT
Organism: Rhipicephalus annulatus; assembly: GCA_013436015.1. Classification (NCBI taxonomy): domain Eukaryota; kingdom Metazoa; phylum Arthropoda; class Arachnida; order Ixodida; family Ixodidae; genus Rhipicephalus; species Rhipicephalus annulatus. Next base: position 152,838 of record WOVY01002400.1, read on the forward strand.
TGTGAGAACCGACGAGCACATCGTGAACGGGGTGGTCGTGTCGCTTCAGCGAGAGAGACCGAGGCTTCGCTGAAGGTTGTACACTTTTTTTTTTTGAGATGTAGATTACATTTCTTCACTCGAGAAAAAAAACAAAGCCTCGCGGACAACTGTGCGCAGTTCATGCGCTGCAAGTGGTGGGCGGAAGCCACAGTGTTAAGCATAATGACTGTGTATGTGAGCACGCCTTCCCATTTGTATATAGTGTTGTATATCTTGTATACATTACACTGTAATATTTTCGTACTATTCATATTTATCTGCATATAGTGTAAATAGTGTATATTCAAATACAGTTTATTTTAGGCAGTGAGCTAAGGCAGAGTGCAGCTGTTAATGAAACGAAATACACATTGTACAGCAGAGTCACAGATTGTGTAACATTGCTCAGAACAGCTGCAACAGTTTCTAGTGCTTTTCTTCTCCAAAGTGTTGTTCTCAGTGTATTTTGTGTCAATAAATGTTTTCCAACTTTCTCCCCATTACATGCACCATATGTGAATCTCCCATTCATAAGTACACACCTGACTACTAGGCGGCGTATCATTAGCACCAAATTTAAGATTTATTGCATGCCTTAAATCATAACCGCCCTTCCCCCCCTCCCACCCAAAAAATAAAAACAAATGTGTGATGAGGTACCTCGGTAGTGGCAGAGGCGTCCAAGCGGCTAGCACTGGCATCAAAAGGAACTTCCAGATTAGGCTGCTGTACTTCCGTTCCCGGAGAAATCATGGGTTGTCGGCTGGTAAATAATAATGCCCTAAACAGTAAACACAAGGAAACGTCAAGCGGTGGGTGTCCCGTGTAAACTGCGTGGAAAGAAGTGATCAATAAAATGTTGGGCACGTTTAGAGCGGTCGCGAAAGCCCTCGGCATCGAAATCCCCGCGTCAAAAAAGCGATCGGCGCTCACAAACGTGTGTCCAAAACAACTGCGCATTTGGGTATAAACTCAATTGAAAGGTCTGGAATAAAACTTCTGGCTCAACCATTCAGTTCATTTGAATATTTGGGTAGTAGCGCGCGAGAGGCGAGCCGGATATAAACCAATGTGATTGCTCCTGTACTACCCAGTCGTGTTTCATTTCGTTCACCTTCCTCCCCCTATTAGCGGCCCTACCAGAATATAAAGCTCACCTACCGCATAAACATAATCGCCCTTTGGCCGGGCGCAAATACAAACATGTTGTCGAGCAGATCAAGCAGTAGCTGCTCGCATCAAGAGCATGGAGCATAAGCATCGTCTTTCAACACTTGCGGGCTATAGCTCGCAAGTACCGCTTTGAGGCATCGTAAGTATGCCTATAATTAGGCTATGAGACAATTATTGACACAATTCGTTGTCGCGCGGTGTGAGAACACTTTTAATGCGCTACTGTTTATAAGGTGGGCCCGCACTTCCAAGTAAACTACGCGTGCGTTCCAAAGTAAACAGCTCTCATTCGTCAATGACACTGGATCCCGTTTCAACTTATTTATCTGGTGGCATTGATGCGTTCAGAGACGTTTAAAAAAAGGTAACAGGAAGAACAGCACGCACATAATCGCGTCGAAACGTCGGCCGCAGTGCGCATACAAGCCCAGCAGTGGCGGCGGCTTGTGGCCCCCATACGACGGGTGGCGCCTCTAGCGACAGATTTTGTCCCTATATCAACCTTCGGGCGGAGTTTCGTGACCAGAAAAGCATTGAAGGACTCTGGTAACACGAACTGCTGACACTGGGAATGTTAGGATACATTTACAACCTTTTCAATTGTCGTGCATACAGCCACCTGTAGTGGTGGCACATTCCATTGTGCCTGTAACGTTGTTACAATCGTACAACTCACAGGGCTAGATCAGTGGATTTAATTCTGCCGTCTATGTTCTGTGGGATCAATGTAAAGCTTACTACCTTTGACAAAAGCATATTTGTCGCTGCGACCTGTAAATTTGTAGATATATACACCATTGCAAATGGCTCCAAATTGGTACAATGCAAATAGAGTACTCAGGCTTTACACGTGGAGAGTACAGTACATCTTTCATACTGCCTCAATATGCAGCCTACTTTTGAAAGTAGTGATTTTGCAGCAGTACTGAGGACCTGCGCTGTAAAATAGAAAATTTCACAGGCCGCTTCAACTTTCCTACTGAAGATGTCGAAGTTATAGACTTTTGACAAAGAATGCCTTTTGACTGAGCTGCATGGTGTGCTTGCCACACAGTTAAACACATTGCATTCCGATGTTCTATGACATGTACCTAATATAGCAGACGCATCAAGCATTTCGCCTTCATAAAAATTGCCGTAGTTCGGAGGCTTGTGTAGTTCTTTTTCAAGAAAATATGTCTTACACTCATTCATATGCGATGTGATGAAGAGTTTATAGAAAATCACTTGCTTTCTTTTTGAAATTCATGGTGTGTCTCAGCATAGAAGCTTTGCGAAAATCAGCCATTTCGAACATCTCTGGTAAAGCTAGCAAACTGCCATACTATTTTTAAGCAACCTGGCTTCTTCATAGAAACTATAGTGAGAAAGACAGCTCAAAGACATCCTGTCCAGATAACAAAAGCGTGGTAGCTGAACTTTTTTACTGCTAATGAAGTAGGCCAACTCATGCATGCAGCAATATTTCCCTAGGGCAGGATCACACACTCCCCCAACAGATCGTGTAAGTTTTAAGTGCGGGCCCATCGATGTGTACTTGTGTTATCTGCCGTTGAAGAAGAAAGGCCGCAAACTTCCGTAGTAGCGTTTTATTATGAAGTTTTCTCGCAATAACTTGTTCGCTTTGTGTTTTGTGGCAAATTGTTTTTTGCTGATCTTTCTAGCACCAAAACAAGAACAATGAGACGATTTAGAGAGACTTTCTGCGGCTGACGATGGAGCTACGACTGGGATAAAGCAGCTACCCATGGTGAAAAAGTACGTCACTGTCAGCCACAGAAAACTAGACTTCATTGAATTCTTTGACCTTGTAACAGTCACCTAGGGAACATATATATTGTTTTCGTTTTTTTAGAGCTCTGCAGAATAAAGGTCACACTCACTTCTGCAGCAAGCTGTTGCGTTATACCACACAACCTCGTGTAAGTGTAAATCGTACTATGATGTCATCATCTGCGTTTGCTGTTCTGTGTGTAATGATCAAAATGGTAAAATTCAACCATTACATTATCTGATGAACGCGATTACTGCTTTGTTGCCCCGCCGCGGTGGTCTAGTGGCTAAGGTACTCGGCTGCTGACCCGCAGGTCGCGGGTTCGAATCCCGGCTGCGGCGGCTGCATTTCCGATGGAGGCGGAAATGTTGTAGGCCAGTGTGCTCAGATTTGGGTGCACGTTAAAGAACCCCAAGTGGTCGAAATCTCCGGAGCCCTCCACTACGGCGTCTCTCATAATCATATGGTGGTTTTGGGATGTTAAACCCCACATATCAATCAATCAATTACTGCTTTGTTGCACATTTGTTATGCGCAGGCATTTGCAACTATTTTGTCAGCGTGCTTGTTCTAAGAGATTTCCGCTGGCTTACTACATGTGTTTCTGTAAATGAACTTTCTTTGCTCTGTGTTGGCATTTTACACTGCAAATAGGGTGCTCATGCACAGGCAACCTAAAGGCGCAGAGATGAAAATTGACTATTTTTCTTCAAGTAACAATTTAAAGCTGTCTACGGGATTATAAACTTTTCCCTCTCGAGTGATTTATTGAGATATCAAAGCTCTTGACACAGGTCAGCTGAACAAAATTTATGCAGAGTACAATGCACTTACAGTACTCCGACTTTGATAAATGTAAAAAAAGAACTGTCAGTACACCTGGGGCCATTTACTTGCTTCAGCTTATTCCGTGTTGGACGCTGAAGTTTCTTCTTAGATGTTCTGCTTTTTAGGAAGCCCTAATTTGTCTCACTTAGTATATCTTTTGCTTACTTTAAGGTAGCGTCCACAATTGTGTCTTGTACTAATTGAAATGATCATAGAAAGCTCACAAGGTCTATCAGATTACAGTGGAATAGAGTGTTTCATTAATTCAGCGATACAGACGAAGACAAAATGAACACAGAGAGCGAAGTACGAGTGCTGTTTCGTATATATATATATATATATATATATATATATATATATATATATATATATATATATATATATATATATATAGTCTAGTAGATCCTCCGTGAGCGGTCACAACGTGGTTTATTTCGACGTTTCGGCCTAGAGTCTGGCCTTCATCAGGAATAAAGATACAGTTTGTCTGTGCTCAGCTTTATACAATCTCAAATCAGAGGGCAAGGAAAGAGGGAAAAAAAGGAAAGAAAAAAAGAAAAGAAAAGGAAAGAAACAAAAGAAAAATATTACATGGTGGACGCCCCTCGGGTGCCCCCCTTCCACTTTTCCCTCCACTTTCCCCACATCTCTCTCCCCCTCTCCCCTTCACCTTTCTGATGTCAGGGGTCTGTGTATGTTTCCGTTCACTAGCGCATTCCTCCCGATCAGACGGCCCCTCCTGGCACTGGCGGTTCGGTGTGGGGCAAAAAAGAGCTTTTCAGGAAGTCCTAAGCCTCTAACTACTCGGGGTCTCGTAAACAATTCGTCGTAGAAGGACGGGGGCCGCGTATTGTGGCAGAGGCTGGTCAGCGGGCATTTTAGGAAGTTCTAAGCCTTTAACTACTCCGCGCCCTGTCAACATTTCGTCGTAAAAATAGGGGTGCCCCGTATTGCGGTAGGCTGTGCAAGCGCGTGCAATGCGAATTCCTGGCCCGCTTCTAAATTACGCGTGTCGTGGGGGCCTCCCGGCTGTGCACATGGTTGCTGTTGGGCATGTCGTGCATGGCACAATTGATTGGGTAGTAAAATAAAACAGAAAACAGACGACAGCTGCACTTAGGAAGAGTAGTTACACTTGGAATTGTTTTAGGTTGTCCAGTGCCCTTCGCAGCTGCAGTGCCGTGAACTCAGTTACTATTTTCATTGTTGCCGTTATTGTTTTCTAATGCTTTGATTGCTGCAAGTGTACCAGGATTCTCATTTATTCCTCTATCGAGGGTGTTAAATCGGTGGATAAGGTATGACTCTCGTTGTTCACGTTCTCGATTTGATTTAAATCCCGTCTCTAAGAGCGTTACTGATAGTTTGTCGAATGCATGGTCGGGAAGATTGAGATGTTTGGATAGAGGTAGACTTGGGGCTGATTTCGCATGGGCTCTGTGATTATTGAAGCGAATCCTAAATGGTGTTTCTGTTTGTCCGATGTACTGCATACCACACACGTTGCATTCGAGTAGGTACACCACATTAGAGGAATCGCATGTTAGGTTTCCTCGTATGTTAATCGAAAACTTGGATTGCGTGCTGGTTGCTTTGTCTGTTTCTCGCATCGCCTTACATACAAGACATCGTGGCTTTAAGCAAGGGCGGCATGAATTATTGGGGGGTGATGTGTTAATTTGGGAGTGGACAAGGGTGTCTTTGAGGTTACGTGGTCGTCGGTAAACGACGCCTGGAGCGGATGGGAATGCGCGTTTCAGACGTTCACTTTGTTCCAGAATGTTGTAATGTCGTTTAAGGATTTTGTTTACATTGGGGAAGTTTGTGCTGTAAGTCAAGCAGAGGTTTGTTCGTTGTGGGTCTTCTCGTGGTGGTCGCTTCATAAGTAAGTCTTCACGCTTTAGTTTTCTCGCTTTTTGAACAGCGTCATTAATTACATGTGGGGGGTATTTTTGTTGCTCGAGCATAAGTTTTAGCCTCTGTGAGCTTGTGTCAAAGTCAGCGTCTCTAGAGCAGATTCGCTTAAACCGGTGAGCCTGGCTGTATGGAATACTGTTTTTACAGTGGCGTGGGTGATCGCTTTGGTAATGAAGGTATTGTTGTCGATCCGTTGGTTTGCGATATAGGGTTGTAGAGAGCTTCTCTTCGTCTATCGTTATGGTAACATCAAGAAAATTTACGGTAACTTGCGAGTATGTGTGTGTGAAGTGTATGTTCGGATGTACAGCATTGTAAGTGTCTATATATATATATATATATATATATATATATATATATATATATATATATATATATATATATTGTCACGGTTCAACGTAAGCAGTGCACCGAGACGTTGAGTCCGAGAACCGACAGCGTGTGTCTTTATGCAGGAGCCAAGAGCAGGCGAGCAAATCCAAAAGCACGTCGTCTTCTTCAGTCCCCCTTTTCACGAGGCTGTTGGCGCGCACATCGTCTTCGTTCTTTGTTTCGGGCGCGGCATTTGCCTCCCCTTAAAAGAGCATCGCCCCGATGCTATAGCTGAGAGAGTAATTTGCGCAAGAAGTCACTTTGTAGAAGCGACGGTGCCTCGCAGGGTCACTCGCTGACGTATGGCTTAATGCGCACTATGTGCACAAGCTCAGGTCGGTGCTGGCGACGCTTTGAACAGTTTGGGCTATCCGGGACGACTTCATAGGTAACGTCACTTAGTCGTCGCAGCACTCGATAAGGTCCGAAGTACCTTCTGAGCAATTTTTCGGATAGTCCCCGTCTTCGTACAGGCGTCCACATCCATACCCTGTCCCCGGTTTTCGTACGTTACAGGTGTATGACGTTGGTTATAGCGGCCTGCGTCGTACTCTTGCTGTTTGTATATTCGCATACGTGCGAGCTGCCTGGCTTCCTCTGCGCGTTGAGTAAACGCGTCAGCACTCGTTTCGTTGTCATCGCATTCGTGTGGCAGCATCGCGTCTAACATCGTTCTTACTTCTCGTCCGTAAACAAGGCTAAATGGGGTCATCCGCGTGGTTTCTTGTTTCGCAGTATTATATGCGAACGTTATGTAAGGGAGGATCTCGTCCCAGTTTTTGTGTTCGAAGTCCACATACATTGAAAGCATGTCTTCCAGAGTTTTGTTAAGTCGCTCGGTCAATCCGTTGGTTTGTGGATGGTAAGCTGTCGACTTGCGATGAATAGTACCGCTGACCATTAACACATTATCTAAAAGCGCGGCCGTGAATGCGGTTCCGCGATCTGTTATAACGATCGATGGCGCACCGTGTCTTAGCACAATATTCTCTATGAAGAACCGGGCTACCTCCTCTGCTGTGCCTCTCTGGATGGCTTTTGTCTCGGCGTAGCGAGTAAGGTAGTCGGTCGCCACTATAACCCAACGGTTACCAACACTAGAGGTGGGAAGTGGGCCCAAAAGGTCCATTCCGATCTGGTCAAACGGCGTTGTCGGGATCTGGACAGGGTGTAGCAAACCGGCTCGTTTCGTTGGAGGTGACTTGCGCCGCTGGCAATCGAGGCAAGTCCGAACATGATGCTTCACGGTAGCGGTGAGTCTAGGCCAGTAATATCTCCCTCGAACTCTGCTCAGCGTGCGCGTGTAGCCTAAATGTCCAGATGTTACCTCGTTGTGGCACGCTTGCAACACCTCAGATCGAAGAGTGGTAGGGACGACAAGCAGGTAGGTGGACCCGTCTGACGAGAAGTTCATTTTGTAAAGGACATTGTTTCGCAGACAGAACGACGATAGTCCTCTTGTAAAGGCTTTGGGTGCATTCTGACTTCGTCCTTCTAAATAATTAATCAAGCCAAGTAGCTCAGGATCCTCATGCTGGTGATCTGCAATGGTTGACGTGTCGAGGATTCCGAGGAACGCTGTCTCTTCATCAAAAGTAGCAGCCGACTCTATTGGTGATTGAGATAGGCAGTTGGCGTCCGTGTGTCGTTTTCCCGACTTATACACCATCGTTATATCAAACTCCTGTAGTCTGAGGCTCCAGCGTGCCAATCGCCCGGAAGGATCTTTGAGACTTGTTAACCAACACAACGAATGGTGGTCACTGATAACCTTGAATGGGCGGCCGTACAGGTATGGGCGAAATTTCATAACTGCCCACACCACGGCGAGGCATTCCTTTTCAGTGGTCGAGTAATTTGCTTCTGTGCGTGACAGAGTTCTGCTTGCGTAAGCGATCACTCTTTCCTCGTCATTCTGGCGCTGTACAAGCACAGCTCCAAGGCCAACATTGCTGGCGTCAGTATGGAGCACTGTAGGGGCTGTGTCATCAAAATGGGCAAGCACGGGGGTCGTTTGTAGACGTTGCCGCAAGTCATTGAAAGCATCTTCCTGTTCGTCGCCCCAAACAAATGCAACGTCATCCCTCGTGAGACGAGTTAAAGGTGATGCAATGCGCGCAAAATCTGGAATAAATCGCCGATAATATGCACAGAGACCCAGAAAACGCCTCACTGCCTTTTTGTCTGATGGTGTTGGAAACTGTGCGACGGCGGCAACTTTTTCGGGGTCTGGACGAACTCCTGCGTAACTGACGACATGGCCAAGAAACTGCAGTTCCTCAAAGCAGAAGTGACATTTTTTCCGGCTTGAGCGTCAGGCCTGCGGCCCGTATGGCCTGCAAGACCATTTGCAATCGTTCAAGGTGTTCGTCAAACGTTGTAGAAAACACAATGATGTCGTCAAGGTATACTAGGCAGGTTCTCCATTTAAGGCCAGAGAGAACGGTATCCATGAGACGCTGGAAAGTAGCAGGAGCGGAGCACAAGCCAAATGGTAAAACCTTAAATTCGTACAGTCCGTCTGGCGTCACGAAAGCGGTTTTTTCACGATCCCTGGGGTCTACTTCAATTTGCCAATATCCGCTCTTTAAGTCCATGGAAGAGAAGTAACGTGCGTTTCGAAGCCTGTCAATCGAGTCATCGATGCGGGGAAGTGGGTACACGTCCTTTTTTGTAACCTGATTTAGCTTTCGATAGTCCACACAGAAACGCAGGCTGCCGTCCTTCTTTTTCACTAGAACAACAGGTGATGCCCAGGGGCTTTTCGACGGTTGAATGACGTCGTCTTCAAGCATTTTTGTTACCTGCTGTTCTATCGCTTCTCGCTCTTTTGAAGCCGCACGGTACGGATTTTGATGGATTGGTCTAGCCGTGTCCTCTGTGATGATTCGGTGCTTGGTCAAGGACGTCCGGCCAACTTTCGAGGTCGACGCAAAACAGTCGTGGAACTCGTCTAGCAGCACAAGCAGGCGTTCCCGCTGTTGCTGAGTTAAAGTAGGGCTGACGTCAAGGTTAGGTGCTAGGTCACGTGGGTCTTGTGCAGGTGTTGCTTCGAGTGCTGAAAAGCAGTCATGAACATCTGCGATCTCATCGAAATGTGCCAACGTTGTGCCTTTTGGAAGGTGCCGTCGCTCGGAGGTGAAATTGGTCAACAGCAAGTTCGTTCGGCCGTCGGTGACATTGACTATTCCTCGTGCTACGGAAATCCCGTGAGTGAAAAGCAGCGAAGTTAGTTGGTCGGCGACTCCTTCCCCGTCGAACGGTACGTCACATGCTACTGAAATGAGGATACATGATCGAGGCGGCACGACTATATTGTGGTCTTTGAGACGAAAGGATTTGTGCTCTGGTGATGTTGGATCGGTCAGACGAGCACTCTCGTAAAATGAAACCACGCGGTTCGGGATGTTGATTATTGCGCCATGCTCCCTGAGAAAGTCCATTCCTATAATTAAATCTTTGCAGCACTCTGGGAGAACAATGAAAGTCGCGACGAAAGAAGAATCTCCTATGCTGATTCTTGCTGTGCATCTTTCAGTAGGGAGCAGCAATTGACCACCCGCTGTTCTTATATGTGGTCCTGTCCATGGCGTTCTTACTTTTCTAAGATGATCAGCCAGCTTGCGACTTATTATGGAAAAATCAGCACCCGTATCGACTAAGGCCGTCACTTGCTCTCCGTCAATAATTACATTGAGGTCGGCGCTCACCATTTCGTCGTTGTTAATATTCGTCGGTGTCAAGTCGTTCTGTCGCGGCAGTACTGGGGACTTTTTATCGTCTTGTGGTCGGGCTGCGACCTTACCCCGAGAGGTCGCCGCCTTTAGTTTCCCCGGTAAGGGCTGGGCGACCTTGTTCTCCGAAGGTCAGCAAAAGTACGTCGATTCGGTGATGATGTCTGAGCAGGGGATGGAGAGCGTGACCTGTGGGCGGAATTGGGCTGGCGATGAGGAGGCGACTCGTGATAGGGAGACCACGTTGTTGAAAATCCTCGAAAACCAGGGTCGTCATGGCGAACAATGTAGTCGTCATTGGCACGGCGACCGTCGTACCCTGGCCGAGACGGGCGAAGCGATGTGTCGCGGTACCAACAATAGCGAGCTATATGGCCGGCACCACCACAGTTGAAGCAGAGAGGGCGCCGATCGACGGTGCGCCAAGCGTCCGTTCTGCGAAATTGTGGGCGCCTTATGTCCTCTCGTGGTGGTGAGTAAGGCGCGGCAAGTGGTGGCTGGTGGCATGGAGACATCGGAGACATGGGCTGACGTCTGAAAGCCTCCTGCAATGGTTGCGACGAAGGTGCGGCTGTAGGTGGCTGGTAGTATGATGTAATGGGCGGGACAGGTGGTGGTCGGCGGACAGCGTCGGCGTAACTCAGTTGACGCTGATCGCGAGCGAGATCAGCTGCTGAAAAAGCGTGCCGAAGTTCGTCACGAACGACTGCGGCAACGGCGGTCACTGGTGTATCCACTGGAGGAGTCCAAAGCTTCTGCATTTCTTCGCGGACAATATCTCTGATAAGGTCACGTAGGGAGCCCTGATTGTCCAGAGTCACTGAAGCGGCGTTGATTGGGGTGGCAGTGGACGAGCGATCATATTGCCTCGATCTTTGGTGCAGAGCACGCTCAATGGCAGTGGCTTCTCTTATAAAATCGGCCACGGTAGTTGGGGCATTGCGCACAAGTCCGGCGAACAGTTGTTCTTTCACACCACGCATAAGGTAGCGCAACTTCTTCTCCTCGGACATGTTGGGATCGGCCCGACGACAGAGGCGCGTCACGTCTTCAGCAAACATTGCCACAGTTTCGTTAGGTTTTTGAAGCCTTAACTCGAGCGACTGCTGAGCCCGCTCTCTACGATCGACGCTAGCAAAAGTGTCAATCAGCTGCTGACGAAAGTCATCCCATGTGGATATACGGCCTTCTCGATTCTCAAGCCACGTGTGAGCGCCATCATCGAGAGTGAAATAGGTGCGGGCGAGCTTCTGTTGAGCATTCCACTGGTTGATGTCGGCAACGCGTTCGTAATGCTCAAGCCAATCTTCAACATCTTCGTGTGGGGCACCACTGAAGCGATCAGGCACAAGTGGCTGAAGAAGTGTTACCTGGGTTGGATTGGAAACGGGGCTGCCTTGTATCCCTTGGACCAACTGTGGCTGGCTAGCGGAGGACCATTGGTAGAGGTACGTAATGCCTGGTAGAATGTTCGTCGAAGGAGGTCAGCTCAGGAGATAGGCCTAGCAACCGCCGACTGAAGCGGTGCACTGGTGTCGTAACAGATGGCTGCGTGTCGGGACTTGATGAACGGCTCCCAGATGGGGTGTTGAGCATCGGCAGGCTTGCAACCCAGCGCCTCCACCAGTGTCACGGTTCAACGTAAGCAGTGCACCGAGACGTTGAGTCCGAGAACCGACAGCGTGTGTCTTTATGCAGGAGCCAAGAGCAGGCGAGCAAAACCAAAAGCACGTCGTCTTCTTCAGTCCCCCTTTTCACGAGGCTGTTGGCGCGCACATCGTCTTCGTTCTTTGTTTCGGGCGCGGCAATATATATATATATATATACATACACATATAGGTCATTCCACGCCAACGGTCTCAAACTTGGGGCTCGACCATCACGAAATTTCTTGAAAAAGTTTCAGAACTATTTACCTGAAGAGAAAGGTTTTCCCCAAATTATTTTCGCGAATTTCCAGTACCACAAGTCTTATTTCAATTTTTTTGGAAAGCTCAAAACCATGGCTCGTAAAAAACGTTGTCAAAATATTGTTCTTCTCGAATCAGGTCAACACAAATTTTTACTTCAAGAACTATGGTAGGCTTCTTACTTAAAATAGGATTTAGAAGCTTTTACGGTTTTGTGGATTTTTTATGTCGCCTCGAATACGCAGAGTCTGGTCCACATTGGAGATTTTTTCATCGAAAGACAACAACCAGAGAAATGATTGTTGACAATTACATATTGTCAGAATGTTTTTCTGTAGACAAAAATCATTTCAGGCCTATATATTGTGAACTAAAGTTCACACGAGGCGACAAAGTTGCGAAAATGTTCATTTTTTGCGCATGTTCGGTCGTGAATTAAACACTGAGGCAGTCCTACTACAATATGCTAAATAAGAGATTTAGTACAAGTCTTCATTGGCTATTTGCGCAGAAACTTTTATCAAATTATTTTTGTTTTTAGGGCAGAAAAATATTTTTGAATTTGTGTTACCACATCATAATTTGGACGTGTTTCTAGCCGTAACCAATGTGTCCTTCCAGTAAGTACAAGGTGCACGGACGTGGGGATCATCTGGACAACTTAATAAACTTTTTCCGTGCCTATTTAATTTCTTTAAAAGCTATTATTACTCTTAGTTTACGTGAAACGTGAGACCTACTAGACTGCATTTAGCCACATGCAGCCGTCTGGCAGTCTGCGTATATATATGCTTACACAGAACACGGAAGTGTACCGATGTGTGCAACACACCGTTACCTATGTGCTAACGTTTAGAAGTAGGAAGAGCATGATGAAGGAAAGGGTCGATTGAAGTAAAAAAAAGGTTGTTGTGCTTGGCAGCTAATTTGCAGTTATGCACCAACATTAGATTAGTGGTGCTAAATGGTAAATTATATACGATTAGGTTGGTCCCAACTGAGACTTGTCCGCGATGCAAAAATCTGTTTATTATATGATGAAGAGCACTACGAACAACAGATCAGTGGTGCGAAATGGTCAATTATATACGATTATGTAGGTCCCAACTGCGACTTGTCCGCGATGCAAAACATGTTATTATATGAAAAAGAGCGCTACGAATTAGGAAGGGCAGAACGATGAAGAAAACGGTCTATATAGAAAATAAAATAAAATATTTTGCATCACAGACAAGTCACAGTTAGGACCAACATAATCGTACGTAATTGAGCATTTGGCACTAGTGGCCATTTGTTGGTGCATAACTGACACTTAGCTGCCAAGCAGCACATCCTTTCTTTACAGCGAAAGAAGTTATGAGATTAGAACACGGGTCATGCTCGGCGCCGTAGTTGTCCGCCGCCCACCGCTGCCGCCACTGGTGTCCGCAACCAGTAGCGAAGGAAAAAAAAGAAACGAAAGTCCCGCAATAATTAACATTATTGACACATGGGATTCGAATTTGGTTCCACTGCATGCCCGCCCCGTATTCGACCACTAAGCCACGCTAGCGCTTGACACTGGTTTTTAAGCCATGGCCTTAGGCAGGCTTGATGTCGTGGAAGGAATCGCGTTAATGTGAGTATTAAAGGGTTCTAGAACATCAAGTTGGTGTCCCATGCTACAACCCATTCGAAAACTTGTTCTTGATTATCTATTAACTGTGGCACATACCCACTTCAGGCATATTTCTTCATCGTCTTCAGCCACTGCACAAAAAATGCACAAAAGTTTTAACAAGTGTGTAGTGGATAGCACCCTTCTCCAAAGAATGACGAAGGATAGCATAGTGAGCGCTGGCCTACTACACAAAATTTATGATTATTTATGGCGTAGTGGGTATCCAGCAGTGTGCTTGTAGCACTCACCCGAACGGTGTTTAGAGAATGCCTAAAAGGCCATTCTAGCTTTTGCTGTGACTGTGCAGCGGGTTCTGCGCAGGCCTGGTGTTCTTTTGTTTTTAAGTTCAATTCATCGTTTACTTCATCGTGCTTATCGTACTTTTAAATGTTAGCGTATAGGTAGGGTGTGTTGCACACATCGGTACCCCTTCCCGGTTCTGCGTAAGCATAATATACGCAGGCTGCCAGACGGTGCATGTGGCTAAATGCAGTCCAGTAGGTCTCGCGTTTCTCGTCAATTAAGAGTAATACTAGCTTTTAAATAAATTAACTAGGCACAGAAAAAGGGGTATTACGATGTACAGATAATGCCCACGTCCGTGCACTTTGTACTTACGGCAAGGACATTGTTACGGCTAGAAACACGTCCAAACCATGAGTAACACAAATTCAAAAATCTTTTTCTGGCGCAAAACACAAATTACTTTGGGAAAACTTTCTGAGCCAAGCTATTAAAGATTTTTAAAAATCTGCTATTGAGCATATTGTAGTAGAACCACCTGAGTGTTTATTTCGCGACCGAACATATGCAAAATTAAAATTTTTCAACTTTGTCACCACCTGCGAACTTCAGTTCACAATGTATAGGCTTAAATTATATTTGTCTACAGTAAATTATTCTCACATATGTCATTGTCAACTAATCCGTTCTCTAGTGTTGTCTTTTTATGAAAAAATGTCCCAATTTGGACCAGAATCTGCATAATTAGGCAAGATAAAAAATCCACAAGAGCGTAATAGCTTCTAAAACCTACTTTAAATAAAATGCCTACCATTATTCTCAAAGTAAAATTTGTCATGACCTAATTTGAGAATGAGAGGATGTTGAAGACTGCCTCACCGAATACGAACGGGTAAGCGTGAGCAACCGCTAGGATGACGCTGCGAAGCTCAGCTATGTGTCATTTTATTGAGTGGCGTCGCCAGCGTGTGGCATTAAAACCACCAACGTGACTTCCCGACGTGGGCTGCTTTCAAAAAGCTCGTGACGGAAGTATTCAGGCGCCCCGCTGTTCGCAAACGTCGAGCCGAGCAACGGGTGCGTGACCGCGCACAGCAGAATGGCGAAACATTCACCAGCTTCAATGAAGACGTTGTCGACCTGTGTAACCGCGTTGATGTCGCAATGGCCGATGCCGATAAAATCAGGCATATTTTGAAAGGATTGAAGACGACGCCTTTCAGATGCTCCTGGCAAAGAACCCGTCCACAGTGTCTGAACTTGTCAGTCTTTGCCAAAGTTTTATGAGCTACGCAAACAACGCACAGCCACGCGTTGCTGTCATCCACAGGCGACTTCAATGTCGGATGGGCTGTTGCTCCTGACAACTCATCGCTGCTGCTACAGATTAAGGATTTAATTCGTGAAGAGGTCGCTCGCCAGCTTTCGCTGATGCCGCTTGTTCATGACCAATCGAATTCCCCGTTGGCGCCCCCTCTCCAAAAGATCATCAGGGACCAGGTCGCCGAAGAGGTCTCGCCTTCGCTCCATTAGGCTCTGACTGCTGCTCCCCTGACATACACCGCAGTCGCTTCCAGGCCTGTGATGCAAGGTTACAGGGCTCGTAGTCCGCCTATTCGCCCGCCAGTATCGACGCCCACCCCCCAGTCGTACAGTAAGCACAAGCCGCCGACCCTTGGCGCACACCAGACAACCGTCCCATCTGTTTCATTGTGGCCTATTTGGACATGTGGCCCGTTACTGTCACTTTCGTGCACCATCTAACTCTAACAGTGTGCGTCTACCATGGGCCACGTATGCGCCACATCAAACCCGCCGCAGTTATTCAGACGACTAAGAATCTGATTCTACCTCCCGGACCCCACCCTCCTCTCACCGCTCGCCTCCTCCTCGCCGCCGCTCCCTTTCCCCCATGCACCGACGGCGGAGCCCTGTGCACCAGGAAAACTAAGAGGCGCTGTTCAGGAGGCGAGAACTGCGGTTCCGGTGAAATGCACAAGGCTTCAAATTTCTCCCAAAACGTTATTGAAGTCGCCATAGAAGGAACATGTACGCTAGCTCTTGTCCACACCGACACAGCCCTTTCAGCGATTGATGCCCGCATATGCCCCCATATCGGAAAGTCACGACGCCTGTTTCTGGACTATCCTTTCATACAGCCAACGCGCAGCACGTCTAGCCATCCGATGCCTGCACAGCCCGTGTCGTCATCTAGCATGTTCTTTATGTGGTTGAATTCATTGTGCTGCATCTTGTTCTCACGACGTCATATTGGGGTGAGATTTCTTCTCTATACATCGTGCGATCAGCAATTGCGCCCGCGCTGAACTCGAATTGTTCCCATTTCGACAGATTTTATTGATGACAAGGACATATGTCACAAAATCACAGTTTGTGACGACATCATTGTGCCTGCCTAGTCTACTGTTATTGTCTCCATCTCTGCGACTCTGAAGACGCGGCTCAGTGCTTTTTGGACCGTCTGCACTTCTAGTTCACCGCTGATCACTGCCATTGCCATTTGCCGTTCTCGAGTTCTATTCAGGCGCCTCTGTGATGTACATCGCCAATCCATCGCCCAAGCAATCACTTTGCGACGGCGGGAAACCCTCGAGAAAGCCGACCCGCTGGCGTTACCTTCGATATTCGAGACGATGGACGACCCACTGATATGGCCACTCTCGAGACATCAACTCCTCGGCCACATCCGCGATCTTTCACACCAGCTATAGCCAGCGACCTAACAACGACACAACTAGGACC
>WOVY01002401.1:0-39847 GCA_013436015.1 Rhipicephalus annulatus
TAAAATGCCTTGAAGTTTTCACTCGTTTGCCGTCGGCAGTACACACTCCCACCTCACTTATGGCCAATGCTGTTGACCTTGTAGGCGCAATTATTGTCAACAGAGCCTCATCAAGTGTCAGGCCCACGGGACGGCTTTGAAATTAGGGAGAGCTTAGCGCACTCCCACAGTTGTGTACGTATTGCTCTAAAGCGTCAACCATTTTAGGAGCGAATTCCCTTTAAGTACAACCTTGTCCTGCGTCAGTTCGTAACCATCAGTATCTCCCGAACAGTATAATAGATGGTGCTGTCTCATAGAAGCACTCACAAACTGCACTTTAGTGAGGATAATCTAGATGGCACTGTACCGCTACTCTACGATTAGCTGTTGCCCTGGCTGTGTCTGGGTGCTCGGGGACAAGTGCCTCTCTGTATCCTGGATCGTCGCCGTAAGTATCGGAGCGTCGGTTGAGCATGAACGAAGCGGAGCAGCGGGACCCCAGGGCCACGGCGGCTTGTGCTCGACGCCAAAGAGACTAACAGACTGGCAGACAGAGGGACGCAAGGACGGGCGGATGGATAGACGAACGCACAGACAAAAATAAGAAAAATAAAAATAAAATGAATAGAAAGAAAAATGTAATAAAACAAGATGAATAAAAACAGAAAAAAGCCGGGATAAACGACAAAGGATAAAAGGGAAGTAAAGGGAGAGCAACGACCTTGGACCACGGTGCCCACGGGTACTGTGTCCCTTCTGACACAGCACCCGACTACTATTATGACGAAGGCAGTGCACAGTCGGTACTTCCAAGATGAAAGTTGATTTGGCCGTACTTGTGGCTGATAAACGGAAAACCAGATTACAGCAACGCACATTCGCACTGATAGCGACAAACTGAGTGTGGGCCATCGGTCAATGGACCAGCTCTGAAGCGCGCCGGCATTTATACATGTGCGGTCGACTATTGCAGTGTTATGGCTAGCGCCCACTTGAGTTCTAGAAAGTTCTAACGTTCGTGTTGCACGCGTAATCGCATGGGAATGTTCTAAGATTATCTCGATGGATCTAGGTCATTCGACACAATTGGCGCAAGACACTACACAGTGTAACGATACGATCAATAAAGAAAAAAAGTGTAACAGGACAATAACGAAACTTTAGGAAGGAATCTGGCACTATACTGTACAATGCATCTTGCGCTGTTGGTTAAAATGCTCTAATTATATAAATTATAGAAGCACTGCACACGCGTTTCACGAGAACTCTTTTGTGGGTGTGCGCCAGAAGAACAAGGATCATCATCATCATTATAAATTTTATTGGGCCCTTCAGCGTAGTGTGGTTGTGTGCCACGGTGCCAAGCTTCTCTATGGTGTGCCTGGGTAACCGGGTGGCAAGGACACGCGCATTCGGATCATGTGCATGCGCGTTCAGACTCCACCTTGCCAAGATACTTTCCTCGGCGAAAATATCTTGTTCTCTCTTTCTGTACGCCTGCCGTACCATCTCTCTTTGTACTCGTTAGGTCACTTCGATTTGTCTTGCACTGCCAGCACTAGTTCTGAAAAGTGTCACAGCACGCGGCGTGTATCGATGGCGTTGTTTACCAAAACACTGCCGCGATGGCTGTCTTCATGCCATAAAAACTGATACGAGTTTGACTCAACTATTCTCGCACGCGTGCCCTGAACCCCACACAGTGTCGTCTGCTCCAATCTTGGGGGGACGAAGGGGCGCCCGCCATGCTGCACCTTTTTGCACCTCCTCTTGAGCAAGTGCAGGCCGGCCGAGAACTCGTGCAGCACTTCGCTTGTGCCGCGACAAAACGAGGAAGCCAATGCAGAGCTTCCGCGGGGCACCAGCAAATCGAGGAGAAATGTGCTGCACCCGTTGAACTGGTGCCGCCAGTGCAGCCAAATCGAAGTGACCTGTTCTCTCACCCATCAGAGTTATTGCATCTCGCGCCGGCAAAATTCGCATGCCTGTTCGGAGAGCGAATCGGAAGATGATGATGATGACGACGAAGAAGAAGAATGAGAACGAATCGCGTGTCGGCATCATCACTATCATCATATAATAATATAATAATAATAATAATAATAATAATAATAATAATAATAATAATAATAATAATAATAATAATAATAATAATATTAAAAATAAAATAATAATAATAATAATAATAATATTATTATTAATATTATTATTATTATTATTATTATTATTATTATTACTATTACTATTACTATTACTATTATTATTATTATTATTATTATTATTATTATTATTATTATTATTATTATTATTATTATTATTATTATTATTATTATTATTATTATTATTATTATATTATTATTGTAGTGAATAAGAAAGACGTTGTTACCATCAGGTCAGCTATCATCAGCACAAGAAGGCACGAGATCGGCAATCAAGCACCGTCATCTGGGTTCGCCTGCGTTCTTAGTGCTACCACCCGCTTGCTCAGTCCTTCAATAAACCCCCTTACATTATTATTATTATTATTATTATTATTATTATTATTATTATTATTATTATCTACCTATGACACGTGGTCGATTTCAACTTGATAAACTGTGCTGTAATACTAAATACCATTGATTATACGCGTAAATTTCGATTAGCGAATGACCGGGTACCCATACTAATTTCAGTAGCTGCAGCTGAGGAGGAACTAGCATAAGGAGCTAGTTCCTCCTCAGCTGCAGCTACTGAAATTAGTATGGGTACCCGGTCATTGCGGCTTAAAAGTAAATGAAATCGCCGACTCTCTAGCACGAGCAGCATTGGAAGGGCCAGTACTATCAGTCCTTCCCGAAGTGGCCACTATAACCGCGACAAGATACAGAAAACTTGCCCTTAGTGCAGACGCTATGGAAGCAATATTGTCAACACCAGAATTTACTCATTTAGGATTTCATTGGAAAATTTATTGGAGTCCAACAAGACAGTTGGAAACCATAATAACAAGATTTCGATGTCGTGTCCCCCCGTTAAATTTCTATTCACATAGGGCTGTCTAGCGATATCACCACTGTGCAACTTTTGTTCAGAATTGGAAACCATAGAGCACTATTTTTGTCATGTCGCCGATACAAATTGCTCAGGAAAAAACTCGTAGTCCTCCCATTCGCTAGCCTAGGGCTGAATTTCACTATAGAAAACATACTTTCCTTCGGTGCTTACGATCTGGGCTTCAGCCACGAGAACGTTTTCTAAGCAGTTTGCAAGTACCTAAACGAAAGTAAAAGAATTAAGCTTTTAATTGCGTGATTATTATTGTGCAAAAAAATTCCAACATACACAAGAGCATTGTTTATTCATGCTGATTTCTATTCAATGTAATGAATAATTGTCTTATCTGAACGAGTGACAAACAACTATTACACTCCTTTCATTCTGCCTAGGGTGTCTGTACTTTTTTCTTTCTTCTTTCTGGTGGGTGGTTTCGATATTGAAAAAAGAAATCTTACTGATATAAGTCATCGATTCTTGGCCGATCCCTCTGAGTGGGTACGAGCCACGGCTGTGGAATCATCATCATCATCAACAACGCGGTGCACGAGAACAGAACGCAAAGAATTAAGAATTTCATTTGGCCTGTCAGCGTGGATGTGTGCCACAGTGCCAAGGTTCTGCTCCAGTCTGCTCTACTCAGCCAGTTGCAGTGGCTCAATCCAGCTGGCTGTTCAACCCGGGCATTCGCCGCTGTTCCACCAAAGCCGTCCTCGGGGGCCGACTTGCCTGTGAGCGGCAACGCTGAGGAGCTCACCAAGCTCATCGGGATCAAAGGCTGACGTGGTATCAAGACCCGGAGACACCACCCCATGGCAAAGAAACGGGTGGGGGCCAACCACGGTTCCCCAGAGGTCGGGCGAGCGAAGCGCCAGGCTGCTGCTGACGACAATGCCGCTGGCCCTTTCAACGAGGCTCCGACAGGCAAACGTCCACGCGGTCGACCACCCAGAAGCCTGCCGGGGAAGCCGCTAACTCCTACGCCCATCGCTGCAGCGGCGGCTGGAAAGTTGCGGATCAGAACCCTTCCACCAGCGAGGCAGCCACGACTAAAGACCCGAGAGTGAGCCGCAGGAAGCGCTCCAGAAGCTCCTCCCCATGTAGCACCACGACGCGGGGAGCGAGGCTCAATAACGCCGCAGCGCCAAGAAAAAGGTGAGCCGTAAAGGTCGAGGCGTTCGCCGTGGTGGACGCTCGCGTAAGGTCCCAAGCAGTGCTCGGCCACGCGGTCGGAATAAACCCAAGGAAGACAGGCACAACAAGAACAATCACCGTTCAGGAGCTCGACTGAATGTGCGCTGGAAGAGCGGCAAGAAGCGTCGCCACGCCCACAGTCGTGCGTCCGAGGGCGATGCCGGGAGGCGTGTGAAAGCAAGCAGGGCTCCGAACAGCGCAGGCGATGGTCGGCCAGACTTGCAACTGCCTGAAGAGAAAATATATTAAAGTCGAAGCGGTTATTAGATTCGAGGCTTAATTTATGACTGATGCCTAGAGTATAGCTAAGGGAAATGAACGATTTGCATTTCTTTCCTACACGTTGTCAGATAAAGTGGCCCCTATAAGCCCCAATTATTGCCTAATGTGCGCTGTGATGTTGTTCATTCGCTGCTGAAATTGCACGCAAGTGTCGATTATTATGATACTCCACCAGTTTAGATTCATTTGCTCAACCAGAAATCCCACAATCCAGATTTTTCAATTATATATTTAGCAGATTCCGCGTATAAGATAAGAATAAGAAACATGCAAAAAGAAGGTGACTGCGGTGTAATGCTTTTATTTAGCGAAACAGAGTAACGCTAAAGATACCTAAAAACGTGCCCGCAGTAGAGACATCAATGTTAGATGCAACTGCTTGTTTACATTTGCGTAACGATGCCCACAGAAACATGGGAATTTCAGAACGGTAAGCTGTTGCAGCGCTTCTGTACATGAGCATGGTAGTCCTGGACAGCGTTACCTATATATACTACGACTTCAGTAGAGGGCGCTTAAGTATAACTGACGTTTATAAGGCTTGCGACTGTATCAATGGAGTACACGTGTAATGTTCATAAACTCAGATGAGCAGCCATGCAACAAGAATCTACGTTTAACTGGCGTTGCGCCTGCATCTAATGGAACTTTTTCCAATGCAGTTTCGAGACCTCGAGTGGCTCTGTGGCAGAATACTTCATTGGCCCGCAGAATGCTCAAGTTCAATTTCTGCTAAGACTATAACTTTCGTTAAATTCAAAACTTTTCTAGGCGTACTGCAAGAGTCTTTAGCGTGTCCACGTATATAATATCAGGAAGTTCGTCGTGAATGATAAAAATGGCGAACATAGAAACAGTTCAAGACACTGTCGGCGAGTTCTGCATAGCTAATATTGTCTTTTCTGTTCCTTGTTCCCACTTCTGAACCGATTTGGCCAGCCCTACGCAGGATGTCACACTAAAAAGTCCAGCAGCTGACTAACTTGGAGTCTGTTTCTCTCTCATTCTCGAAATTGTTTCTCTCGCCTTCAGGCTTCTCTCGCTTTCTATCTATTTCTCCCCTTCTCACCCTGCTTTCTAACTGTTCCTCTATGTCCATTTTTCTTCTTTCCCTTCTTTCGTTCTCCCACCTTCCTTTTTTGCTCCTCCGCACTCTATTTTACTAACCACGTGCCTATACTACACAATACAAAGATATATGCTATGTCTTGGTAGTGTGCCAGGCAACGGAGTCGTGAGGACTATCGCCTTCCAATTGTGGGTACGCGAGTTGGAATTACGCCTTTCCGGGATACTCTTCTGGCAAAAATTTTTCTTTCTATTCATATTTAGGCTTTCCCCCTCTTTTTCTGTACTGGTTGTCTCACCCATCAGAGATATTGCATCTCGCGCTGGAAAAATTGGTGGGCGTGTTCTGAGAGCGGATCAGGAAACGGATGATGAAGTAGACGACGAAGAAGGTGCGCGCCTGCATATCATGATGAAGAGAACTTTGTGTCTGCGACACATTGCAAACCACGACAGTAAAATATTTGTTATATTAGATGCCGTCTAATATATAGATAACACTATTTATAAGCAACCTTGGCATTAGAGATGGCGCTCTTCAAATAAATGCACTAGTTATATATGGTAGACGAGGAAGAGTTATTGCACGCACGCGGTGCTCGTGAAGCGAACGCGATCGATTCAGAATTGTATTTGACTTGTTGGTTTAAATGTGTGGCACGGTGCCAAGGTCTGCTCTGCTCTGCTGGGCCAGTGGCAGGGACTCAGGCCAACTGGCTGCTAAATCCGGGCTTTCGCCGCTGTCCCACAAAAGCCGTCCTCGGGAGCCCACCTGGCGGCCAGCGGTAACTCTCAAGAGCACGGCGAGCACTTCAAGATCGAGGGCAGACGTAAGATCGATAGCTGGAGACACGACACCATGGTGAAAAAACGGGCAGAGGCCACCCACGGTCCGCCGAAAATCGGGAGAGCGAAACACTAGGCTGCTCCTGACGACAATGCCGCTGACCCTTCCGACGAGGCTTCGACATTCAAGCGCACAGGCGGTCGACCACACATGGGCGTGTCGTTGGAGCCGATAGCGCGCATAACTTCCACGGCCACTGGAGTGTTGCGAAAACCAACGGACGCAACACAGCCCGCGACTGTGAAGATGTCCACCATCAAGGCAGCCGCAATTAAAGCCACGAGGGTAAGCTCCTCCCCGACCAGCACCAACGACACAGAAAGCGAAGCTCTTAATCGTCGCAGCGCCATGAGGAAGAAGAGCCGCGGCAAGTCCAGGCGCTTGTCCCGCAGTCGACATAGTAGTCGCGCTCGTGAAGCTCCAAGTCACGGAAGCTCGGCTACGAGGTCGGAAGAAAGCCGCAGACGAAAGATAAGGCCTACCAAGAACCTTTGCCATGGTTAGCCAAGAAGCTCTTTATCGGCTACAAGCGCGCAATAGAAGCGTGGCTAGAAGCTTCGCCACGCCCATAGACTTGCACCCTGGAAACCAGGGAGAAAGGGGCGTGTTTGCGAGGAAGGGTCTGGGCAGCGGTTTAACTGATATGGGAGGTTTACGAGTGTCGGTGAAACTTCCAAGAGCTTGAAGAGGCATCGAAGGCAGCTGAAAGATTTGAATTATAGCTTCAATGGGACTGATTAAGCTACGCCTACAGCAGCATTCGGCAAAATGAAGAATTTGTATTTACCTCCAACCATGTATTTACCTCCACCATTTTTTAGATAAAGTGGCCCCTGTATGATCCAACTGTTGTCTAAAGGGCGCTCTAAATGATGTGGGGCTGACGTGACAAAGCGCTACCTTTGTCACGTCAGCCCCACATCATTTTAGTGCAGCAATACTGGTTTGTATAAGAAATTTACATAGGGCGACATAGTCTCATAAATATAAGGTAAATATCTTATATGCTATGTGAGAAATTGTATATGAAGTAATACGTAAAAAAGATTTCAGAAACGTTCCAAGATCGTCCAGAGAAAGTGGGTAGTGGGCCTTAAAGGGGCTCTGCAACACATTTAGAGCATGGTCGGAAAACGCTGCCGATCGGTATTGGAGGCTCCCTAC
The DNA here is from genome assembly GCA_013436015.1 of Rhipicephalus annulatus. Classification (NCBI taxonomy): domain Eukaryota; kingdom Metazoa; phylum Arthropoda; class Arachnida; order Ixodida; family Ixodidae; genus Rhipicephalus; species Rhipicephalus annulatus. Next base: position 7,574 of record WOVY01002401.1, read on the forward strand.
AACACGTGAGCCAAATAATATAGCACAACACGCGGCCTGGAATGCACAATACATTATCTAAGTCGGCTTAAAATTACTTTCTCTTCTCTCGACAAACAAATCACGCAATATGCCCAAAAATTACACGTAGCAAGCCTATCTGGCAGCCATTGGCTGATTTGAACATGGCGCGCTCACTCGTTACAGAGATCACCGCGAGATGCCGCAACTTGTGCACACGTGCGCACGTGATCACACTGAAAAAAAATTTCGCCATATCCACGAAGTGAATGATGTTGAGTGGGCGAAGCTCCGGAGGTAAACCAGGTAAACCATGAATCCTCTGCACATTTTGCCCACTCGATTTTATTACATCGCTCCCCCTAGCGTACGTCGCCGCACTAAATCGAACGATTGCCTTCAACCAATGACACGCGCCATATGTGACATCATTCCTATTTTATAAGATCTCGCGTCTTTCATCAACTACAAGTACCGCTTTGTAGTTTATAACATCTTGCATCTTTTCATCATCAGCTACAAGTACCGCCTTCTAGTAAACACTACAAGAACTAAACGAGAGGTGGCTACATACAGGAGACGGTACCGCCATCTAGTGAACACTGCAAGAACTAAACTAGAGGTGGCTACATACAGGGGACGGTACCACCATCTAGTGAACACTGCAAGAACTAAACTAGAGGTGGCTACATACAGGGGACGCACAGCCCACGCCCTAAGGAGCTTCCCCCTAATAACCGCGCATTCGATGAAAAAGAAGTGAAAAGAGCTCAAGTTCACAGGGCGCGCGTGACGTTTCCATGTGACCCTGCCATTCCTCCCTGCTTAGCTTCCAGCGCTATCGTCGGGACGAGAGAAGAGAGAATGTGATTGCAGCGTGTGATAAATCTTTGTAACTCCTCTCGTACTGGACGTATTTTAAAATTTTTGCGGCTTTCAATTTGTGAGGCGATAAGCTCTTCCAGTGAAATAATTCTCTGGTTACTTGAAAAAGTGTTCCGGCGCCCCTTTAAGGGGCCATCCCGTATAACAAATTAGGGGACCTTAAAGCTGCGCCTATAATATTTGAACGCGATAGCGGTATTCTGTTGGTAGTGTGTACTTCAAACGCTTAGTGCATGAAACCTTTTCGAACTTGCTATGCACCCACTACGTAGCCTTAAAGGAACAGGCGCAGTAGCGCGTGTGTGCTTTGTAGTGGTTTACCGGCTTTAAACCACGAAGTCGTTATAATAATCACATCTTCTAACGCGTTAAATCTAGGTGGACACCCTCCATACAGGATCACACTGGCGTCAGCCGCGGTCGTAGCCTGCTCGACAAAGGCCCGTTAGCCGTCAGGTCCCAGCTGCAGAGCAGGGCTGTCTGAAGCATAGCAACTACCTTGAAGCAACCTGGTAACAACGTCGAAGCAACCAGATTATTCTGTCTTTAAAACCGCCCAGTTTCACTGTTTCAAACCTTTGACGAGTTAGTGAGAGTTTCGTCTTTGTTTCTTTGCTTTTAGGAGCTGTTTATATACTGACTGTACTCCATGTTTACGATGAGCCCTCCTCTATGGTATTAACCTCCGAAAGGGCTTTTAAGGATATTTATCCAATATTGAAAAAGCCCTCAGGTGGGGTATGGAAAATATTTTTAGGATTATCATCCTCGGTAAAAAATAAACACAAATGCCGCATCACAAAACTTCGATACCGAACTGCACCTCTTAAGTTCTATTAATATAGGTCAGCCCAGGTGTCATATACCTTTTGCTTTTACTGTGCAGGGTCAGAAAGCATCGATCATTTTTTACTTATTTGCCGACATTTCACAGTGCATGAGAATAAACACTTACAAACTATATTCAGGAAATTAAACTTTACCCTGAATTCTGAAAAATCTGCTTTCCCTTAGGGGCACCTTCTCTTTGCCTCGGCAACAGGAGCGTCCGGGAAGCAGTTTTTGATTTTGTCAGAGACACAAGAAGGTTTAATTGTTGAATTTGTTTCCTTTTTTCTTTTTTTCAACTAATGAAATTCCAGCTTTTGGAATTACCATTCATTTCTTCCTTTCAACTATTAGTTGTACGCCTAGTTTATTTTTTACTCACCTTAGGATTAACCACTACTGAATTCCTTAGATGACAGAATAGTTATTTTTTCTCCATCAAAATTTCAATTTTGTTTGTCCCCATCACAATAACCGCTGGTTTCATGGCCAATCACTCATATTGGATACGATCCAAGGCATATAGGATCAACAAGGAAGCAAACAAACAATCGGCAGATCGCGAAAGATGATGTTAGTAAACATTATTTGCTGAAACAGTGTTACGATAGTGAACGCTTTATTTTGCGCAGACTGCATCGAACATGTCAACAACTGGTAGCTGAATTCAACGAACGACTCATTGGAAGCACTTTCTGTTGCACTTTTGCGAAGCGTAAGAAGTCACTGATGTAGCAGTCGTCGAGTATGCATTGTATTACCACAGATCAGTGACACCAATCTATAGAGTCATTCGCTGTACAATATATAGGTTGCCTAAAGCAGTTCACGGTCCTTTAGAGGCAAAGTTACAGATTGCGTCAATCACAATGAAATCAGAAAAGCTCTTCACAAACGTCAATTGCTTGACAAAAAACGTCCAAAATTACAGCTGATAGAGGGGCCCCAGGTACAAGTGACACTGCAGCTCTTGTACCAGTACTTCCCGTCCTTCTACGGCAGTTCAATAGCGCCAATCAAGATAATTTTGAATGCGTTTACATAAAATTTACTACCAACGTTAGTCTTGCATTTCTCGATAAAAGAACTTGCGAGAGCTGGACAACGATCTACAAGTGTTCATTTCTTCGGTAAGTCTCGTATTCTGAATAAGGTTGGGTCTTTGACGAAAGTTTCTATGAAAGCATCCTTTACGTGAATGTGAATAGTTTGGTCATGTTTGAAAGTGCCTGCCTGGCTGCTATAAAATTATGTCTACTCAAAAATCTTGCCTAAAACAATGATATAATTTTCTCCCTTTCTGTAATTATGTACGGTAAAGTGCCTAATTCCTATTACACGTAATATATACAGATATAACCAGAACCGCTTCAAAATGTACAGACGGGCGTTGTTAAATGTGTTTTTTTCCCTCCTCGTCCGCAAGTTTTTCTTTGTTTGCTGTTGCTGTGGACGCTCATCCAGGTTGGTGCATCTGTGTGTGTAGCAGCCGAAAGCGGCATTAAATGCATCGAAATAAGTTCAGTCACCACCAAAAGTTTATGCAGCATGAGCAACCAGAAAAAAAAGTGACTAATTTCTCTGTTTCGGCAACTGCAGCCTCGATTTTAGTTTTCGCGCTTCTTCTAAAGCATCTCGGCGTTAGAGCGCAGTTTAACCAAGTACAATGCCGAACTGCCGCGAAATTAGAGTTTTTCTCTCTATACCTTTGACGCCGACTGCCGATCAACTCTTGAACGAACACCGTCTCGAAAAAGGAGTAAAATGCCTGTCATAGCGCTTCAAGTTTCCAACGAGGCTCGTCTTGCCCAAGAAAAAAGAATTGACCAAGAGCTCGTTTTCTTCACGTTTGCAACAAAACGATACCAACATACAATTAAGCAAACTATCAAGTATTTAACGCTTTTTTGTTTGTTAAATATCTGCTTTTGCTCTCTCCGCTATAGCCTATAGATGACGTACTTTTTTGGTAATAAACGTTAATGAGGTACACTGGCATGACCTGTCTAAAGCTTGATTTCATGAGGCACCGCACGTGACCACATTAAGTTGAAGCGCAAACGTGAAACAAAACTCCCAGTCCTGCATTTCCAGAACACGCAGCACAGTCACAGTGAAAGCTGGAACAGTGTCCTTTCCAGATCCCCTTGTAGGCTATCTTGGGGCAACGAATGCATGTAAATCTGCGATGTATCGACTATATTCGGTATAAACCACCATAACGTTCAGAAAGTGTGGAAGCACCAAATATGTCATTGTCTTTTTTCTGCGCATAAGTAGGGTATAACCGTTTTCCACATGTAAGGCAATTCGCGCATTTTGTGCTGTGGTTGATGAGAGTGAGGAAATGTGACTTAGGTGGTGAAGAATTATGGCTGAGACCCACTCGTTGTGCAGTTCACATTGTGTGGCACGCGGTTGTAATTTTGCTCTTCCGCGATGATATATTATATATGTTAACACGATTCCTTGCCCGACATATTGTGCGAAATTTGAAAAAAATGAAACCAGGAAGATATTTCAAAGAGCGTCGGCTTGTCAATCAAGCATGGGCACCTTAACAGCGGGCGAGATTCTGTGCCCTCAACCTCGCTTCTCAATACCGAGCCATAAAGTCTACCTAGGTGACAGATGCCACCGTTGGCCTCTTACTTTTTGCCACCACCGACCTATCCAATGGTAAGCAGCCACTCCATGCTCTCGGTCATGACTCAGGTGGCAGTATATTATTATGTTACAGTGAAATCTGCATCGAGATCACAACAAGAGCAGATTTAGGTGCCGTAGCTGTATACATGCCGCTGCCAACGCTGGTGTCCGTAACCACCAGCGCTATCCTTAGAAATAAAAAAAAACCTAATCAGAAACTTTTCTAGGAATGGATCGCATTTGCAACCAGGACCTGAGCGTGGCCGTAGCGTACTCTCAGAGAAACGCTGATTCTTGAAACTTCTTCGCTAAAACGCGATACATGCAGATGTCACAAAACGGTTACGCAGACCAGCGGTGGTGGGCAATTATACCCCGATTCCACTGCCGTTGTGATCTGAAAACAGCTTTTGCTGCAAATCAGTATTTCCGAATCAGCGTTCAGACTTTGTTCACTTTAGAGATTGGTACAGAGATGTTGATTTTCCACAGAAATGATGCCGTATATGGAATATGGGAAATGGCTTTATTTTCAATGGCAGTATCTACTGACAATGCGCAACCGACTCACTGACAATGCGTGCTTCTCCCCCCCCCCACACACACCAGCTCTTACATTCTTAGAAGCACTTTTTGCGGGGCTAGTTGGTACATCATAATGAGGGAAAAATTCGTGCTTCTCTATGCGTTGTTAATGTGCTGAATTAGGCGTCTGAAAATTTTTCTCATGTTATTTACGTTCCTCTCTGATCCTGAACTTGCAGGACGAAAATCGGTGACTAGCTGCTCGAGATAAGTTTGAGACCCTTGTTTAGAGCAACGGACACGTTATCAGAATGTTGTGTGAACAGGCAGGAAGTAGTCTTTTCGTCAACATTATTTACTGTTGTAGCATAGTTACCACAGTATAGTTAAAGGCTACTGATAATGCCCTTGTATACTTTCGTGGTCTTCACTCTCTGCTAGATAACCGACGCGACGGCCTTATGCTGATGCTTATGGCGCACCAACAAAATGCAGCGGCTTCATTTCAATGCATAGGCGTGGTGCTGCTGGCCCGTGTACTGATACTTAGGAGCAATTCAAAGGACACTAATGGAGATGGTAGAAATTTTCGGACCTTTCCTCGAGGCATCAGCCATAATCGTATCGTGTTTTCAGGACGCGAAACCACAACACTCGTTTTTAGTGTTGTCATTTGGTTTCATCGGGTTGTCTTGCAGACTAATGTACATACGTCGTAGACTCGTTAGTAAACACGTATTGTTCTTTGCTGCCGCTCCAGACGATTTCATTTTAGTCAGGAGATGGTTTTCAACGGCATGACTTCGGTGGTGGACTGCACGGCGCAAAGACCTTCGAGGCGTCTGGAATCCGTCGAGCTGATCATGAAGTTCAACAAGTGCGACAGGCGGCAGTACGAGCTATTCACTGGCTGCGTCAGGTAGGTCCCGTCACGTGCTGCTCTCAGAAAACATGCAAAAGGAACTCTAGTCGCGGTACTATCACAATTGCACGAACGCAGCAATGCATAGAGTTACCTATACACGTGGCATCTATCTTGCACCCTCAACGTCACTCTTACAGGACCCCTGACCCTGAATTCAGAAACTCAAGATGCTTGTGTTGTTTGAGAGTCCTGCACGCGGGGCACTTCGACCGATCATAAACGACGGTTGTTGCCTATATTTTAGTTCGGTTTTCAAATAGGAGTGAGTGCTGACCCGAGTATGCAGGTCCAACCGACATATTCTGCTGTTTGACGCAGACAGGAGCCCCGCGGGACGTTTCAGATGTCGGGCAGTGATTGCCGATGTCAGAGAACACGTGGGGGGTGCGCATGACATACCCCGAATGGTTCCCAGCGAGGACTATTGTTCGTTACCCCTCTTAATTACCTAAGGTTTGTGACCTCTCTGAGAATTATTCTCAATTAGCATTTATTGTACGAAGTTTTAGAACATTTCTGTTCAATTTCGACCATACTAGACGCAAAGCTACAAATTACTGTAAGAATGTCCCAAAGAAACGTCGCAATTACCAGTCTCTTGAACCAAAAAGCCCTGTTTCGCATGCTAGCGAAGCGAGTTAGCGGCGGCGGTCGCGGCGTTCAGCAGCCGCGCGACGCGCTGACCAGGACGCCAGTTTGCACTGGGCGGCACGCGTGCTGCGATGTTTTGGAGTTGCGGTTAGCTCCCGTCCCGCGGGTCTCCTCTTGCGAGTAGGCCTTTTATAACACGCTTGTGCGTGGCTTGGGTTCCGAGTTGCTTTTGTTGCGAGTTGCTCTTTGCACCAGCTTTCTGCTTCGGTGCTCGATTTTCGGCCGCCCCTCGCACGTCAGTCTTTGTTTCAGCGGCGTATACTTTTACAGTTTTCAACGTTCGCTAAAGTGCACAGAAAACCGACGTTTTGCTTCGCTGCATGAGCTTGACAGAAATAAAATAAAAAGCACGCGTAAATTCAAATGCTAATATCCACCAGCGGTAATCAACCACATCTGTCCATTATTCAACAAAGCAGGCTACAGTAAACGTTGCATGCCCCTTCCGCAAGAATGGTGGTCACAAATGTTCACTATGCATCAACCTACCTTTTAGATATCGGAACATGAAACAGGAATTAGTGACCTCAAGGCTTGCCGAGAGGTTATCCTAGACAGTTTGTGTACCTCATCATGGAACTGTATAATGATATTCAGAGTGACTTAACCATAAATAATGAAACAGTTGCTTCCTTTCCGGTAACTCGTGGCGTGCGACAGGGCTGCCCACTTTCCCCCCTGTTGTTCGCGCTGACAGTTGAACCTTTCCTTATCCAGGTAGAAAGACACCCGAGTGTCCTAGGGTTGCAGATACCAGGTAGCGGTTCACTTAAGGTAGCTGCCTATGCAGACGACATCACGATATATCACAGGGACGAAGACAGCCTCGTCGCCGTCCTTCAACTTTTCACAACCTATGCAGAGCTATCCGGCGCAAAACTTAACTTGCATAAATGCAAGACTTTATGCCTTCATGCATCCCCGGTAACGTGTCTATACGGCATCTCTGTCGTAGACAATATAACTATCCTAGGAGTAAATTACAGGGCCACTGGCGTAACCAACCAAAGTTGGGAGGAGAAGAAGAAGACACTTAAACAGGAAATAACCAGGGCACTTGAATTTAACTTTCCGTACTACGTATGTCGATATCTACTCATGGGCGTTTTTACTGGGCGCCTGTGGTTTTTGACAAACTCTGCAGTCATGCCGTACAGGATCGCGAGTAAGGTCAAGTCCCAAATAATTAGGTTTTTCTGGAAGGCCAAAACGGCCCTCGTTAAATACGAGCAGTTGGGGTTGCCTCGCGAGAAGGGCGGATAGAACATCCCTTCTGTGGTCACCCTCGCGGACACGTATGCTTTGAAGACGACCCTTAAGGTCCTGCAACTTCAGGAGGAACACCCTGCCAGGAGACTGGCAACATATTTCTTGGGAGTGCAGGTTCGTTTGTTCCTGCAGACGCAACCGGCGGGGCCTAAGGCAATCAACCCGACGCCTTTCTATAGGCATGTAGTAGGAATTTGCAAGCGTATAGCCGCATTAAATCTAAACACCCCCATCCTGGAGGCGCGTAACACGGAGCTCACTCAAGAGCTGCTTGTGAACTCGGGCTGCGAGGTCAAAAACCCAGGTTTTCCGTGGGTGTCGCTGACACCCTGTTGGCTGCCGGGCAGCATTCAGGATGTGGTGTGGCGTTATGGGTGGTCCGTCCTGCCCACGGCGGATCGAATGTACAAATGTCACTACGTTCGGTCCGAGCAGTGCGTGCATTGCGGCATGTTCGAGGACAACAAACACGCTCTGTTAGCCTGTCGAGTGGCCAAGACCTTTTGGTCCCTCGTGGACAGGGCGTACCACCCTTTGGGTGTAGACAGATTTCTCAAAAGAAAACATGGCAGCATATCCACGGAGTGAATGATGGAGAGTGGGGCGAAGCATTCGTCCGTCCATGCGTCCGTCTGTGTGACCGTCCATGCGTCTGTTTGTGCGCCCGTCCCTGCGTTTTTTCATGCATCCACCCCTGCGTCCGTTCATGCGTCCATCCATGCATCTGTTTGTGTGTCCGTTCGTTCATCTATTCAACACTCCAAGTCCCACCACCTCACATCTTTTTATCATATATTCACCATATAGAAGCACCGCCATCCAGCGGACATTCCAAGGACTAAACGAGAGGTGGCACACGCACACTTTCTTACGGCCTGCGCTTTGGGTCCACTTCCCACCTTTAACCACCTCGAGTTCATGGTATATTCTAGTTCACTGTATTCATGGCACTGCGACCAAACGCTCGCTAAACCTTTCGAAAACCAAGAAGGTTACGCCCAGCGAGTATAACGTAGCAACCTTTCCCTGTCAGATAGGGCTCAATGTACATGCCAATGGCTGCTAATGAGAAATGAGAGAGAGGAGAATTCGGCTTTTACTTTCTTACGGCTTGCGCTTTGTATCTACTTCTCATTTTTAACCATCTTGAGTTCGTTCATGGTATATACAAGTTCATTGTATTCATGGCACTGCGGCTCAACGCTCGCTAAACCTTTCTAAAGCTAAGGAGGTTACACCTAGCGAGTATAATGTAGCATCCCTTTCTTGTCCGATAGTGCTCAATGTACATGCCAATGGCTGCTAATGGGGATCGCCGCGTGCGCGTTGACTAAAAGCCGAATGCTCATGTCTCTCATTCTCCATTAGCAGCCATTGGCATGTACATTGAGCACTATTTTTATTGTTAAACAACGCACAGAAAAAATCTCTCACTGGCACCACCTTGGAGGTCAAGTGTTATACCTATTTCGGGTATGTGCGACTGGTGGTTACATACGAGGGACGCCCAAGCCACGCCATAAGGAGCTTAGCGTCTCACGTCGTTGTTAGCGTCTCACGGCGTCTCTGGGCTGGCGGACGCCCGTCATGGCAAGCCAGCCCCGAAGAAGGCGCTAGCCTTCGAAGTAGTCGTCCCCGAGGGGACTAGTCCCGAAGACGTCGTTGACGCGACGTCTTCAATAGTAGGAATCGAAGAAGTGTACTGCGTTCAGCACTTTGGAGGCCGAAACTACCAAGTTACCGTCAACAGTGAGGCCGCACTGGCCCAAATCGTAGACGCGTCGCACCTTATCATCCGAGGAGAGCGCGTCGCCATCGTACCCCTGGGACCCCAAGTGACCCAAGTGACCGTCCTGTTCCTGCCGTGCCGCGTACCCAGCGAAGTCCTCGCACAAGCACTCTCTCCCTACGGGAAGGTGCTGCACATCACCAGAGGACTCATGGGATCGCGCCCAACCGTGACCACTGGGACGCGATACGTCCGCATGGAAATGAAGGCTTCGTCACCGGTGCCCAACTACCTCAAGGTCGCGGGCCATCGAGTGACCTGTGACTATAAAGGCATCCAGCGAGTGTGTCGTCGATGTGGAGACAGTGGGGCACTTCCGCATGAACTGCACAGCTCCGTTTTGTGGAAGGTGCGGCGTTTATGGCCACGACGGGAAAGGCTGCTCGCTGCCGTGTCGCCGTTGTGGGGACCCGCATGCCACCGTGGCCTGCACCATCAGGCCATCATATTCCGAGGCGGCATCCAAGGATTTCCCTCCACTTCAACCAGGAACGCCATCTAAGAACAAGTGCGACGATTCGTCAGCGCGAGCCGTGGTGGCCGACAACGACCAGGGTGTGCCAATCGCGGCGCTGCCCAGACGCCCACTGCGTTCCCAACAATTCCGGGCCTGGTAATCCCTCCAGGTACTGAAAACTTAAGTTCCCCGCGTCCCGTGGCCATTTCTGAGGAATCGCAGGCCAAGCCCTCGTCAGACGAAGCGCCTCGTGAGGACGGCGTCTCGGATGGGAATATTGCATCTGAGGCTCCTCGCGTTGCTGCTCTGTCGACAACAAGTTCAGGTGTCATCGAGGAGTCTATATCTCAAGACGACGACGCCTGCATCTACGAGGACTCCAACAGCACCGCGAGTGAGGCGCCCCTACAAATTGACGAAGACACCAGCCCCAGTGACATAAGCCAGGACAGTGGAGACGTCTTTGTACCATCCTCGCTCAAACACCCGGACACCAAACGCCCCCGGATCACTACTCGTGACTTAGAAGCCCCCACCAGAGACAGAAGTCCCCTGCGGACTACGACGCGATCCCGGAAGCCCCGAGCCTCCGGTGGATCGCCTGGCCGGAAAAAATGACTCAGCCACTTGCGGGGCATTGGCTCCCGCACCTGATAAAGGTACCCCTGCAGTTGCGTGATCCGATAGTATGTTTTCATTTTCCCCATGGCTCTTACTCTAAAAGTTATTACTTTTAACGTTCAAGGTTTCCGAAATCCACAAAAACAGGCTGAGATATTGGCTTTTGCACGTTCAGTGCACTGTCATTTACTGTTCGTGCAAGAAACAAATTTTTTCAAGCTTTCTGATGTACTCGCTTTCAAGCGCGCGTTCAATTTTGATTGTTCCTTTTCGTACGCCAGCACGCATTCGACTGGCGTCGGAGTCGTTATTTTTAACCGAGGTCTTTTACGTGACCATCATGTTTCCTTCGATGCCTTCGGACGCGTGCTGGCGTTCGACTGCACCTTTTTTTCGTTAAGAATAAGATTTGTTGCCGTGTATGCCCCAGCGGCACGCGAGAACTCAAACGCGTTCTTCCAATCTCTTGATGCGTTCCTTTTAAATTCCCGACATGTGGTACTTTTAGGGGATTTCAATTGTGTCTTAGACTCACACGCAGATGTTAGAGGTCCGGGTCGCGGCCGGTCAAACTGGAATGCCAAAGAACTCGAACGTCTAGTGCAGCAATTGGGCATTGAGTGACATTCATCAAATTGTGCATGGCAGTAATTATGCCTATACTTGGCGTCGAGCAGCGTCGAGCAGCCGAATTGATCGCGTGTATGCATCCCCCAGTCTCATTACCTACGTTCACGACACTGGGGTAATGTCATTGCCACCGACACCAGTGTACATTAGCGACCATCGGCCGGTTATGTTATCTCTCCGCCTGCCAGCGGGGACGCCAACGGTTCACAGACCATGGCGTCTCGATTGCCGCGTCCTCCAGGACTCTCAGGCTACGGAGAAATTATCCCGAGCGTTACGCGCATCGCTTATTGGGGCCGATGTAGCTGATTGGGATCGCCTCAAAGAACAGTGGCGGCATCATTGCAGTGCGTCGGGCAGAGGACTTTGCACCCGTATATCGAAAGATGCGTCATTGTTAATCCAGAAGATACGCATTGCCAATCGAGATCCCAGTCCTTCCACTGTAATGCGGGCATGGCAAGAGGAGCTCGTTGAACGGTACCAGCGTATTATGCGCGCTTCTTCACTATCGGCTGCAGCTTGGCGCTGTAGACGTGCACCCTGTGCGCACCCTGAGGTGCTAAGGTATGCACGCAGAGCTCTGCTTCGTCCACCAGGCTCGCCTGCCCACTCGCTGAACTCTATCACCCCAGCTTCTGCGGGTACGCGCGACTTTCAGGAATTCACCCAACACTTTGAGTCAATAGCTAAATCTGGTACTAATGTCTGTTACCCAGGATCTGTTTCTTCGCATCCTCTACTAACAGATTTACCTCATGATTCCAACATGTCAAGTGACGTCCTCCTATCACCGCCATCCGATGACGAAATCAAAGGCGCATTAGACGCCATGAAAAAGGGATCGGCCCCAGGGCCTGACGGACTTCCTGCAGAGTTTTATGTACAGTTCTGGCCTATCATTGGTCCAACTATGTCACGCGTCATTCGCAAGTGTTTCCAAGATATTACACTTCCAACTTCTTTCAACAAAGGCCGTATAACACTAGTTCCCAAGAAAGACCCAATGTCCACGCGACCAGAAGATTGGCGCCCTATTACCCTGCTCAATGTAGATTACAAGCTCTTGGCTAACATTTTGGTGCGCCGAATCAGTCCATTTCTTGCAACATTAACCGCTCCCCACCAGGTCTGTTCTGTTCCGGGCAGAGAAATACACACCCATACGTGGTTAACGCGTGACATCATTCAATACGCCATCAGCCGATGTGCGCAAGGACTGTTGGTTTCATTAGATCAAGAGAAAGCTTTCGATTTCATAGAACATGGCTACATACTAAATGTTTTACATGCATATGGATTCCCGGATAAGTTCATTGACCTTATCAACGCGATGTACACTAATTTAGAAAGTACCCTTTACTTAGATTCCCGTGAGAGTCACGCATTTAGAGTCACGCGTGGAGTCTGTCAAGGGTGTCCCCTCTCCCCAGTGTTATTTATCCTTGCAATAGAGCCCTTCTTAAGGGCCGTTGAACATCACCCGCAGATTCGTGGCTTACCTCTACCCGGTAACACTCAAGTAAAAGTCGCTGCATATGCAGATGATATCACTCTATATGTACATAATGAACAGTCGCTGCAGCATGCTCTTGATACATTCCATGATTTCGGTATTATCTCCGGTGCAAGGTTAAACTTTTCTAAAAGCCAGTATTTTTTCATTGGCAACCCCAGCGATCGTATCAACATCACGTCGCTTTTACAGTGGTCTCCTGAGATTTCAATACTCGGAGTTACTTTCACTGTATTTGGTATACAGGATAGCATCTGGTCATCCGTTGTACAAACTCTTCTAAATGATATCAAAGCAGCCAGGTACTTCGAATTCCCCCTCTTGGAACGCCGATACTTAACACAAAACGGTGTACCTAGGAAAATTTTGGTACCTTTGCCATTCTGTTAAACCACCGCTCCACGTCTGCAGGAAAGTGCAAAGCTGCATCAGTTCATTTTTTTGGTCTAGTGGCACAGAATCGTTATCGCGTCCAGCGTTAGCTCAACCGCGAGATCAAGGCGGTTTTGCATTCCACGACGTTTCCGTCACGGCTTCTACATTGTGCCTCCGCACTCTATTGCGAATACTAAGCAATGATGACATGCCCGCTCAGACACTGGCTCGTTACCATCTGGAGCCATCACTACGTGTCTTCTTGCCGGATAGCCAAATAAACAAAGGTCCCCAATCAACTGAATTACCATCTTTGTATCGAACCCTGCTGGCATTTCACCGACGTTTAGAAGCTACGTGCACAGAGATAGAGGTGGCCGATTCTAAAGTGGTGGACACAATGGCCGCCCTTCTACGGCCCTTGGTGCCCCAGCATCGTCAATCTGTATTGAAGCGCGCTTGGAAACCAATAACTGCCGCAGTGTTGCCAGGGCATCTCAGAGACTTTGTCTGGAGGTTGGGCTGGGGCTTGCTCCCCACGCGAGATTGGTTGCAGCGATGGCAGATAGTTCGCACTTCCACTTGCCCCAACTGCGCCATGGTAGAGACCAATCGACATGCGACGTTTGAATGTGTGGTTTCCCGCCTTTTTTGGCGTGCGGTTAATGCTGGTTTTCGGGGACAGGGTGTGCAAACTTTCGTGTCCAACGGCCGATTTCCGCGTAGCCGCTTCTCCGCTCTCTTAATAGTTGCGGGGCTGTTCAGCCTTTGGAGAAACCGATGTGAGGCCGTAGCTGCCAATTGCCGCCGGCGTGCCTTGTGGCCGATACTGGGGAGATTGAGACGAGAGATCCTCGCGTTCCTCTCCGAAGAGCTTTTCTTCCTCGGGGAGCAAGAGTTTCTGCGGCATTGGTCGTGCCCTTTCGTCAAGGTGGAACACGAAAGGATACAACTCATTTTTCGACCGACTTGGTGCTAAGCAGCGCCCGTTGACTTGTTATATATGATTTCGTTTGTTACAAATTGTGTTTCATTTGGATTTATTGTATCGTTATACCCTTGTATCGTGATATCACATTGAATTTTTGTGTACATGTATACCAACATAATCGTGTATATTAGAGCAAATGTCTTCACTGTAACATAGTGATGTTAGTCGTGAAATATAGATGTGCAGAAGTGTATGTGCCCTGTTACTGGAATTTTATGAAGCCTTTGTGTTCTGTACATGCTGTAAATAAACTTTTTCTAAACAAGGAGCTTCGCCCCTAAAAGATGTCCAAACGGCGCGCTAGCACGTCTAGTTCTGACCGCTGGTATGTTCGTGTTGTGGGAAAACAGGTGTCTGGCTGTGCATCAAGCAAAGGCCCGTAAAAATCAATGGCCTTTGCTCTTGCGGTTGTATAATATTGTAACGGATCATTTAGAATCGGAATTCTTTTCACTAGGAGAGGAGGAATTCCTGAAACGATGGTCCTGTGCCTTCATTAAAATCGTCAACAATCGGGTTGTTTTGGCGTGTTCGCCGATTCAAGGCCTGAGAAGTACCTAAACGAACCCACTTTTGTTGTGTTGTGTGCCAGAACAATTCAGTGCCAACATGTGATAGATTGATTGTGAACACAAATGTCAAGTGCCATAATTTTGTGAAACTGAATTTGTATGTGTATGTGGAACCGAATTTGTATGCGTTTGTGGAACCGAATTTATGTGTAATGTGATGAACAATAAAATTCCTTTTTCGCCGAGTGGGCACTAAGGCCCACGGGAAGGTCTTCTGCTGTCTCATATCAGAGTAGCAGGTACTATAAATTGTTACCCTTTATTATACACAGATTGACCCCTTAATGCACTCATCAGTGACGTAGACAGCACGGCTCTCTGCTCTCCCATTGTAGAGAACAAAGTGCTCTAAATTGTTAAACACTTTTTTCAAACACACTCTGAGCCAATGTCTCAGAACGGCTAGCAGCTCTCTACTAGTAGAGTACCATCATTCACCGCTTTTTCGAAACACACGTCGATGCTGCCTCATCAAATGTGAGGCCCAAGGGACGGCTTTCAGCCCTCCCATAATAGAATTCCAAGTACTCTAAACCGTTGACCACTTTTTCTAAACACCCAACAAGACTTTTTTGAGCGGAGGTACGTTGCGCAGTCTTCATCGATGTCTTCAAAGTCACGTAAAAAAGATTTGGTAGGATTCTGGAATCGCAGTGCTTTGATTGATATATGGTGTTTGACGTGCGAACACCACCATATTATTGTGAGAGACGCCGTAGTGGAGCGCTCGCTGTGGATATTTTGACCACCTGGGATTCTTTAACGTGCGCCCAAATCTGAGCACACTGGCTACAGCATTTTCACCTCGATCCGAAATGCAGCCGCTGAAACAGGGATTCGATCCCGCGACCTGCAGATCAGCAGCCGAGTTAGAGTTTCCAGTAACCATGTTCCTAGGTATCAGCGCTTTCACCCAGGATCTTAGAGTTCTTTGTTGCAGTTTCCTTTAGTGTCTTATAGCCATACTTTGGTTGTTCTCTGCCGGTACTTTTGTCCGTTCTGCCGTTCAATCCCATTAAGGCTTTGGCAGGCCAATCTTGTATTGCACTGTTGGTTCCTCAAAATGGCAATAAATGATTGCATAACTATTATTATTATTATTATTATTATTATTATTATTATTATTATTATTATTATTATTATTATTCCTCAGGCTCGAACACAGCCTGAGTCCGCGTTTTCGGGTTTGCGTGGATGGCGACGACCGACACATCCGAGCAGTCGTGGACAACAATCTGGACTTCTTGAACTTGCCGGCATTAAAAGAAATCGGCAAGATCGCTGCTGTGGCCAGAGTTACCGGTACGTCAACGCTGTTATAGTACACTAAAGAAAGTAACAGCCTTTTAATATAAACAAATGCAAATGTTATACAAGTACAACGTTGCAATCATATAACGGATTGAACCCGAAAATACTTAAGTATAGGGCCATCCGCTAACGCAGCTGGATCACTCGACAAAACGCTGGCGGCCGCTCAAGAAGCCGAAGTGGTTTTCATGCTGTCAGTATTCCCAATTTATTGGTTTTGCTTTGGTATTATTATTGTGGATATGAATATTTTCCGTATATTTAGTATTTCATTCATGAGTTCAGCTGTTTCTTTCTCGTTACTACGCTCGTTAGCATTCTGATCATGTTGTGTGCATTTTTAATTTGTATTAACCTTAATGTCATGGAATGGGGAGGGTGAGAGGTCACTTATGCAGCAACTATATATGAACCTTGACTCCGAGGGCGTGGTCGCGCTCGCTGCGAGCCGTCTGGATAGCCAATCATCAACGAGGCCCCGCCACGGTGGTCAAGTGGCTAAAGTACTCGGCTGCTGACCCGCATGTCGCGGAGTGAAACCCCGGCTGTGGCGGCTGCATTTGCGATGGAGACGGAAATGTAGGCCCGTGTACTTAGATTTGGGTGCACGTGAAAGAACCCCAGGTGGTCGAAATTTCTGAAGCCCTCCACCACGGCGTCTCTCATAATCATAGGGTGGTTTTGGGACCTTAAACCTCACATATCAATCAGCCATCAACGAGTTGCTCGTACACATTTGTGCGTGCTCCGCCCTCAACGCGAAAAGAATGTGCGGAAAGAGCATCGATTCCTGAAGCGGCGTTATACTCACTTACACCTGCATTCTGTTGAACTGCGCGCGATGGGATCCAAAAGAGGTAGCATCCAGCCTAACTTCGTTTAACATTACAGTTTGATATCGCGTTCACTGCTTCGCCCTTGAGGTGTAACTATACGACTTTTCCGTGAATGGGACAGTAGCACACCAACTTTGCCAGCGCATCGCGAGGAATGCGATGTGGTATAGCTCTTACGTGAAGCCCATTTCGGCCTAGTGCTAAGGCAGTGGCACTGCACGGTATTTAATCGAACACGGTACACAAAGCACTCGGCCAAATTCTCGCACTCGATTATAGCCCAGAGGCGTAGCAATCAGTGGCGTCTGAAACGCGACGGACTGGCATTATTTAACGTGTGCCTAAATCAATACACACGGTCATACGGCAATTTGCCTCCATAAACACTGACCCCCCCCCCCCCCACACGGACTGGATTCGATCGCACGATCTTTGGGAGAGCAGCCAAACATTAGATCACCATGGCAGGTAACTAAAAGCAGCTTCAACGTTTACTGTCCCTTCCTGTAGCGTCTCCAGAATTTTTTAAGAGGGGATGGGGGAGGAGGGCCAGTTGTGCAACCATGCTTTTTATACGATTTGTGCGCGCGGGAAAATAACACAAGCGTAGCTAGAATTTTTCTTGTTTGTGTCGAAGGGCTTCAACCATACCAAATGAATGTTCGTGGATGTGTATGGATGCGTGTGTGTATATGTACGCAAGCGAAATTGAAAAATTTTGGTCTAATGAACCTGCCACAACCAAGTCTTGGCTAAGCCCATGGTATGTATACATGCAAAGTTCAAAATTATCAGGAGGGAGGGGGTTATCGCTTTCACTGGCTGCGCCAATGGTTGCTGCCGAGTTGTTTGGCCCAATGTTGCTCCTGTATTAACTGTAGACGAATTGCACGTAGGAATACTGCGTTTATAAAATATACTCATTCACTGCAACGTACCTGTGACTCGAAGGCCAAGCAAGAGGAAGAAACAGCGTACTTTGACGTCTGTCTTTACCTATTTCTAAACACATTGTTTACTATTCCGTAATAAACCTTTCATCACAACGCTTTTGATCTTTTTGGCTACTAATATAGCACTGAAAGGAATGGCATGGCTAATTATGCATAAGATAAGCTTAGGTTTTGGCTTTTTCATTTCAAAGCTAACAAACGGCAATTCTAAGCACACACGCAGTTTACTTACAATCAATGTGGGCATGGCCTTGGACAAGGTCGCAGGCAGAAATCTGTTTCAAGTGGGGGAGGGGCACCTCTTTTATCTGAAGTGGGGTCTGCGAAGATAGATGTGGTCGTGTGACATCTTCGGTTCTGTATGCCAGGGCAAAAAAAGAGAGAGAGAATGGGGGGACGACGACTTGGTGTGTTACCCTTGGCGAGGCCACTGGCTTCAATTTAAGTGTGAATGCAGTAAAACGTGGGCAAAAAAAACGAAGCAACCCACCACACGGTGATGGAGTCCGTCCTGTCAGACGACCCTGGGTATAGTCCTCTTCGGTATTAATGCAAGCGACCTTCACTAGTGCGTGCAACCGTCCACACGGCGGATCTTGAACACCGTGGCACTGATGAAACAGTATAGAGCTGCTTGGGCTTTCAGTATTGCATTCTGAAAGGACCTCCACCCCCTTTGTGTGTGTGTGTGCAGCAGGTTTCAGGAAAAAAAATTGAGATGGGACTTGGTGCACACTTACAGCCAGTTCATTGCTCAGACAGGAAATATATATACTCAATCGGATGGGCGACAATGTGACGCAACAGCGAGAAAGGGAAATGCAACGGCGTGTGTACAGAAAAGCCTGTTCGCAAATTAAAGTGACACCTCTACTCAAGAATTACCGGTATTCATTATCTAGCAAGTTGACAGGCACCGCATTTGCACACGCTATTCCTGCCTTCCGAAGACACACAAAAAAAGAAAAACTCGTATTTCGCGTGCCTTTTTCCCCCTATATCTGGATCTGAGTGAGTGCTCCCTCCTATCTCTATTTTTTCGTGAAACGTGTGGCGCACAAAACAAAAGCGGGGAGAGAGGAAGGGGATGTGAACCATCCTTTAAAACTTGTATGAAAGCCAACTAAATTATGAAGCACGATTCGTTTTCGTCATGGCATTGCAAGCAAAACGATATCGCTGAAATATCTTCCGTTCATTCCCTCAGCGGTTTGCAACTTCATCCTATGCCACACTGATGGCAGGATTCATCACAGTTTAGGTAGTGCTATCGACCAGATTGTACCACGAGGTTATCAAAGAACCACGCGTGTCTTTTCATTTTGCTGTGGTTTTAGACGAAAGTTAATGAGTCTGCACAAAGCTGATTTGCTATCGTTATAAAAAAAGAGTAGTACGTATGACTATCCCTATCAGGAGCGTACGCCGAAATAATTTTTGGAAGGGGGGATTTAACCACACTCATGCATGCTTGTGCATGCTTTTTTATATGTGTGTGTATATATACGCAAGTCAAAGTTAAAAATTTTCGGAGGGAGAGGGGGGTTAAGAGACGCCCCCCGTGGCTGCACCCGTGATCGCTGCACTCTTATTCATGAAGAGATAAAGGAAATGAAGTGATAACGACCCTCCGTGCGAAGTACTCGGAAAGCAATTCGCATTTTTGTTAAATACGTTAATCGTAGTGAAATAAGGCATGACGAAGTGGTTCGCACTTCAAGTAATTACGCTGAGACCTGCATCGATTGCGCTAAACCAAGGCGAGGCGCCTTGGTGCATTAGAGGTTTATGTATACGTGGCAGGGAGCGCACACTTTCCAAGGTGCAGGCTGTGCCGACCGAAAATGAAGGTACGCGAGGCGTTCGTTGAAACGCCATTGACTTAGCCGGAGTGTCACGTGATTTCGCTTCGCCCGAGCAAGTGTAAGCGCGGGCATCTTCCAACTACTAACTGGAGACAAGTTTAGGACACTGCGTGATCGCGCTGGCCCATGCCACATACGCTCGCGCGCTCACAGCTTGGATGTTCGTTTTTACAGCGTGTAAAGCATTC
This sequence comes from Rhipicephalus annulatus, assembly GCA_013436015.1. Lineage (NCBI taxonomy): Eukaryota > Metazoa > Arthropoda > Arachnida > Ixodida > Ixodidae > Rhipicephalus > Rhipicephalus annulatus. The sequence continues at coordinate 27,410 of WOVY01002401.1, forward strand.
ATTCATTTGCGGGGTTTAACGTCCCAAAACCACCATATGATTATCATTGAGAGACGCCGTAGTGGAGGGCTCCGGAAATTGCGACCCCTTGCAGGTTTTTAATGCGAAGCATTTCTTAGCGAATTTCAGCGACTTTCAGCATATCTATCTATCTATCTACCTATCTAGCCGCGTAGGACTTTTAGCTCTCCTGGCCGTTTCGATAGTGGTATTAATACCAAACTTGGTGTGGCATAACACGACTGTATAGAGAACATATGTGACTAGTCATAACATGAAAATTGTGACATGTATGTCATAAATATCATGATCTACATTACATGATCATGCAGCTCTTTCGGTGGTTTCGCTCACATGGCATGCGGCAAAACTCGTATGGTTTTACAAGATTGCCTGGTGAACACAAGTGACAGACCCTAACATGAAAATCATGACATGCGTGTGATGTGACAACATGACTACATGCCACACTCATGATGCGCTCACGGATGTTTCGCTAGCGTCACATATACCAAATTGGGTATTACAGTATGTGAATAGATGACGAAGGTATGTAACTGGTGCAAACATGATAACAATGAGATGCGTCTCATGTAACATCATGACTGCATGCTATGCTCATGATGAACTCGCGGTCATTTCGCTAGATTCACATGTACCAAACTCGGTATTACGTACGTCAATGGACGACATAGGTAAATAACACATCCAAACATGATAATCACGACATGCGTGTCATGCAACAACATGACTACATGCCACACTGATGATGCGCTCGCTGCCGTTTCGCTAGATTCACATATGCCAAATTTGGTATTACATGACGCCAATGGATGACGAAGGTATGTTGCTTGTGCAAACACGATAATTATTAGATGTGTGTCATGTGAGAACTTGACTACATGCCACAGTCAAGGCGCCAATACATTTCGACGTGGCCCCGCCGCGGTGGTCTAGTGGCTAAGGTACTCGGCTGCTGACCCGCAGGTCACGGGTTTGAATCCCGGCTGCGGCGGCTGCATTTCCGATGGAGACGGAAATGTTGTAGGCCCGTGTGCTCAGATTTGGGTGCACGTTAAGGAACCCCAGGTGGTCGAAATTTCCGGAGCCCTCCACTACGGCGTCTCTCATAATCATATGGTGGTTTTGGGACGTTAAACCACACATATCAATCAACATTTCGACGTGACGCGGTGCGCGTGCTCGCCGCCGTTCATTTCGTTGCGTCACGCCGGCGTTGCCACGCCAGGGGCGCCGTTCCTGCTATATACTCACAGGCGCGCGCCGTGCTGCATTCCTTTTAAGCATGGCGTTTCAGCGCGTCCGGCGTCCCTTCGTCACGAAAAGAGAAAGACACAGTGTTGTCTGGGTAATGCATCGGTGCGAAATGCGAAATGTTGCATTTCGCGCCGGTTACCATCGGGCCGCGCCGACGGACGCTGGCGGCGCCTAGCGTCAGACTACAGAGTGCTCGCGTCTTGCTAACTTAGGGTCCTTGTGCCCAGAGTGCGCACGCGTCAACGCTACATTGGAGTATATTGGGCCCTTCATGATGCGCTCGTGGCCGTTTCGCTAGCTCCACATATACCAAATTTGGTGTTACGTGACGTCAATGGATGACGAAATATGCGAAGGGGGAAAACATGATAATCCCGACGCGCGCGTCGTGTAACAACATGACAACATACCACGCTCATGGCGTGCTCACGGCCGTTTCGCTAGCTACACCTATACTAAATTTGGTATCATCTGATGTGAATAGATGACGAAGGTAAACGACACATCCAAACATAATAATCATCACACGGAAGTCATGTACAGCATCATTTACCTCCACCTCATAACGTTGTGCTGATTTTGAAGTGACATATGAACATTTCTTATGCGTGCTTCGCATATCATCGATTCCCGCTGTACGTAGGATCTGCCAAGTTTTGTCCCTGAGAAAAGTCAAACCGGGAGTGAACTACAGCTTGAAACCTATCCCTGGTGATTATTGACACATTACACTGTTTCTGGCACGCAGTTGCTCGCTTAAAAAATGTCGTAATTAAAGACGAGAAGGCGCCTTCGAGTGAATTGCCGTCAGGTTCTAGAAATTTTCTTCCTCGTGATACCCATTGAGTAATATTAATAAAATCTTGCAGTATAACCGGTAAGAGTACGACGGCTTTTCGGGAACGCACACATTCGCTGCGTTCAAAGACCTGCTGCTATTGTTAAAATTCTTTTGTGTTTGCGAGCCGCGTCGTGCATGGGACAGCTTTATGCGCTGCCATAGTAGTGTACAAGTACTCTGAATCGTTAACAATTCTTTCTAAACACTCTTCAAGTGTGAGGCCCACGGGACGGCGTAATGCTCTCCCGTAGTAGAGTACCAAGTACTCTGGATCGTAAACCACTTCACTAAACGTGCACGCAATTCGTAGCATACGGGCCTACAGCTATTTCGGGGCAGAATTTTTCTCTAAGGCTTTAAAACGAACGGACTGCTGCTGCGAACCCGTGTTCGAGAACGCGGAGGTCGTGAGCAAAGAAAAAAGTGAAGTAGCACGGGAAATTGTAAAGGCGGCTGCAGTTATCGATAGGAAGGAAGAATGCAGTAGTTGCATATCGATTGCTCTAGCTTTAAAAGTTTGTAAGTATTAACACGTGACACTGTTTCATTTTCCTATCTTTGTTGCTCTTGTATAGGCGAATTGGTTGCCCCTGCTGTGCTCGTGATTTTGTTTGTTGCAACAGGCACACATCAAGTGTGTACAATACGTAAGTCGACTACTGAAAGCGATTCGTCTATCAATAAAAATTGTTTGAAGTTTAGCGCTTGTGTTGTCCCTTTGTGTGCGTGTTCTTTGTGTAACCTGTTGTGCGCTGCCGTAGTATTAAACGTCTCTTAGGTCCTCTGTAATGTATCACCAAAAGAAAAAATGACATTATTTCTCACCTCCTCAGCTCAGAAGTACGACGCATTCTCAGTGCCGAAGCCTGTGCTGAGAAATTTCAACGCCTACTTCGGCTACGCCTTGGCGGGAGCAAGCAAGGAGCCCCCCTTCAGCTTGTCCGTAGAGCGACCCGTGATGGCCGGGGTCGAGGAGGCCAAGAACACCGCCAGGATCCGCAGGAAGGCATGTTGTCGCCACTGTTTCTTCGCGTCTTACCACACGTGAAAAGGTCCCGAAAAACATGTAAAAATACAAAGCACGAGCTCGATCTTCTTTGGTGACGTTCTTCTTTCCGGTTCAACTGAGTTCAGCAGTCTGGTCTCTCTACGTAGCGTTGGGGGAAAAGAAGACCTAGATTAGTCAATACACGAGAGATAGCTGTTGCAGAGTGTCCCCTACGCATGCTTCGTCATGCACCCGAACGCCCGTGTGACTGCGTGACATCGTTTCGTGCGTTTTCGACTATGCAAGCAGAGATAACAGCCTGTAGCCGGAAAGCGCCACAATCTTGCGATGTTTTATTGAGAAATCAGTGGCGAGAAGGAGATAGCGCCTGAAGAAAGGGCAACAAAGGCTAGAGAAAAACTTCGCTCTTTTTTTTTGAAGTAGAGTTGGTTTAAGAGCTTAAGGGCGATGTCATGCGCCCCAATCCAGCCATCTTTCATGATATCAACATTAAAGCCAGCAGCCAGTGTGAAGGGGTCGGTCTTGTATTTTGTATCTTATTCTCGCATTGCTATATCAATATATTTTGCTAGCCTGCATCGGGGGAGATTCGCGGCCAGAAATACTGTCATCACAACAATTCCATTTGATAGCTTTATCGCATCAACTTCATCGTTGACTCTGACTGGCTAGTTTAAGATCAAGCGCCGTCTCTGGCAGGCTAACGTGCCTTCCAACGGTGCGCGCCGGACGCTCTGCTTCTTCTGTAACTGGAACGAACCTTCGAAACTTTGCAAGGTCGCAAACATTGTAGCTGCGCTCGAAACTTCGGCCAAGAAACTCGCGCTTAAACTGCGCATCAACACCACTAACCTCAGGTAGGGAGCTCTTATGGCGTTTTGCCGGCGCTTCCCGCTGTCTCCGGGTCAGCTTGCCGGCGCTGCCATCTCGCTACAGTTTCGCGAGCCCTCAACTCTAGGTCGGCTTGCCCGCACTTCCGTTTTGCTGCAGCTGCGTGAGCTCTCACCACCTCTAGATAGACTTGCAGGTGTTGCCGGGCCACTGCAGCTTTGCGGGCAAGAGGGCCACGTTTGTTTTCCTCCATGGCAGGAAAAAGAAGAGCCTGGAAACGGTGGCACACAGCAACGCTAGGGGATTGGCCAGGAACCGGGTAGTTCTAAAGAAATACTTTTATTTTGTTAGCTTACGGCTTTTAAAATAGTTAGAGGACTCAAGAAAAAAATAAATATTTGAAACTGATTACTAGAAATCACGAGTATTGAAAATGGGGCACATTATTTCAGCAACAACAAAAAGGAATATTTGAAACAATTTGGAAACAAGTAATTCAAGAGTAATAATTTGTTCTACAGTATGAATCTTCGTGAACCTTTATTAAACTCCTGAAATGCATCGGCAACTTTCCCGTCACTGAATCCTCGGGACATAGCCCCTAAGGAAAGTGCATTTGTAGTGTTTACTCTTATCTTGTGAGATGAAAGGAGGCAGCTGGTGTAATTTTGCACGATGCGGCGTATCTTTTACAAGATATTAGGTGATGATCTGTTGTCTCAGGGACTCCACAAAACAAACAATCAGGGGAAGCAGCCAGAACTGCTCTGTGTAGATAAAATTATAGATAGGGAGTTCGACACCACAGCCTGCTGATTGCGACTGCAACTGCACGCGTACGACGCATTTTACCGTTTCAACGACGATTTAGGTAATGAAATTCCACTGTGGTCATTATGGACGGAAAAGAAAATTCTTCAAAAGTTATTTTCTTCCTAAATCTAGCCCCTATAATGAATTTAAATGCTGGAAATAAGTGAATAACTGGGTCAATTAACGATGACTTTGCTAGGGCATGCACTATTTATTGGGAAGAAGTCCCTTATGTTCTGGCACCCAGACCATTAACCAAATGTGTGTGCGGTGGAACTAATGATTTGAAAGCACGTGTAATATCTTATTTTCAGTGAGAGAAGAACACACCGACAGCGAATCAGTTAAAACTACGTCCGAACTAGTTGATTGTGTTGATTTTCGGAGAACTAAAATTGTCGCAAAAAATTGTGCTACGAAAATGGGTACGAAATCTGGAATTCGCAAAGAAAATGACCAATTAAGAGAAAAAGCGAAGGTGCCAATTCCACATTTTCGTTTTCATATCGAGAAGTACCAGCCGCAATGACTGTATTTATTGGTAAATGAGCCAGATAATCGCTCAGAACAGATTTTAAAAGTTGTTACCGCATTAGTCTTGCTTGTTTTGGAAAATTTTCGTCAGACTGCATTTTAAAAAGTTGTCTGGAACGCACGCTTACTCTTAATCGTCATCAGCCGCAGCACAATGTACACATAATGCCTTACACCTGCGTAGCGGTTACCTGGCTTATCAGCAGAATGATGAATGGCGTAGGGGCATAGTGGGACTTTCATCGTCATCATCATGACGTATAATGGGTACCTTGCATGCACTGTTCCGTGATGCCACAAAGAGAACGTGAGGTCTGGAACGCTCTTGATTTTCATCATCGTCAGCGTCATCGAGGGACGACAGTGGACATGGCTTGACCCTAGAGAGCTTCGCTTCTGAAACTTGACCCCAACTTGACCCAGACTGAGATATTAGATATTGTCACGATGAGTCACAAGTACTGGGGGATTTATTAAACCACCAGGTAGCTAGCACTAGGACGATGCGTCAGTCGTGGCTGGCTCTCAAGCAGAGAAGAAGGCACGCGATCTTCTTTTTTTTCTCCAGATTGAGAGCCGCTCTTGCTGTCAACCCACTACGTGCTGGTGGCATTATCCCCCCTTCCGAAAAAAAACAAGTACCAAAAAGAGGAAAGGAAAGTACATAGCAGCACCGCGATGCTACTGCATAGGCACGTGAAAAAAAAATTGAAAATTCGGATAAAGTGAAAGTAAAAATTGAAGAGCGTGCCAATATAGGAAACGTCAATGAACGAGAAAGTAAGTTCACAAAATAAACAAAAACACAAAGAACGCTGTACGGTAAAGGAAAAGTTACGAACAACGCGCAATAAATGGTTTCATGCGCAACACATGAACGACGTCCGGCCTCAGCCGCGTCCTGCTCCGTGCATGGGTTGTTGAGTCCGGAACCACTTCGTAGTTCACGTCACTGACGCGGCGTAACACTTTATATGGGCCAAAGTACCGGCTCAGCAACTTTTCACTAAGGCCACGGCGGCGGACGGGCGTCCACACCCAAACTTGATCTCCGGGGCTGTAAAACACTTCTCTGTGGCGGGTATTATAGCGTCGTGCGTCTGCCTGCTGTTGCTGGCCGATGTGAAGTCGCGCGAGTTGCCGAGATTCCTCAGCACGCTCTGCGAATTCTTCGGCGTCTGTTGCAAACTCGTCTTCGTCCTGACACGGTAGCATTGAGTCTAGCATGGTCTGCACTTCGCGGCCGTAGAGAAGCCGAAATGGCGTGAATCGCGTGGTCTCTTGCACGGCGGTATTATACGCGAAGGTCACGTAAGGTAAGATCCGGTCCCATGTTTTGTGTTGTACGTCGATGTACATTGAGATCATGTCTGCGAGGGTCTTATTCAGTCGTTCGGTAAGTCCGTTGGTTTGCGGGTGGTACGCAGTTGTCCTTCGGTGTCTGGTGTTGCTCAGTTTGAAAACTTCGTCCGTAAGCTGCGCCGTGAATGCCGTCCCTCTGTCCGTTATTATACTAGAAGGAGCACCGTGTCGTAACACGATGTGGCGCATGAAAAATTGCGCTACCTCAGAAGCCGTGGCATGTGGGATCGCCTGGGTTTCAGCGTAGCGTGTCAAATAGTCGGTCGCGACGATCACACATTTGTTGCTGTCCACAGACATAGGAAATGGCCTGAGAATGTCCATGCCGACTTGGTCGAACGGCGTGCAGGGGTGCTTCAATGGGCTGAAGCAAACCAGCTGGCTTAACAGATGGTTGCTTTCGGCGCTGACATTCCCGACAGCTCTTGACGTACTTCTTTACGCTTTCTGAAAGTCCTGGCCAATAGTACCTCTCGCTCACTCTGACAAGTGTCCTTGAGTAGCCCAGATGACCGGATGTGGGTTCGTCATGGCAAGCGAAGAGGACGTCGTCTCGCATGTCTCGAGGAACCACCAGGAGGTAAGCACGGTTGTTCGAACGAGCGTTCTTCTTGTACAGCCCACCGCCTCGCAGGCAGAACGACGTCAACGAGCGGGATAAATGACGTGGTATGATTGCGCCCTGGCCCTCTAAATGATCAATGATTGGACGAATCTCTGCATCATCTCGCTGTCGTTTGCTCAAGTCTGATGCACTAACGGCACCCAGAAAGCCTTCGTCTTCCTCTGCTTCCTGACTGACGACATGAAGCGGTGCGCGTGACAGTGTGTCAGCGTCTTCATGCTTACGGCCAGACTTATGGACGATGGTGACATCAAATTCCTGCAGCCGCAAGCTCCACCGTGCTAGCCGACCTGAAGGGTCGCGCAGGCTTTCCAACCAAACAGAGCGCGTGATGGTCCGTCACTATCTTGAAGGGACGACCATAAAGGTAAGGGCAGAATTTGGTGATTGCCCACACGACTGCGAGGCACTCTTTCTCCGTAGTGGAATAATTCGCCTCAGCACGGGATAGAGAGCGGCTGGCGTAGGCTATCACTCTTTCGATGTCCTCTTGACGCTGAACGAGCACTGCACCGAGCCCAATGTTACTAGCGTCGGTATGGACCTCCGTGTCAGCATCATCGTCAAAATGAGCGAGAACGGGCGCTGATTACATGCACTGTCGCAGCTCATCAAAAGCTGCTTGTTGCTCGTTTTCCCCAGACAAACGACGTGTCGTCCTTTGTGAGACGAGTCAGAGGTTCTGCTATCTGTGAAAAGCCATGAGTGAATCGGCGATAGTAGGCGCACAGACCAAGGAAGCGCCGGACGGCTTTCTTATCAGCAGGAGCTGGTAATTCGGCAACAGCGGCAAGCTTGTCCGGATCGGGACGGATTCCTTCGGCGCTAACTACATGTCCAAGAAATTTTAGTTCTTTATAGCCGAAGTGGCACTTCTGTGGCTTTAGTGTGAGGTCCGCCGATCGGATAGCCTCCCAGCACGCTGCGCAGGCGGTGAAGGTGCTGCTCGAACGTGGTAGAGAACACCACCACATCATCAAGGTAGACAAGACAAGGTCTGCCACTTGAGCCCTGTGAGGACAGTGTCCATCATTCGCTGGAAAGTTGCCGGTGCTGAACACAAGCCAAAAGGGAGCACTCGAAATTAGTATAGGCCGTCTGGAGTCACAAAGGCTGTTTTCTCACGGTCTCGCTGATCTACCTCGATTTGCCAATACCCGCTTTTGAGATCGAGAGAAGTGAAATAATGGGCACGACGAAGTCTATCCAGCGAATCGTCGATACGTGGCAGCGGATACACATCCTTTTTCGTCACGTTGTTAAGCTTCCGGTAGTCGACGCAGAAGCGTAGCGACCCGTCCTTCTTTTTGACAAGTACGACTGGAGATGACCATGGGCTGTTAGATGGTTCAATAACGCCATCGTCAAGCATCTCGGTGACTTGCGTACGTATCGCTTCACGTTCTTTGGCTGACACGCGGTAGGGGTTCTGGTGTATCGGACGTGCGTCCTCGTACGTGATGATCCTGTGTTGAGTGATTGACGTCTGGCGGATCTTTGAGCAAGTTGCGAAGCAAGACCTGAACTCGAACAAGAGCGCTCGTAGCGCAGTCTGGTTAACGGTGGACAGATGAGGATTGATGTCAATACTACTCATTGACGTGTCTGCGGTATCCACTATTTCCGACGTGAGACAGTTGGTGACGTTTGCTACTTCGTGGGCAAACGCTATCGAAGTGCCACGGAAAAGATGTCGATGCTCGTTGCTGAAGTTGGTTACGAGCAATTCAGATCGGCCATCACGAAGGTGTATTACACTTCTAGCTACACAAATGCCTTGCTGCAGGAGGTGTTCTAAAATTGTCTCAGCCACCACTATCGCCATCGCCCCAAACCACAGCATGTTACGTCGACTAGAACACTTGTTCGTGGAGGAAGCGTCACACTCCGTTCAGAAATACGGAGTACGTCGACACGCCCTTCCACCATCCTGCACGTTGATGCTCGCTGGGCTGAGAACGTGACGCGGCGCTCTTGCAGATCAATGATAGCTCCATTTTCTTGTAGAAAGTCAACTCCTAGAATGACGTCACGGGAACATTCGCGTAGAACAAGGCAGCTTGCTACGAATGTGTACCCTTGAATTTGTACTCTAGTTGCGCAGGCACCCGTGGAGTTACGAGACGTGGCCACCAGCTGTCCACATCTGCGAGTTATGCCACGGCGTGACGACTTTCTTCAACTGCGTTGTCAGTTTCCCGCTCAGTATGGAATAGTCTGCGCCGGTGTCCACTAACGCATTAACTGCACAACCATCAATTGTCACTGCTATGTCGAGTGAAAGTCGGCCATCCTTTGCAGCAGTATGTGATGTCGGACCAGTTTCTGTACAGTTCTGCGTCAATAGGAGGTCTTCAGCGCTTCGACGTTCAGCGACCCCGCCCCCAGAGGTCGCTTGGTCTAGTTTCCCGACGGGGCTGGGAGACCGTGTGGTAGAATACCGCTGGGCGTTGATGAAAATCGCCTCGGTGATGGCGAGCGCGACTGGCGCCCGGTAGGATGGTGGTGCATGCTGCTGGGAGAGGTAGTTTTCAATGTCGCGCGGTCTCTGGCCGTAACGGGGTGGCGGTGAGTACGCAGAGAAGCCGTGGAATCCCAAGACGGCGATAATGGGCACTGGCGGTACAAGTGATCAGCTTATCCACAGTGAAAGCACAGAGGCCGGCGATCAGGTGTGCGCCAAACATCAGACTTTCGAGGAGACGTGCGCCGATCGTCGATGTACTGAATTGGTTGCACTGAACGATGGGGGACAGAAGCACAGGGACAAAGGCCCAACGGTGGTGGCGTGTACGTGCCTTCGTAGTACGGCATGTGCTGCGCTGACTATAGTGAAACAGCAGGAACAGGATGGACGGATAATGGCGGCGATGCAGCAGGGCGGTTTCAAGGCTTCCGCGTAGATTTTCTCACGGCGGTATTCAGCAGGAGCTGGCACAGCTGTATCATGAGGCAAGGTGTCCCGGAGGGCCTGATGCAGCTCATCCTTGATCACAGTTGCAATAGAGTTAACTGTAGGATGAGGTGTTACACCAGCCATTTGTAACTCTTCACGTATTATATTACGGGTGAGTTCACGTAGACAGTCGTTGTTGGTTCTAGTGGCGGTGAAATGGTCGGCAGTAGACATGCCATTAACTTGCCTGTTGTATTGGTTGGATCGCTGCTGCAGCAATTTTTTCCATTGTCACGGCCTCGGACAAGAACTCCGCGACCGTCTTCGGAGGGCTGCGCACGAGGCCGGCAAAAAGCTGGTCCTTGACACCGCTCATCAAGGACGCAACTTCTTGTCCACAGTCATTCTTGAATCGGCCGTCGGAAGAGGCGCGTCATGTCTTCGACGTATGCGGTCACAGTTTCGTTTGGCGACTGGACGCGGGCAAGAATAGCTCGTTCAGCTCTTTCTTGGCGGTCAGTGCTGGCATATGTCTGCAGAAGTCTACGAGAGAATTCGGGCCACGTGGTCAGCTGTTCCTCTCGGTTTTGATACCATGTACGTGCCCCGTCTTCGAGATGAAGTAGACACGACCCAGTTTCGCTGCGTCGTCCCACTGATTCAAGGTGGCTAAGCGCTCGAAATCCGCCAACCAGTCCTCAACGTCCTCGTGCTCCGAGCCATGGAACGTCGCCGGTGTGCGTGGGCTTTCCAACGTGTAGCGGTTCGACGTCGTGCTGCCCGTGCCGGTTGCCGATGTCTGCACCGAAGCGCTCTATGTTTGTCGACGTGGTGGGGGCAGTATCGTCGGCTTCCGGAGCAATCCCCTGATTCGGCGGCTGGTCCGATGCACGGGAGTATTCACTGGCACTGGACTCGTATCGCGGCTTCCTGGAGGGGTCTGCAGCATCCGTGAGACTACCCAGCACTTCCACCAGTTTGTCACGATGAGTCACAAGTAATGGGGGATTTATTAAACCACCAGGTAGCTAGCACTAGGACGATGCGTCAGTCGAGGCTGGCTCTCAAGCTGATGCTGATGCTGATGCTGATGACCTCTGATGGATGGCGCTTACCCACAAAGGGGGATGGGCCAAGAACCGGGCGGCAGGATACTTAAATGAAACTAAACTGAAAATCAAGCCAATCTAAAAAAGAAGCTTAAAATAATACTACCAAAAAACGAAAATGTGTGCTGAGCAAGTGGTCAAACCATCTTGTTTTTTGAAAGACATAACTACGAATTATAAACTAAAGATCTGAAAAGGTAGTGGTTCACTAGCATGGTAATCTTTTAGTTGCGTTGATGTAATCAAACACAGCGGGACCATACATCCCTGTGGCAGTAACCAAATGAAGTTCCGCCAAATGACAAAATTACTGGTAAATTTACTTGTATTCCAAGCAGAGAAGAAGGCACGCGATCTTCTTTTTTTCTCCAGATTGAGAGCCGCTCTTGCTGTCAACCCACTACGTGTTGGTGGCAATATGTTTTCAGAAGAAGGTGTGATAGCTATCTATAGATGTAGTCGAGTTGTGGACAAGAACAAGGTCCCAACGGAGTCCGTGATCGCTACATTTCCCGGGTCGAATCGCCAACAGAATCAAAGCGTGGCCTTTAATATACAGAGTGGAGCCACTATCAGCTCGTCCCCTACAGTGTATTAAATGGGGCGTTATGGGCACACAGTGAAATGGTGCAGGTCAGAACCTAGATGCAGAATTTGTGGTGAGACGCACAACTCAAACGACTGTAGCAGTAATGAAGAAAAGTGCTGTCTTTGCCATTAAGCACACTGCACTTATTGATAACCCAAACTGCTCAGCCAAGGCACGTGAAATCCAAATTCTTGAAATAGTAGACAGAAGGCGATGCTCCCGAAAGGATGCTATTGCTGAAATTCAAGCCCGAACTCAAGGGTATGCAGAAGCAGCTGCCCGCCATAACATAGCAATGGAAGCATCATTCCCTATCAATTGCGGACATGATCGAGAAGGCTGTGGATAAGGCTATGAACGCCTTGCTACCACTCTATGTGAGTCGCTGTCGCACATTGTGAATAACCAAAATCGCGCAAGTCTATGGGCACAGATAGATATAAGTACAGCTGTAAAAAATGCTGAGTCTGCACACCCGACAAGTGAGGCAGAATCTGATAACTCTACCGGATGCACAGTCTGCAGAGCCCTCTGGAGAAGGCGTTCAGAGG
>WOVY01002402.1:0-51464 GCA_013436015.1 Rhipicephalus annulatus
TTGTTGCTCAATCCACTCGTTCCATTGTAAAAATTTTCTGAGGAGGCTCAATCAAACAAGCTTCTAATTGCCAGAGCCATCTTACAGGGCTCTTTTTTCTTTCTTGAATCGCTGCCTTCCGCGGCTTTTTTTTGGAGAAGTGGGGTGGGGGGGGTCTTAGAGGAGTGTTAAACCCAAAATTACCACTCAGTAGAGATGCTCTAACGTCATAAAATCCAGAGTAAGCACTCTAACAAGCAAGCACCTCCCTACTTCTTCAAGAGGTGCTGAATAAGTAGCCTCTTCTCCTCCTACCACCACCTTCACTGTTTCTATTATTTCCTGAGTGAATGCGGAATAAAGCCGTGTAGCATGGAATTTAAGAAAGTGCTTAAGTAGACGCTCAGATGGCATTTTTTTATTCTCTGTGATTCTTCCACTTCTTCGTTAAATATTGACCGATGACTGAGCAAGGGCCTACTCTTCGACCTTTTGAATTATCATTCACCTCTCCAGGAGCACTTGCTGAAGTTTTTTCGATAAACACAACATACTACGAAGTCTGTACTTTCCAGTAACATGTACCTCAAAACTAGAGTGGCAGTAACTACCTTACTAAGCATATATTACTTCATAGGTAGCCGTGAATATTCACTTGAATATTATACTGTCTGCTGTGTTTGCGACCGCAACAGCTGCATGTGCTCCTTAATTTATAACTATGCAATAGTTGCACATCATATTTGCAGACTGATGTTTATGCAGTGATTTAGCCATATGATTTTATGCAAATTATTACATTATAACTGCTTCATGTAACAACATAACAGTCAGCATGAGAATAACTTGAGAAGCTTGCTTTGGCATGTTTACACTCCAGAGATACATTTTTAGCTCACAAATACAATGCCTATATTGTTCAAAGTCAAAATGGCCCCCGAATAAAAAGCAATTAAATTTTATGATGCAACGCATATGTGTTGTACGATTTCTTTAGTGTTCCTGTCTATCTATGAGGTCACAGCTTTCAATTCTTGATGCAAAGCACCCATGTAAGCATGCCTCGAATAAGTGTTAAGTGTGAGCTAGAACTCCATTTCTGGGTGCTGAGCAGTGCAGTGCAGCTGAAATTCATCGAATATTGAGCAATGTGTACAGCACCACTTTCAATACATGACAGCAAGGCACTGCAATAGTGTAGGAAATGAGAAGCACGATGCACAATATTTACAATGCAGACTGACTGGAATGAAATAAGTCTAAAACAATAATTTTGTTGACTGAATGGATCAGAAAATTCGGAGAAATCATTGGGTCAGAATTTTTGGGCTGAGTAATTCATTTCCCAAAATATTGCAGTCAGCTCAATACAGCACAGATGGTATACCATGGTTGGACACAGAGTGAGCATCTAGTGCTGCAAACTGTGTGCAGTCAGTTCCTAAAATGCTTACTGGTCATGAAAACAAAACGATAAACGGGTGCCATTTCGACATTTTTCTGGCACTACCATGATATACTCCAGAACTGAAGGTGCAATACAAACAGTGGAAGCATTCCGATGAGCGCAAAAAATTCAAGTGAACCTTCTCCAAGAAGAAGTGCATGGCTGCTGTGTTTGGGGAGATAAATGGTGGTGTTTCCTTGATAAAAATAGGCGAGGCATAAACCCACAAATACTCGTGAGATTTGCCATCTGTATCGGCTCCTAGTTAAAGATATCCGTGGCACGCTGTTTCGCTGGCCGCGATTTGGAGACATAGACAGGGCTTTTCTTTTATTGTGTTGAAATCTAGTCATTTGCGCAATCATAGTCGGCTGTGCAGCTGTCGAAAATATTGCCAAACGGGAAAAAATGTTCAGATTTCCTTGGAACAAAGATATAAAATTGAAGTGGATTTTGTGGAGAGATATGGTGAGTGGTATGCCTTTGGATGCCTAGCGTAAGGTGAGTAATATTTATTGACAATCTTGTATGGATGGTTTCGTTTGACACATTCGGTGTTTAAGTACAGGTGCTCCAAGAAAAGATTCATGGCAGGTTGACTACGTGCCATCAACATATTGGTACGTCGAAAGAGAATCTAAGGGGCCAAGACTGAAGTACAAAAGTCGTTGGGATGTGTAGTTTTCATCATCACAATCACAATCACTATCTACACAGCTACGGCAAGCATAGAACGTTTGCTTTAAAATGCACGGCCGCTATGCAACGTGCAGCTGGCTCTGAGCTTGATACAGAAAATAGCAAGACAGTGCAGCCAACAGCCGCCCGATATCATGCCAGGGGTGACACCGTGGAATCCATGGCACCAATTGCAGTGATGTATACAGAATTAGTAGCGGTTAAGAAGGCGTCGACTTCGCACCAGTTGGAAAAATTGATGAGTCAGTAATGCTATGTAGACAAGAAAGGGCGCTCCACTATTCTATTTATAGAACAGGTATACAATGTGTTGCTAGTGATTTCAACTGTTCCTCCAAGCATTCATTCCGTAGTAAATTTATTCATACCAGATCTGGTGCACATGCGAGCAGGACAGGTAACAAGGCTTAACAAACACGGTGCCTGACTGTGAGGTGAGCATCGCCTAGACCAGCTTGTTCACCAAAACGATGCAATGCCGAAACGCCTAAGAAGCTCGACTTTACTAAATAAAAGTCGATGTCATTCATGAACATTTGAACATTTTACCAGGCCGTCACTGCTGAACACGTAGTTTTAGTAACATATGATACTCATTGCACATGGTGAACGTTGATATAAGATACTGTATATCCAACAATCTGAGACAGCGACAGAGTGTTTCAATTGCAAATGCAAAAACAGCTGAGCGCCCTCACTAAAGCAAACGCGTAAAAATAAGCACATTAGTTGGTGATGTGCATTAATATGCAAGTGTAAAATTAGTTCAAAGCCGTGACAACCAAGGCCACGCCACTTAAAAGAAAACACATAATTGTGATAGCACATACAGTCAGTTGTTTGCCACTGCAAATGAAAA
The DNA here is from genome assembly GCA_013436015.1 of Rhipicephalus annulatus. Classification (NCBI taxonomy): domain Eukaryota; kingdom Metazoa; phylum Arthropoda; class Arachnida; order Ixodida; family Ixodidae; genus Rhipicephalus; species Rhipicephalus annulatus. The sequence continues at coordinate 2,985 of WOVY01002402.1, forward strand.
TATTATTTGGCAATCACAGCACATGCTTCTCTTTTGTGGTCAGTCGTAGGTGCGGCCGTGCTATTGTGTGCTAGAAATTTGCAGCATATGCGTTGCGTTACCATGAAGAAAGCGAGTGACATGGATAAACGCCAATACTCAAGGAGTGATGCAGCACACGGAGAGCCACAGAAATGGTAGCTGGTGCAGACTGCATCCATCCCATGAGCCTTTGCAAGTTTATGCCTCACTTATTCATGGGACATGGCATGACCCTCACTGCAGTATTGTAGGTCTAACTCTCATATATCTACAGAGCGCAATTAAGAATAAGCAAAGAGAGATGTCATAAGTGACACTGTCTCTTTTTTTTTCATGACAACATTGGGCCACAGAGGAAGCAGCGGGAAGTTCAGTCGCCCAACACCATACAGACCTAACTTAGCCATATCTGATTGCCATATTTTTGCTAACATGAAATGCTGGCTAAGAGGCCTGTGCTTTCACCTAGTCCTGTTCTTCGCTCGGCTGCTTGATGCAGACTCGCTTACTGAACTTCTATGCGGAGAGTAAAGGAAGTTGCAAAGCAGACAGTTCTGATGAAGCCCTTGATCAACATTTGTTGGGCTGAATACAAAATCACTGAGACTCTTACATTACTAAGTCAAAATGTGGTTGCTAACTATTAGTGTTGTTCTTTTTCTTTGTAAGAATCATCCTGGCAAAACTGACCTATTTACGTGTGGTACCAGTATTGTTATTAATTATTTCTGTACCATTCTCCTTTCTTGTAATTCCACTGCAGCTTGGGCTATGCTAGGCTGCAGTATTGTGAATAAATGAATTAATGAGTTGGTGCTACACACTGACAAATGTCTGAGTCAAAATGGCAAATATGTACAGATGTAGCTGGTATATGTACCTAAACGTTTCAAATGAAGCAGTCTTCATTTTCGCTCTGGTTACTACTTCACGACCGAACAGAACTTGAAAAAAACAATGCAACATAGAATAGGTGACCCTTGCCTAGCCAATTAGCACAAATGTACTTGAATGAGCGACTATTGTATAGACGTGCGGCTTGTGAAAGCAACCAGGACATTGGAAGTTAGCATTTTTTATATGTTGTTAAAATCAGTTTTACTATTAAACCACACTTACCTTCCACGTTCTGAAGTTCCTTTCACAGTCACTCTGGTAGAAAAGATTGTGTTGCACGGCGAGTCGTTTTTTTCTCCATCTGCACGAGGTCAGTAAAATCAGAGAACACATAAAGCTGGAAAAAAGGCTACTATAAATAACCACACAGAAATGAAAACGTAGATTTCGTGACTATTACACGTGAACAATAAGCAAATGCAATGTAATGCAGGTTGGTCATCAGGAATAGCGACGTGCACTTGTTCGTATAATAATAACTCTACAGGTGTCACACCGGACATTTCCAGTGCCATCAGAGCCGACGCGAATGTGGTTTTTGATCGCGATCAACAGTGCCAGCTACAACTTATGTCACTGTACAGCCACACAAAATACATTTTAATCCAGATTGGTCATGATTGCGATCGAAAGATCCCATGGGAAACGAGCGTGCGGTATCAGGTGCAGCATGCCAACATACACAGCACATGGATAAAATGTGCCACATAAAAAATAAAACACACACGCACTCAAACATGTTTTCGTTGTGCCTTTCTTTGTTCGCCAAAACGCACGCCAGCGAAAACGTCATGGAAAATAAAATGACACTCACCTCAAAGAAGGTGGACATCCCTGTAATAGCAGATCTTCTTGATGTCCTTACCCGGCTCACTTTGCCGATAAAGGCATTTTTTGCCATATCGGCAACGCTCAGCGAAATGAAGCATTTCTCGAGGTTGTCCACAACGGCACGGTAACCGTCTCCGCAAACAACGAACGTGACTTTTTGTGCACCCCGCATTTCAAATGACTCTTCACGGTTTTACTGAACCACATCCGTTTCACACCTGCCGCACAGTTCAAAGAGGCATAGAGGCTGCACACAGGAAACGTTTAAAACCCGGTAGCACAGCACAAGCAACAAACCCCATCGCACAACTTGCACGCGTCATATTGACGACGAATGACCCCGAAATGGGCTTGTCTTGGCCGCTTGTCGTTAACCGACTCTCCTGAAGTTACAATGAAAAAAAATCTCGTAGCTGGCGAGAAAGAGAAAACTCGTTGATACAATTTCAAATTCATAAATTCACGTTTTTTGCGCGCATAAAAAAGCTTGCAGTAAGTTTGATTGGTCTCAATAGTTTTTTTTTCACGCAACCAAAAATTTGTATTTTAACTTCCGTAGTGCAGCTGTCAGGTAGTCTTGACTTGTGGCTCGTAAACATCCGGTCGCACAAAAATTCAAATGGCAATTAAGCATTCTGCAATGACCCCGTTGATTCTCATCGACGCAATAACAAACTGGACCTTCCTACAGCGGAGAGCATGTGAAAAGAAGCTTTTTTGAACTTCACTAAGCTTTTCAGCAGATTATTGTTCAGCAGCATGCCGTGACGGCATACGTTAACTGGCGTACGTAAGCATACATATTCGCCAAAAGAACGCGACCAGTACACCCAACTTCGAGGAGACCAACAAAAAAACACATCAAAGATAAAATTCATCCGTGTAATTCTAAATTAACGACGAAAGCATAAAGCGCAGATCTGCGAGATGTTGACTATCTTTTGTTCAATACACAGGGTAATGGTAGAGATATTCTCGTCTAGGCCCCGTAATTAGTCTGTGGTGTTTAAAATTTTTTCACGAGCCGTAAGTGTTACATAGATATGTATTCAGCTGACCTTACTGTATCTGTAAGCATTAATATATTCTTTATCTTGTATATGCATATGCCAGAATTCAGCGTAAGTAATAGTGTAAAAACAGCTGAGCTGTGGAGAAGAATTGTCTTTGGCTAAGTTGCAAATTATGCGTAAAGCTCTGTTTTGAATAACGTGGAGCTTCTTTATAGTGCTGCTAGTAGGAAAAACAATTAAAACGTGAGACAGCTTAACGCACGAGACTGGCCTGCACATCCCTCAGCAACGTTTATGGTAACCAAACACCTAGAGTTTTACATGGCTGGCACAATTTTTATGTTTCCAGAGCTGCAAGTCAGTGATTCTTGTCATAGCACATGATTTACCCCGTGGCCAAAAAGTGATCCGTCTCGTATTAGCCACAACAATTTCTAGTGCACTTTTTTCCAGTCACGCTCCATTTTTACTAACCAAACGTTCTACGAAGATTACGATATTACTTCACGCAAATACTACGCGCAGCTTCTTGTTGAAGCAATGCTAACTGCAGCCACATGCACTCCGCAGTTGTAGAAACATAACATTATTTCGCTGCATGTTGCCACTAAAACTGCCAGTGCTCAAGCTTCACGCACACCACTATGTGCGTTCAAGGAGCCGCGAACTACGCGGAACGCCTACAGCCACTTTACGACAATCAAAGCCTGCCGCACTGCATGCGCACAAACTTCACCCATAAGGAACGAAAGCGAGGGGTGGGGAGACAGCCTGCGTGACTGAGGAAGAAAACGAGGCTGCAGTCGCTCTTGATATCTACAGACTCCGCGCTTACTCTCTCGTGTTTGATCTATCGGTTACGCCTTAAACGCAGACAGCGAAGCCGCATGACACAGGAGCACACGCCTTGAGATCAGCTCTCACACACAACTGTATTATCGGTGCCATAAGTGCATAGTCATCGGCAGGATTCTCTCTTGAGGGGTGCAAATAGCTGGTGTAGGGCGAAAGCACTGCCATAGCTTGGGTGGGTGCAAGTGCTAGTGAGGCTTGCGGGGGATAACTACCCTATTTTTTCCCCTTACTGAAGCCCATGCATAAATGTGCAAAACAAAATGAGTAATAGATACTGACAATCTTGTTAATAAGAAGTTAAACAAGAAACAACCCAGTATGCTTCTCTATGTGACTCCAAGCTGGCGTAGGATCCATTGTTTCTCATGAGTGCTAATCAATATTAACATGCTGATGTCGAAGCGACGCACAAGAATTCACAAGTTATAAGACTCGATTGCCATCATAATACGGAAATACAAGCTTAACAGAAATTATTTCTTGGTTTTGTTTTATAGGTGTAAGACTTCCTTAAAGTAAATAAAGAGGGCTAACACAAGACACTTCGCTTCAATTCTTTGAAGAATGAATTCTCTCTGCAGTTACACTACATTAACGTTTATTTTAAACCATGCTTTCATGGCACTGCAAGATTACGTTCCTCAATAAAATGAGAGAGATGTCTTCAAATGACGTATTCTAGGCCTTTAAAGAAAACTCAAAACGGGTAAGCAGAAAATGCACAAGTTTGTGTCACACAATTACTCAGATAACACATTTCAAACAATGCACGTTCATGCACCACATCATTCGAACTGAACAGCTAATGGTCACAATACTCTTGACTTGGAAACAAGAGGGGCTCAAGTTGTTGTTTTGAGCTTCCATGCATTGCAATAAATGGTTTATCAGTGTGTTTGGTGGCACAAGCTTTCTTCTTCTTGATACTTGGCTGGGCTATCTCAGAGAGGCGCACAATAGCAAATAATTCTCCACGCTTTGTTTTGTGCACTTCCATCTGAACCATTAAAAACGGCTTGTTGCACGTTTTCGTGTACAGCATCATCCCCATTGGATAGCTATTTGTAACGATACTCATGTCACAGCGCATCTTGTGCACAAAGCAAAGCGTGCAGCATTACTTGCTATTGTGCACCTTCTCTGTGTTAGCACAGCCACGTATCAGGAACAAGAAAGTTTGTGCCACTAAACACTCTTTTCAACTATTTTAAGCAATAAGTGGAAGCTCAAAACAACAACTTGAGCCACTCTTGTTTGCAAGAAGTAAGTACCATGACCATTAGCGGTTCAGTTGGAATGATGCGGTACATGAATCCGTACAACAAGCTGTTTTCAAGGGTTCAGATAGAAGCACACAAAACAAAGTGTGGTAAATTATTTCCTTTTGTTCACCTTCTCAGTGATAAACACAGCCAAGTATCAAAGGCAAGACTACTTGTGCCACAATAACATTCTCATCAACCATTTAAAGCAATACGTGGAAACTCAAAATGAAAAATTGAGCCCCTTCTGTTTGCAAGATGTGAGTACCGTTGCAAATAGCTGTCCAATCGGCATGATGCTGTACATGCAAGCATACAACAAGCCATTTTGAAAGGTTCAGATACAAGCGCACAAAACCAAGCGTGGAGAATTATTTCTTCTTATCCACCTTTTGAGTGATAAACACTGCCAAGTATCACAGACAAGCATTCTTGTGCCACAAAAACATTCTCATCAACCATTTAAAGCAATACATGGAAATTCAAAATGAAAAAATGACCCCCTTTTGTTTGCAAGACATGAGTACCGTTGCAAATAGCTGTCCAATCAGCATGATGCTGTACATGCAAGCATACAACAAGCCGTTTTGAAAGGTTCAGATAGAAGCGCACAAAACAAAGCTTGGAGAATTATTTCCTCTTGTCCACCTTCTGAGTGATAAACACTGCCAAGTATCACAGACAAGAATTCTTGTGCCACAATAACATTCTAATCAACCATTCAAAGCAATACGTGGAAACTCAAAATGAAAAATTTAGCCCCTTTTGTTTGCAAGACATGAGTACCGTTGCAAATAGCTGTCAAATCAGCATGATGCTGTACATGCAAGCATACAATAAAGCCGTTTTGAAAAGTTCAGATGGAAGCGCACAAAACAAAGCGGGGAGAATAATTTCCTCTTGCCCACCTGTTGAGTGATAAACACAGCCAAGTATCACAGACAAGCATTCTTGGGCCACAAAAACACTCTCATGAACCATTTCAAGCGATACTTGGAAACTCAAAATGAAAAATTGAGCCCCTTTTGTTTGCAAGACATGAGTACAATTGAGAAAAGCTGTCCAATGGGCATGATGCTGTACATGCAAGCATACATCAAGCCGTTTCGAAAGGTTCAGTTGCAAGCGCACGAAACAAAGCATGGCGAAATATTTGCTAATGTACACCTTCTCTGTGACAGCCCAGCCAAGTATCAGGAAGAGGAAAGCTTGTGCCATTAAACACTCTTGTCAACCTTTTCAAGTAATGCTTGGAAGCTCAAAACAACAACTTGAGTCACTCTTGTTTGGAAGACATGAGTATCGTGACCATTAGCTGTTGAGTTGGAATGATGTGGTATATGAATGCGTACAACAAGAAGTTTTCAAAGGTTCAGATGAAAGCACACGAAACAAAGTCTTGAGAACTATTTGCTCCTATTTAGCTTTTAGCAGTAAACACAGCCAAGTAGATTTCACGTGCAAGCAGGCTTCTGCCACCCAAACACTTATTCAACTATTTAAAGTAATGTGTTGAAACTTAAACTGAATATTTGAATTAATTTTGTTATAAGACAGGAGCAGCATTAGAAATACTTAGTTGGCCAGTGGTGAAGATACTTTCATGCAGACGTACAATAAGCTGTTTTCAAAGGCTCAGATAGAAGCACACCAAACAAAATTTTGATAATTATTTGCTCTTATTCTGATTCTGAGGAATAAACACAGTCAAGTACTGTTCACAAGTGAGCAAGCTTGTGCAAAGCCAACCAAACTCTCAGATCGACCGTTTCGAGCAGTGAATGGAAAATTGATCTGAATATTGGATGCAGTTTTGTTTCAACAACACCAGTACTGCAAAACCTTTTTAATGTGTTTGTATGTAATTATTTTGTACTTGTACAGACTAAAGACTTCATCGATATCTTTCAGTGTGTGTGTTTAGACCAGAGAGTGCAATTGCTAGGTCATAACAGAGAGGCCTTGCCCCTCGACTGTGTCGTGTGCACTTTTTCCTCGAGGTCCAAGCTTCGTAGAGCTCATTCGCGCTCTTCCTTGGTAGTCCTGCATCGCCCCTTGTGCTTTGTGCTTTGGTGCAATGACAGAGCACGTGACCGAGGCTTAGTCCATCTCTCCTGAATATTGGACTAATTGTCTTTTATCTTCTTGTGTGTGTTCATATAATATAAAATTACTCACTCAGTATTTTCTGTTAGAGATTTCTCATAGAAAGACTATTCATTGCACAAGTACAACATTTAAAATGTTTTTTTTTTCATAATTTGAACAGCAATATTTGTGTAAATATAACACGTGTACAACTAAGGTGATCAAATGAAATAAAATACTTTGGTAATTATCTGATATACTTATCTGTTATACTTTTGCACATATTTGCATCTCATGATCTGAACTAGTTAAAATTGGTTATTTCTTGAGGTTGTGTACAGCCAACTAATGGAGCTGAAAAACTGAGTATTTTAGACCTTTCAACACAAAAAAAAAACAAAAATGTTATGCGTACCTAGGTAATTGGTCTAATAAGTTTACTGATGTACTACATTGACTATCAAGATTGACATTGAGCCCTATCAAGTCCTATGTATGGCCCACATTCAGCCCCATTAGCTCCTATATTGTGCTAGATGAGAGTCCTACATACCAAACCCATAATACCTATATAGCTCCTACATGCCCCTATATGTCCTGCCCAGTTCTCATTCAGCTCCTACATACCACCATATAGCTCCTGTATAAGACCCATTTACCCCCATTTGGTTCCTGTACAGCTCCTGTATTAGCTCCTGTAACCCCTGTATTGAAGCACACGGATCCTGTATGGAATTATATAGGTTTTTTCAGTAGGAAAGCATGCTAAAGAAATACGAAGAGCACGAGCTGACAAAAACGAAACAGGTATCGGTTGTTGCGGAGGCCCAAGAGAATTACTCGGACGATGAGGAAGTAAAGCAAATGCCACCACTGAGCTTGTCGTGCGCGTAGTTTTATACCTGATGTCAAACTATCGCCGACCCTTAGTGCCGAACAAGTTCAAAATGTGGAAGCCCTATTTCAGTGGTATGCTGACTTTTTTTTACTTATCAGGGAAGACAGCGTTTGTGGAGTGTTCGCTACGTCTAACCTCTATAAGCACGTGCAAGTTCAGTACCATATCCCTCTTGCCTTGCAAAAAAATGTCGAAAAGGAAGTAAAAAGATGCTGAAACTCGGTAATATTGAATTGTGTAAGTCACCGTACCATTCTCCCGTCAGCGTTGTAAAAAAGCCGGAAAACACGATACGGTTGTGCATAGACTTTCGGGTATTGAACAAGATCCTGATGCCTGGTTGCGAGCCGATACCGCGCAACGATGTAGTTCTTGCACTTGTGGAACAAAAGCAGTTTTTCTCCAAATCTCATTCCACCAAACGATACTGACAAGTACCAATGGATCCCCAGAGTTGTGAAAAAAAACTGCTTGCTCTGGCATGTCTGGACTCTATATTTTCATCTACATGCCGTTTGGGATTAAAAAAGCACTGGCAATATTCGCGCCCCTTATGAGATCTGTATTGGGTAGTGTTGACACGTTCACGATTATTTCGATGACATCATCATATCGACCGACACGTGGAAAAAACACGTCGACACCCTCAGACAAGTTTTTGAGTGAATTAGGCAAGCTCGCCTTACCATAAAACCAAGCAAATATGAATTCGAAGAATGGAGAATATTCTTGTGGGACATCAAATTGAGGAGAACGCAGTCCAACCACTTCTTAAAACACTCCACAAGATGCTGGCTCCGAAACGACCTACGAATGAGCAAGCAGTTCAGTCGGTTCTCGATTTGACCGGCCAATACAGAAAGTTTATCCCTAAATACGCCGAACTAACCAAGCCACTGACGGACCTCACAAGAAAGGGACAGAGCCACACTGTTTCCTGGGGCCCCACTCAAGAAAGAGCGTTTAAGGCCTTGAAGAAGCAGCTGAGTGACGCTCCCATCCTTTTCGCTCCTGACATCTAGACAGAGTTTGTGCTTCGTACGGATGCCTCCAACACAAGCCTGGGCGCAGTATTGCTTCAGCTGGGGAAGGATCAGGTGCTGCACCCAGTTGCTTACGGAAGTCGTAATTTATTGCTTCGAGAAACCCATTATTCAAGAATCAAACGGGAATGTCTTGCACTTATTTGCACTGCGCAAAAGTTCGCATCTATCTATGCGGCAAACCCTTTGTCATTCACTGCGATCTACCATCCATTACAGTATTTAAATACTGCCAAACACGTGAAAAACCGAGTGTTGCGGTGGAGTCTTCATGCAAGAGTCCTCTTTTTTGGCGCAATACATAGAGGGTTATCACAATGTTGGAGGCGAATACTTAAGCTGCGCGTAACTGCCGGTCAGTTATTGAATTTTTTATTGAAACCGCTAACCCTCATTTGTGAATCTAGTCACTCGTAGTCACTATATGAAATCATAGTTCTCTTTATAGTTGAATTGTACGCAGCATTTTGTAACGAGCCCGCTACTGTGTCCATGCGAACAATAAAGTCGGCATGCTGAACACTGCCCCTTGCTTCACCCCGCACCATTGTAGTAGAATAGTTGTAAACCATTTTCTCGAAAAAGGGGGTGATTTGATAATATGTGCCGTGGTTGTGAAAACGAAATTGAGACCTCGGTTGTGTGCCGTGTGGTGGTGGAGACGATGTGATTTACACTCGTATGTGGCGTCCGGAATCGATCACGAAGACGGCGACAGCTCGTCAGCCATGGCCTCGCCAGTTCGGGACCAATATTCTGCAGTGCGAGGTGCAGCATTAGAGCCAGGATTACCTCTCTGGGCATCTGGCCCATAGGTTCCAACCTGGTCACGTCGCTACCTTTCCACCAGCTGGGTGCTCGGCCTCCACTAGGTTAGAGACCCCGGACTGCTGACGTGGCGTTCGACCCGCTCTACCGCTAGACGACTGGTACAGAAGAGCAGGCACTGAGAATCTGAGCCTGCCTGTCTGTTCCTAAGCCAAGGTTTCTGAAACCTGGCCTTGCCCTGCTGGTCCAGGAAGACTGGCGTGGATCTTCGTGCCACACTGCTGCTGCCCACGGACACAACTACATACCACCGCAGCACGTCCGCCGTCGACTCCGGTCAGCCGGCCGTGGCGTCGAGCAAAACGAGTTGTTACCACTCGCACCAGCGCCGCATCAACAAAACTTTGCCACCGCAAGGTTCCGACGCAACTACAACGACAACCCAGGCAACAACGTCGCCGACCTGAACTGTAGGGCAGACGTTCTCTTTATTTGCATAGCTTACCCACGTGCATGTTAGCCCAAGTGTGTGTTCATGTACTGGTGCGAAGTGTGTGGAATATGTCTGTTACGTGTGTTTGTGTACTGGCGTACGATCGACCTCTCTATGGAGTGGTCCTGCCTCAGTATAACTGCACAGTGGTAAAAGACACAAGAATAAGCATTTGGGGATTTACAACGAAGCCTACAGAGGCCTTCGTTACTCGTGCATTTCGATACAAACGCCGAAACAGAAGGGCACACTGATTCAAGCAGCGTAGGACTCGGCACCGCCTTTGTGCAGAAGACTGTATATGTTATGCCAACTAGTCGCTGTTCAAGGCAGAAAGCAATGATTTCACAACAGAAAATGCGTGCCTTGCCATCATCTGGGTGACGTAAAAGTTTCATCCTCACCTCTATGACAGGCCCTTCAAAGTTGGGAGCGTCCACCCAACTTGTGTTGGCTAGCTAACTTGGACACTTCAGGTCACCTGCACGATGAAGCATGAGACTTATGATTATGATTATGATTAAGATTATGACCTTACCTGTAATTACAGGTAAGGCAGGAAACACTCCGACCCCAGCTGTCTGTCTTGAGACCACGCCAACCCAACGCCACCTGACGACCTAAATGTCGACTGCTTCTTGCGAACAATAACTACCGACGCTTCATTGAGCAACAACTGGTCGACCCGGAATTTAGAAGCCTAATTGAATGCCTCGAGGGCGCAACCTCCGTTGTTTCGAAGGTGTTCAGAGAGGTACTTACGTCCTAATTAGTTTATTTATTTATCATCTATTTACTATCACTGCCATTCTCGTGAGAGAATATAGCAGAAAGGACACATGAGAACGCATTTGTTTGCACGAAATCGTAATTGTTAAAATAACAGGAAAATCACATATTCGCAGTGTGAATGATTATGAGTGGGGCCAAGCGTCCGTTCACCCATTCGTGGTTCTTTCCATCAGATCGTTCTTGCATCCGTCCGTCCGCGTGACCATATGTGCGTCTGTCAGCGCGTCTATACGTCCGTCCATGCGTCCGTCCGTGAGTCCGTCTATTCATATGTCCGTTCTTTCGTGCGTCCATCCGTCCTTACGCCCATTCATCCGGCCATCCATCTGCTAGTCTGTCTGCCTGTCCGTCCGTGCGTCAATCCGTGCACTCATATAGTGACCAATCCAAGATGTTGTTGTTGTTTTTGTTGTTGTTGTTTCTCTTGCATTGGGGGTACTCTCCCACAGAGGGGGATTGGCCAACAACCGAACGGAAGGGTTTTTGGGTTAGTTGGTTTTGTATTTTAAAGTATCCGATGGAGTTTCACTAAGACACAAAAGAAATCGTAAACGTTGTATGAGAGTTTCCATAAGGAAAAAAAAGAAATCGTAAATGTTGTGTGAAAATGCGCTCAGGCAATCAGATAGTCTAAGAAGAAGAAATAACAGTATCGATAGACTAATAAGGTAATCTTTTTGTGTCCATTATGTGCGCACACACAGCAGAGCAAACCTTCCTGTGGCTATAAACTAATGTACCACCAGCTCCCGTCTCGCATCCTCTGTGACACTTACCCACTCCAGAGCGGGTATGTGCCACTGGTGGCTACCAACTACTAAATACATCGCAGGATGTACAGACCCACGCCCCAAAGAGCTTCGCCCCTTAAAGTAAAATTGAGAAATGACATACCGTTCTTACATTGTACAAAACCACAATAGAAAGAGACAATCAATCAATTTTAGTAACAACGCAAGCATAAAAGACAATGGAGCTGAAAGCAAATGGAAAAAGGAACGTTATAGATTTGTAACAAGACAAGGGGTCTTTTGACAAATCACTGTGAAAAGGCCTTCTCCAAAAGAAGAACTTTATGCCGCTTTGAGCTGGAGCAAGGTACCTTCTTGTGGTGCCTTCAGCGCTGTGGACAAAACTTCTCGAGGCCCTGCACGATAATCCTAGGGTACGACCTATTGATGTTACGCGCACTCTCGCAAGGATACAAGAAAGGTATTGTCGGCCATGCTGTACCGCCGACATCACCCGTTACATGAAGACATGCCGAGACTGTGAACGATGGAAGACACAATCCACAAGGCTAGCGTGCTTCCTTCAATAAACCCTTCCGGCGACCAATGCAGCAGATTGGAATGGACCTCTTGGGGCCACTTTCAAAGTCCACTTGCGGAAATTAGTGGATCATCGTAACTACTGACTACATCATCCACTACACCTAAACAAAAGCACTGCCCAAAGGCAGTGCTGTTGAGGGAGCCAAGCTGTTCATTGAGAGCACCGTCCTTCAACATGGCGCCCAAAAGGTTCTCATCACCGAAAGAGGTCCGGCGTTTACTGCTGACCTGACTCAGGCAATCCTGAGATACAGCCAGCAAGCCCCCCCTTGCAAATGCGTACCGCCCACAGATCAATTATCTGACCGAGCGTCTAAATAAGATCCTCGCCGACAAGCTGGCCTTGTATAGCGACGTCAAACAGAAGACGCATGACGTCATTCTACCGTTCGCAACCTTCGCATACAACATGGCCGTGCAGGAGAAGACGCAGATGACGCCAGACAAGTCGGTTATATAACTCTGAAAAGTTACTCCGAGGTCGGAGTAAAACGCTTTTCCTCTAGGAACCTTTGGAGTGATTTTTCCTCTTGATCTTCGGAGCAAAGTGTTTACTCAGGCTGACCAGAGCGATTGCGTGGCACATCCAAAGTATTTCTCCCTGACATTTTCTTCTGGTGAGCCGGAGTAATTGCGCGGTGCCGCGGGACCATAATTTACCGCTATTTTGCTACAGCTGGCCGTAGTGATTACGTGGAACCTCCGGAAATTTTTTCGTGGGTTTTTCACTTCCACTCCCCGGAGCTTTCGCTGAGCACATCTTGAGTATTTCACGAATGTCCCTACTTCGTCCGGGTGGAACTTCAGTGAGATGTATCACTACTTTTTTTAAGGGCTTGCTCCTCTGTTTATTTATTTTATGCTGATCGTGTCACGCGTTCGCTAAATGTATAAGTTCTCAATTCTTATGCAAGCACTGAAGAGTTACTGTGTATAAATTTTTTCTACGGAGCTCTAGCAGATAAAAATCAAGAAAATACTTCAGTTCTTATTCTTTCACTTATCTGAAATAAGCTGCCAATTCGGATAAATTACCAAGCATAAGGGATACAGGCATGTAAATCAAGAAGCAGGCGTGTAAAAATCCACCATAAACAAACGAGAAGAAGGCAGAAATCAACAGCACTCATCTTCGAAGCGCAGCGCTTGGAAATGAAGCCCACAATGCTGTAAAACGATGCACGACAAACGAAAGCATGGTCGCTGAGAAAAACAGTTTACCATCTCCGAAGGACCGTTCATCGGCTTCATTGATGACGCAAATGTTCAGCTGATTCCTTTGCCATCATTTAGCAAATATATTTGGCGCGTGAAAACTGGAAGTCATGCGAGAAGCACGAAATCCAAGGGCACTAAAGACACGGTTACTGTTTAATTCTGTACAGTCTGCGAGTACACGAGCATGAATAGCCTCGTAAACCAAGTGCACACACACGAAAACCTAGGACCACCATTCAATGTCAAGAAGTCAAGTCCTTGTACTCCGGTGTCAGGCAACCAATAACCCATAAAAACACATCTCAGTGAGGATAACAAAGTTGAGAACAGATGAAGTTTTCTCATATATTTTTAAACTGATAACCCTACTCTTGCTGAAACATTGAAAAACATTGTTTTTTTCTTGCTAAAATGGGCAAACTTTGGTACTCTAAAATACATCAGGAATGCCTCTCCCCATCATTTCGCTGTTTTAGCACAGATTACTGCTGATATTACCCTACTGAAAAAACCTATATAATTCCATACAGGATCCGTATGCTTCAATACAGGGGTTACAGGAGCTAATACAGGAGCTGTACAGGAACCAAATGGGGGTAAATGGGTCTTATACAGGAGCTATATGGTGGTATGTAGGAGCTGAATGGGACCTGGGCAGGACATATAGGGGTATGTAGGAGGTATATAGGCATTATGGGTTTGGTATGTAGGACTCTCATCTAGCACAATATAGGAGCTAAAGGTGCTGAATGGGGGCCATACATAGGACTTGATAGGGCTCAATGTCAATATTGATAGTCAATTGTAGTACACCAGTAAACTTATTAGACCAAATACCTAGGCACGCATAACATTTTTGTTTTTTTTGTGTGGAAAGGTCTAAAATACTCAGTTTTCCAGCTCCATTAGTTGGCTGTACACAACCTCAAGAAATAACCAATTTTAACTAGTCCATATCATGAGATGCAAATATGTGCAAAATATAACAGGTAAGTATATCAGATAATTACCAAAGTACTTTATTTCATTTGATCACCTTAGTTGTACACGTGTTATATTTGCACTAATATTGCTGTTCAATTTATGAAAAAAAAACAATATTTTATATGTTGTATTTGTGCAATGAATATAATCTTTCTATGAGAAATCTCTAACAGAAAATAGTGAGTGAGTAATTTTATATTATATGAACATACACAAGAAGATAAAAGACAATTATTCCTTATATTCAGGAAAGATAGACCAAGCCTCGCTCACGTGCTCTGTCATTGCACCAAGGCACAGAGCACAAGGGGCAATGCAGGACTAGCAAGCAAGAGTGCGAATAAGCTCTACGAAGCTTGGACCTCGAGGAAAAAGTGCACACGACACAGTCGAGGGGCAAGGCGTCTCTGGTATGACATAGCAATTGCACTCTCTGGTCTAAACACACACACTGAAAGATATCGATGAAGTCTTTAATCTGTACAAGTACAAAATAATTACATACAAACACATTAAAAAGGTTTTGCAGTACTGGTGTTGTTGAAACAAAACTGCATCCAATATTCAGATCAATTTTCCATGCACTGCTCGAAACGGTCGATCTGAGAGTTTGGTTGGCTTTGCACAAGCTTGTTCACTTGTGAACAGTACTTGACTGTGTTTATTCCTCAGTATCAGAATAAGAGCATATAATTATCAAAATTTCGTTTGGTGTGCTTCCATCTGAGCTTTTGAGAACAGCTTATTGTACGTCCGCATGAAAGTATCTTCACCACTGGCCAACTAAGTATTTCTAATGCTACTCCTGTCTTAAACAAAATTGATACAAATATTCAGTTTAACTTTCAACACATTACTTTAAATAGTTGAATGAGTGTTTTGGTGGCACAAGCTTGCTTGCTCGTGAAATGTACTTGGCTGTGTTTATTGCTCAAAAGCTAAATAGGAGCAATTAGTTCTCAAGATTTTGTTTCGTGTGCTTTCATCTGAACCTTTGAAAACTTCTTGTTGTACGCATTCATATACCACATCATTCCAACTCAAAAGCTAATGGTCACGATACTCATGTCTTCAAAACAAGAATGACTCAAGTTGTTGTTTTGAGCTTCCATGCATTACTTGAAAAGGTTGACAAGAGTGTTTAGTGGCACAAGCTTTCCTCTTCCTGATACTTGGCTGGGCTATCACAGAGAAGGTGTACATTAGCAAATATTTCTCCACGCTTTGTTTTGTGTGCTTCCAACTGAACCTTTCGAAACGGCTTGTTGTATGCTTGCATGTACAGCATCATCCCCATTTGTCAGCTATTTTTAACAGTACTCTTGTCTTGCAAATAAACGGGGCTCAATTTTTCAGTTTGAGTTTCCTTGTATTGCTTGAAATGGTTCATGAGAGTGTTTTTATGGCGCAAGAATGCTTGTCTGTGATACTTGGCTGTGTTTATCACTCAGAAGGTGGACAAAAGGAAATAATTCTCCACGCTTTCTATTGTGCGCTTCCA
The DNA here is from genome assembly GCA_013436015.1 of Rhipicephalus annulatus. Taxonomy (NCBI): domain Eukaryota; kingdom Metazoa; phylum Arthropoda; class Arachnida; order Ixodida; family Ixodidae; genus Rhipicephalus; species Rhipicephalus annulatus. The sequence goes on from WOVY01002402.1 coordinate 18,983, forward strand.
TCCGAACCTTTCAAAACGTCTTGTTATATGCTTGCATGTACAGCATCATGCCCATTGGACAGCTATTCGCAATGATACTCATGTCTTGCAAACAAAAGGGGCTCAATTTTTCATTTTGAGCTTCAAGGTATTGCTTGAAATGGTTCATGAGAGTGTTTTGGGGGCACAAGAATGCTTGTCTGTGATACTTGGCTGTGTTTATCACTCAGAAGGGAGACAAGAGGAAATAATTTTCCACACTTTGTTATATGCGCTTCCATCTGAACCTTTCAAAACGTCTTGTTGTATGCTTGCACGTACAGCATCATGCCCACTGGACAGCTATTTGCAAAGGTACTCATGTCTTGCAAACAAAAGGGGCTCAATTTTTCATTTTGAGTTTCCAGGTATTGCTTGAAATGGGTGATGAGAGTGTTTTTGTGGCACAAGAATTCTTGTCTGTGATACTTGGCTGTATTTATCACTCAGAAGGTGGACAAGAGGAAATAATTCTCCCCGCTTTGTTTTGTGCGCTTCCATCTGAACCTTTCAAAACGGCTTGTTGTATGCTTGCATGTGCAGCATCATGCTGATGGGACAGCTATTTGCAACGGTACTCATGTCTTGCAAACAAAAGGGGCTCAATTTTTCAATTTGAGTTTCCACGTATTGCTTTAAATGGTTGATCAGAATGCTATTGTGGCACAAGAAATCTTGTCTGTAATACTTGGCAGTGTTTATCACTCAGAAGGTGGACAAGAGGAAATAATTCTCCATGCTTTTTTTTGTGCGCTTCTATCTGAACCTTTCAAAATGGCTTGTTGTATGCTTGCATGTACGGCATCATGCTGATTGGACAGCTATTTGTAACGGTACTCATGTCTTGCAAACAAAAGGGGCTCAATTTTTCATTTTGAGTTTTCATGTATTGCTTTAAATGCTTGATAAGAATGTTATTGTGGCACAAGAATTCTTGTCTGTGATACTGGCAGTGTTTATCACTCAGAAGGTGGACAAGAGGAAATAATTCTTCACGTTTTGTTTTGTGCGCTTCTATCTGAACCTTTTAAAACGGCTTGTTGTATGCTTGCATGTACAGCATCATGCTGATTGGACAGCTATTTGCAACGGTGCTCATGTCTTGCAAACAAAAAGAGGCTCAATTTTTCTTTTTGAGTTTCCACGTATTGCTTTAAATGGTTGATGAGAATGTTATTGTGCACAAGAATTCTTGTCTGTGATACTTGGCAGTGTTTATCACTCAGAAAGTGGACAAGAGGAAATAATTCTCCACGCTTTGTTTTGTGTGCTTCTATCTGCACCTTTCAAAACGGCTTGTTGTATGCTTGCATGTACAGCATCATGCTGATTGGACACCTATTTGCAATGGTACTCATGTCTTGCAAACGAAAGGGGCTAAATTTTTTATTTTGAGTTTCCATGTATTGCTTTAAATGGTTGATTAGAATGTTATTGTGGCACAAGAATGCTTGTCTGTGATACTTGGCAGTGTTTATTACTCAGAAGGTGGACAATAGGAAATAATTCTCCACGCTTTGTTTTGTGCGCTTGTATCTGAACCTTTCAAAACGGCTTGTTGTATGCTTGCTTGTACAGCATCATGCCGATTGGACAGCTATTTGCAACGGTACTCATATCTTGCAAACAAAAGGGGCTCAATTTTTCATTTTGAGTTTCCACGTATTGCTTTAAATGGTTGATGAGAATGTTATTGTGGCACAAGTACTCTTGTCTGTGATACTTGGCTGTGTTTATCACTGAGAAGGTGGACAAGAGGAAATAACTTTCCACACTTTGTTTTGCGTGCTTCTATCTGAACCCTTGAAAACAGCTTGTTGTACGGATTCATGTACCGCATCATTCCAACTGAACAGCTAATGGTCACGGTAGTTACGTCTTGCAATCAAGAATGGCTCAAGTTGTTGTTTTGAGCTTCCACTCATTACTTAAATTAGTTGACAAGAGTGTTTAGTGGCACAAACTTTCTTGTTCCTGATACGTGGCTGTGCTATCACAGAGAAGGTGCACAATAGCAAATAATGCTCCACGCTTTGCTTTGTGCACAAGATGCTCATGCGCTGTGACATGTGTATCGTTACAAATAGCTATCCAATGGGGATGATGCTGTACACGAAAGCGTGCAACAAGCCGTTTTCAATGGTTCAGATGGAAGTGCACAAAACAAAGCGTGGAGACCTATATGCTATTGTGCGCCTTCTCTGAGATAGCCCAGCCAAGTATCAGGAAGAAGAAAGCTTGTGCCACCAAACACACTGATAAACCATTTAAAGCAGTGCACGGAAGCTTAAAACAACAACTTGAGCCCCTCTTGTTTGCAAGTCAAGAGTATTGTGACCATTAGCTGTTCAATTCGAATGATGTGGTGCATGAATGTGCATTGTTTGAAATGTGTTATCTGAGTAATTGCGTGACACAAACTTGTGCATTTCCTGCTTGCCTGTTTTGAGTTTTCTTTAAAGGCCTAGAAAACGTCATTTGAAGACATCTCTCTCATTTTATTGAGGAACGTAATCTTGCAGTGCCATGAAAGCATGGTTTAAAATAAACGTTCGTGTAGTGTAACTGCAGAGAGAATTCATTCTTCAAAGAATTGAAGAGAAGTGTCTAGTGTTAGCCCTCTTTATTTACTTTAAGGAAGTTTTACACTTATAAAACAAAACCAAGAAATACTTTCTGTTAAGCTTGTATTTCCGTATTATGATGGCAATCGAGTCTTATAACTTGTGAATTCACGTGCGTCGCTTCGACATCAGCATGTTAATATTGATTAGAACTCATGAGAAACACTGGATCCTACGCCAGCTAGGAGTCACATAGAGAAGCATACTGGGTTGTTTCTTGTTTAACTTATTATTAACAAGATTGTCAGTATCTATTACTCATTTTGTTTTGCACACTTATGCATGGGCGTCAGTAAGAGGAAAAAAATGGGGTAGTTGTCCCCCGCACTCCTTACTAGCACTTGCACCCACCCAAGCTACGGCAGTGCTTTCGCCCTACAACAGCCATTTGCACCCCTCAAGAGAGAATCCTGCCGATGACCATGCACTTATGGCACCGATAATACAGTCGTGTGTGAGAGCTGATCTCAAGGCGTGTGCTCCTGGGTCATGCGGCTTCGCTGTCTGCGTTGGAGGCGTAACCGATAGATCGAAGACGAGAGAGTAAGCGCGGAGTCTGTAGACATCAAGAGCGACTGCAGCCTCGTTTTCTTCCTCAGTCACGCAGGCTCTCTCCCCACCCCTCGCTTGCGTTCCTTATGGGTGAAGTTTGTGCGCATGCAGTGCGGCAGGCTTCGATTGTCGTAAAGTGGCTGTAGGCGTTCCGCGTAGTTCGCGGCTCCTTGAACGCACATAGTGGTGTGCGTGAAGCTTGAGCACTGGCAGTTTTAGTGGCAAGATGTAGCGAATAAATGTTATGTTTCTACAACTGCGGAGTGCATGTGGCTGCAGTTAGCATTGCTTCAACAAGAAGCTGCGCGTAGAGTTTGCGTTAAGTGATATCGTAATCTTCGTAGAATTATTGGTTAGTAAAAATGGAGCGTGACTGGAAAAAGTGCACTAGAAATTGTTGTGGCTAATACGAGAGGGATCACTTTTTGGCTACGGGGTAAAGCATGTGCTATGACAGGAATCACTGACTTGCAGCTCTAGAAACATAAAAATTGTGCCAGCCATGTAAAACCCTAGGTGTTTGGTTACCATAAAAGTTGCTGAGGGATGTGCAGGTCAGTCTCGTGCGTTAAGCTGTCTCACGTTTTAATTGTTCTTCCTACTAGCAGCACTTTAAAGAAGCTCCACGTTATTCAAAACAGAGCTTTACGCATAATTTACAACTTAGCCAAAGATAATTCTTCTCCACAGCTCAGCTGTTTTTACACTATTACTTACACTGAATTCCGGCATATGCATATACAAGATAAAGAATATATTAATGCTTACAGATACAGTAAGGTCAGCTGAACACTCATCTATGTAACACTTACGGCTCGTGAAAGAAATTCTTAACACCACACACTAATTACGGGGCCCAGACGAGAATATACCATCACCCTGTGTATTGAACAAAAATAGTCAACATCTCGCAGCACTGCGCTTTATGCTTTCGTCGTTAATCTAGAATAACACGGATGAATTTTATCTTTGATGTGTTTTTTTTATGTTGGTCTCCTCGAAGTTGGGTGTACTGGTCGCGTTCTTTTGGCGATTATGTATGCTTATGTACGCCAGTTAACGTATGCCGTCACGGCATGCTGCTGAACAATAATCCGCTGGAAAGCTTAGTGAAGTTCAAAAGAGCTTTTTTTTCACATGCTCTCCGCTGTAGGTAGGTCCAGTTTGTTACTGCGTCGATGAGAATCAACGGAATCATTGCAGAATGCTTAACTGCCATTTGCATTTTTGCGCGACCGGATGTTTACGAGCCATACATAAGTCAACACTACCTGACAGCCGAACTACGGAAGCCAAAATACAAGTTTTCGGTTGCGTGATAAAAAAAAACTATTGAGAACAATCAAACTTACTGCATGCTTTTTTGTGCGCGCGAAAAAACGTTAATTTATCAATTTGAAATTGTGTCAACGAGTTTTCTCTTTCTCGCCGGCTTCGAGTTTTTTTTTTTCAATTTAACTTCAGGAGAGTCGGTTAACGACAAGCGGCCAAGACAAGCCCATTTCGGAGTCATTCGTCGTCAATATGGCGCTTGCAAGTTGTGCGATGAGGTTTGTTGCTTGTCTTGTGCTACCAGATTTTAACGTTTCCTGTGTGCAGCCTCTATGCCTCTTCAAACTGTGCGGCAGGTGTGAGACAGATGTGGTTCTGTAAAGCCGTGAAGAGTCATTTGAAATGCGGGGTACACCAAAAGTCACGTTCGTCGTTTGCGGAGACTGTTACCGCGCCGTTGTGGACAACCTCAAGAAATGCTTCATTTCGCTGAGCGTTGCCGATATGGCAAAAAAGGCCTTTATAGGCAAAGTGAGCCGGGTAAGGACATCAAGAAGAGCTGCTATTACAGGGATGTCCACCTTCTTGGAGGTGAGTGTCATTTTATTTTCCATGACGTTTTCGCTGGCGTGCGTTTAGGCGAATAAAGGAAGGCACAACGAAAACATGTTTGAGTGCGTGTGTGTTTTATTTTTTTTATGTGGCACATTTTATCCGTGTGTTGTGTATGTTGGCATGCTGCACCTGATATCGGGTGCACGTGTCCCATGGGATCTTTCGATCGCAATCATGACCGATCTGGATTAAAATGTATTGTGTGCGGCTGCACAGTGACATAAGTTGTAGCTGGCACTGTTGATCAAAACCACATTCGGGTCGGCCCTGATGGGGCTGGAAATGTCCGGTGTGACACCGGTAGAGTTATTATTATATGAGCAAGTCGACGTCGCTTTTCCTGATGGCGAACCTGCACTACATTGCATTTATTTATTGTTCGCATGTAATAGTCAAATATTCTACGTTTTCATTTCTGTGTGGTTATTTAGAGTAGCCTGCTCTCCAACTTTATGTGTTCTCTGATTAAACGATTTTTACTGACCTCGTGCAGATGGAGAAAAAAAACGACTCGCCGTGCAACACAATCTTTTCTACCAGAGTGACTGTGAAAGGAACGTCAGAACGTGGAAGGTAAGTGTGGTTTAATAGTAAAACTGATTTTAACAACATATAAAAAATGCTAACTTCCAATGTCCTGGTTGCTTTGACAAGCCGCACGTCTATACAATAGTCGCTCATTCAAGTACATTTGTGCTAATTGGCTAGGCAAGGGTCACCTATTCTATGTTGCATTGTTTTTTTCAAGTTCTGTTCGGTCGTGAAGTAGTAACCAGAGCGAAAATGAAGACTGCTTCATTTGAAACGTTTAGGTACATATACCAGCTACATCTGTACATATTTGCCATTTTGACTCAGACATTTGTCAGTGTGTAGCACCAACTCATTAATTCATTTATTCACAATACTGCAGCCTAGCATAGCCCAAGCTGCAGTGGAATTACAAGAAAGGAGAATGGTACAGAAATAATTAATAACAATACTGGTACCACACGTAAATAGGTCAGTTTTGCCAGGATGATTCTTACAAAGAAAAAGAACAACACTAATAGTTAGCAACCACATTTTGACTTAGTAATGTAAGAGTCTCAGTGATTTTGTATTCAGCCCAACAAATGTTGATCAAGGGCTTCATCAGAACTGTCTGCTTTGCAACTTCCTTTACTCTCCGCATAGAAGTTCAGTAAGCGAGTCTGCATCAAGCAGCAGAGCGAAGAACAGGACTGGGTGAAAGCACAGGCCTCCTAGCCAGCATTTCATGTTAGCAAAAATATGGCAATCAGATATGGCTAAGTTAGGTCTGTATGGTGTTGGGCGACTGAACTTCCCGCTGCTTCCTCTGTGGCCCAATGTTGTCATGAAAAAAGAAAGGACAGTGTCTTATGACATCTCTCTTTGCTTATTCTTAATTGCACTCTGTAGACATTTGATAGTTAGACCTACAATACTGCAGTGAGGGTCATGCCATGTCCCATGAATAAGTGAGGCATAAACTGGCAAAGGCTCATGGGATGCATGCAGTCTGCACCAGCTACCATTTCAATGGCTCTCCGTGTGCTGCATCACTCCTTGAGTATTGGCGTTTATCCGTGTCACTCGCTTTCTTCGTGGTAACCCGACGCATATGCTGCAAATTTCTAGCACACAATAGCACGGCCGCACCTACGACTGACCACAAAAGAGAAGCATGTGCTGTGATTGCCAAATAATATTTTCATTTGAAGTGGCAAACGACCGACTGTATGTGCTATCACAATAATTTGTTTTCTTTTAAGTGGCGTGGCCTTGGTTGTCATGTCTTTCAACTAATTTTACACTTGCATAATAATGCACATCACGGACTAATGTGCTTATTTTTACGTGTTTGCTTCGGTGAGGGCGCTCAGCTGTTTTTGCATTTGCAATTGAAACACTCTGTTGCTGTCTCAGATTGTTGGATATACAGTATCTTATATCAACGTTCACCATGTGCAATGAGTATCATATGTTACTAAAACTACGTGTTCAGCAGTGACGGCCTGGTAAAATGTTCAATTGTTCATGAATGACATCGACTTTTATTTAGTAAAGTCGAGCTTCTTAGGCGTTTCGGCATTGCATCGTTTTGGTGAACAAGCTGGTCTAGGCGACGCTCACCTCACAGTCAGGCACCGTGTTTGTTAAGCCTTGTTACCTGTCCTGCTCGCATGTGCACCAGATCAGGTATGAATAAATTTACTACGGAAGGAATGCTTGGAGGAACAGTTGAAATCACTAGCAACACATTGTGTACCTGTTCTATAAATAGAATAGTGGAGCGCCCTTTCTTGTCTACATAGCATTACTGACTCATCAATTTTTCCAACTGGTGCGAAGTCGACGCCTTCTTAACCGCTACTAATTCTGTATACATCACTGCAATTGGTGCCATGGATTCCACGGTGTCACCCCTGGCATGATATCGTGCGGCTGTTGGCTGCACTGTCTTGCTATTTTCTGTATCAAGGTCAGAGCCAGCTGCACTTTGCATAGCGGCCGTGCATTTTAAAGCAAATGCCGTATGCTTGTCGTAGCTGTGTAGATAGTGATTGTGGTTGTGACAATCACAACTACACATTCAAACAACTATTGTACTTCAGTCTTGGCGCCTTAGATTCTCTTTCGACGTGCCAATATGTTGATGGCACGTAGTCAACCTGCCATGGATCTTTTCTTGGAGCGCCTGTACATTAAATACCGAATGTGTCAAACAAAACCATCCATGCAGGATTGTCGATAAGTATTACTCACCTTACGCTAGGCATCGAAAGGCTATACCACTCACCATATCTCTCCACAAAATCCACTTCAATTTTATATCTTTGTTCCAAGGAAATCTGAACATTTTTTCCCGTTTGGCAATATTTTCGACAGCTGCACAGCCGACTATGATTGCGCAAATGACTAGATTTCAACACAATAAAAGAAAAGCCCTGTCTATGTCTCCAAAATCGCGGCCAGCGAAACAGCGTGCCACGGATATCTTTAACTAGGAGCCGATACAGATGGCAAATCTCACGAGTATTTGTGGGTTTATGCCTCGCCTATTTTTATCAAGGAAACACCACCATTTATCTCCCCAAACACAGCAGCCATGCACTTCTTCTTGGAGAAGGTTCACTTGAATTTTTTGCGCTCATCGGAATGCTTCCACTGTTTGTATTGCACCTTCAGTTCTGGAGTATATCATGGTAGTGCCAGAAAAATGTCGAAATGGCACCCGTTTATCGTTTTGTTTTCATGACCAGTAAGCATTTTAGGAACTGACTGCACACAGTTTGCAGCACTAGATGCTCACTCTGTGTCCAACCATGGTATACCATCTGTGCTGTATTGAGCTGACTGCAATATTTTGGGAAATGAATTACTCAGCCCAAAAATTCTGACCCAATGATTTCTCCGAATTTTCTGATCCATTCAGTCAACAAAATTATTGTTTTAGACTTATTTCATTCCCAGTCAGTCTGCATTGTAAATATTGTGCATCGTGCTTCTCATTTCCTACACTATTGCAGTGCCTTGCTGTCATGTATTGAAAGTGGTGCTGTACACATTGCTCAATATTCGATGAATTTCAGCTGCACTGCACTGCTCAGCACCCTGAAATCGAAGTCTAGCACACACTTCACACTTATCCGAGGCATGCTTGGATAAGCAATTTTAATTGCTTTTTATTCGGGGGCCATTTTTACTGAAAAATATAGGCATTGTATTTTATGAGCTGAAATGTATCTCAGGAGTGTCAACATGCCAAAGCAAGCTTCTCAAGTTACACTCATGCTGACTGTATGTTTGTTACAATCATGAAGCAATTAATTTTGTAATGATTTGCATAAATTCATGTGGCTAAATTACTGCATAAACTTCAGTCTGCAAATGTGATGTACAATTATTGCATAGTTATAAATTAAGAAGCACATGCAGCTGTTGCGGTCAGCAACACAGCAGACAGTATGATATTCAAGTGAATATTCTTGGCGACCATGAAGTAATATATGACTTAGTAAGGTAGTTACTGCAACTCTAGTCTTGAGGTACGTGTTACTGGAAAGTACAGACTTCGTAGTATGTTTGTTTATTGAAAAATTCTCAGCAAGTGCTCCTGGAGAGTGAATGATAATTCAACAAGGTTCGAAGAGTAGGCCCTTGCTCAGTCATCGGTCAATATTTAACGTGGAAGTGAAAGAATCACTGAGAATAAAAAATGCACATCTGTGCGTCTACTTAAGCACTTTCTTGAATGCCCATGCATACACGGCTTTATTTCGCATTCACTCGGCAAATAGAAACAGTGTAGATGGTGGTAGAGGAGAAGAGGCTACCTATTTAGCACCTCTTGAAGAAAGTAGGGAGGTGCTTGCTCTGTTAGGAGTGCTTACTCTGGATTTTATGGCATTAAGAGCGTCTCTACTGAGTGGTAATATTTTAAGTTTATCTATACACTCCCAAGACCCCCCCACCCCACCCCACCCCTCCAAAAAAAGTCGCAGAAGGCAGCGTTTCAAGAAAGAAAAAGAGCCCTGTAGGATGGCTCTGGCAATTAGAAGCTTGTTTGATTGAGCCTCCTCCAGAAAGAGAAAATTTTTACAATGAAACGAGTGGATTGAGCAACAAATAGAGGCTTTGGAGGAAAGGCATAGCAGACTTCAGAACCCCTCTCAGCCATAGGTCGGCAAACTCCCTCACAAGCCGAGTCACTCAAACTCGGATTGGGCAAAAAATGAGAATCTGATTGAGCCACATGTGCAAATACATTTTGTGATTGAGTGAGCTTCACATTTTTTTTTGGGGTCGGCCTGTGCTTTCAACACACCTTCGACAATTTAAAGATAGAATTTTCGGTGAGCCTGTAGTTCGCGCTCTCATCTTTTTCATTCATCTATAGTTAGCACTGGCCCATCTGCCCTAAGTAGGTATGGCCGAAGCTAAAAGGAACATTTTACTTTACCCCTGTATGGTAATCAACAAAATTTTTGGTGTGTTTACGAAACAAATGTGAGTCCAGCTTCTTGTCCCCTCTCATTGTTTTCAGCATGACATGCTGAAAACATCTCGCCTAGTACCTAGTCTATTGGTGGCCATAATGCATTGATGTTGTATCTATTTATCACTTTCTTTAGCCCCTGAGCTATGTTGTGAATGTAAGGACTACCCATGACACACCCGTTACATGCTACGCTTCTCGCTTATTATGTTCACAGAAGTCAAACATAAATCTCTACCAACAAGCTCAGCTGTCCATCACTCCAAGTTGCAAATTTCTATAATGTAGTGAACATTCTTTTTCATGATTTCTTAATACCAATTATCTGTCACCCCTTAGGTTTCAGTCATATCCTCGAGGTCAGGCTCCTTCGGCACAAACACTGCAGCTGCTGCTACCACCACCGCGGCCTATATTTTACTTCAGCCATTGCTGTATCACAACCAGTATTACAACTTTTGAGCCGCTACCACAGTCCTTCCCAATGATGCCTCACCTTGACAGGGCTTCACATGCTTCCAAAGGAAGCTATCAGGCAAGTGTGTACTGTTAAGAAATTTAGCTTTCAATAGCATTGATGTTTTCAATGGGCAGATGAATTGACAAGTCTGCCAACTTCATGCTTCTTGAACAGGGTTGAAACTACGTGTGTCTGTCAGTGCAGGGAACCAAGTTTATGTGAATTTCAAATTAGCTTATTTTTATTTTATTTTACAATACTGCAGGCCCCTTCTCGGGCCCATGCAGGAATGGGTTGCAATTGAATACACAAAAATGTGAGGAAAATAATTAGAACTTATGTACAAAGCAATTAAGAGCAAGAAATATGCAAATTGTAATACAAGGTGTTAACATAAGTTCTGAATACTGTTTATAAATTTGACAGAAGAGGAGTTCACAATATCAGCGGGCAGCATATTCGATTGCTAAATGGTGTGCAGAACTAAATAGTATTTGTAAGGGTTCTGTTATTAATTTTGTGTATGAAGGAAGCAGGGCAAGCATAAATAGAAAAAAGTACTTTTTCATTGTTTACTAGATATGAAAGCAGATTCTTTTTCCACAATTTTCGTGTACTGTGCAATCCTGAGCAAGTGCTCCCACTATGGTTAAGGTGACGAGAATTCGAGGGGGGGGGTTCTTGCTCGGTCTTGCATCAAAAATCAAGATTGTGGTGAAAACGTCGCATGTGCTTCCAACGAAACTGCTACACTTTAATAAATATGCATGAATTCACTATGATTCTGCTACTTCGTTGCGCTTCTAAATAATGAAAGTGAAGGAAACTGCAGAAATGGCAGGAAGGTGGGGGGGGGGAGTGCTTGCTCAGTTGTTCATGCATGTTTTAAATATCTTGAAAGAGAGAGGATGGAACTCGCTTAGGTGGGGGCGCTTGCTTGAGATATTATAGTATTGTCCTCATCCTGCGCATCTTTTTTTAATCAACTGAAAAAAGCGACCTGAAAGCAAATGGCCCTTTTATATATGGTATATTTGTAGCTTATTTTCTTCATAATTGACGAAAAGCTTGAAGTTTAGCATTTTTTAGCGAAAAGAAAAAGCTGTCCAACTAGTAATGTTTACGCATTTACCGAAGTCAGACACAGTGAAATAGATAAGGTGGCACCGTAAAAAAAATAGGTCAGCACACAAAAAACTGAAATTTTCATTGCGTAAGTAGAGCTCCATCTTCTTGAAATGGCATTTTTCGTTATGTCAGTATTATAATTTTGAAATGGCAAAAGATGTCATGCTGATTGTTTGTGCACATACTCAAGCAACACATGGTGGTGTACTGAACTGAACTTGATCCTTTAGAATAACTTTCTTTGATCTAAAAAAAAGAGTGCAAAATGTCCAAAATCATGTACAGGAGCAAAAAAGGCAATTTTTAAAATAAAATAAACCATTCTTTGGTTCGGTCAATAGAAGACAAGGCTCTGAACAAATTAGTATAAACTTCTGGTTGCTATCATTATTACATGCTTAAAAAGGATGACAATAGGGTGAAAAATACGTGGAAGTCTGGGAGTTGCCGGTCTTCTCTAATCGACACAGTGCTCTGAAATAAGGCAGTGTTTACAAACACCCGCAGAGCTCTCTTATTCAATAATGGCAAAGTAGATACATGGCGCAGAAAAGTTATTGTTGCTACCCCTTAATTGGAGGCAGTAACTGAGACTCCAATGGCTGACTTAACAGCCCCCAAAATGCACTGCTAAAGCTTGAACAGTTTAACATCAGGTCCTTTTAGCAGGGCTGCAACGGCTGCGCCAATCGCGCCAATTTGATACAATTCCCGATTGTTGCACCGAGCTGCGCCAAACCCGTGAAATTGTTAAAATTGCACCACGCTGCGCCAAAATGCCCAGCCAGCCTCAATTTTTTTTCAGGTGTACTAATTGCGGTGAGCAATGCAGGCCATGTCGGCCACCTGCAGCTTTGCGCCATCAGTCAAAGCACGCAGACCCGAAGTGAAGTGCCTAGAATATACCTAAAGTAATCTAGCCACCCACCCTATGCTGGTGAGACGTGATCGACCAGATAAAGTGACAACACTGCATGCCTATCGGTCCGCTGACCACAACAGATGCGTATCCGCGGGATGGCAGAACTTTAAAACAAAAATGTGTTGGTGTAGCCGCCAACCCTTCGCGGAAAATGTAAGTTCTCTTGCCAGAAACGCGGCTATGGCTTATTAAGGCTCGAACAAGCTCGACGTGCTGCAAATGCCGGCGTTGATTACCTTAGCAGTGGCACATAACAAATTTTGGCTGGAAGCTGAGTCCTTGCCACGGTCTTGGCGATAGATATCTAGTACCGTCGCCGGGGCAATGGGCGTGCGCCGTTGTTACTTTATCTGGTCAAACTCGTCTTGCAAGGTAGCCGAAGCGGCACATAGCCCCATGCTGAAAAGGGTGGGTTGGAGGGGGGTGGTGAGTGGTTAGAAAATTTGTGGACATTGGTTTTAAAGCTGCTTGAGTCACCTTTGTCACGCTAGACCGGTGCCCGCGAAAAAGCGTGTTGAGATTTACAAGGGGCTGTTCGCGATACTGGGACACTTCACATTTTGCTCAGTTACTCATGCGTTTGTACACCGTTAAATTCTGAGTATCAGTATAATTACCGACGTATAAATAAGCTACTGGCAATCATTTGAAGCAGTGTGTGACAATTATGCTTCTCTACAGAAATAAACTAAATTGTGCGCCAATTTTTTTTACCACCTCTAGTTCTCGTTTTTACTAATCTTCCAAAATTCAAGCTCACAATATCGGCACATTGATATTGAAATTCTCAGAGTTTGTCAATTGATTTAACAGGTGCAGTAAACGCTAATATGGACTTTATAATTGGTTCCTTAGCGAGGTGGTTCAAAATACTACCTTCATTGAAATAGTAGTAAATACTATGCTCACACTACGTAATTTAGGTTATGTTGAATTGTTTCTACATGTTTTTTCTCTAAATGTAAGCCGCCTTTTTTATAGTGCTCCAAATTCTCTATATCATGATAAAAATGTATGTTCTTTTTTTCCATCACCAGCTCCGAACTAGGAATTTAGTGGTATTTCGGCTGTTGCGCCCCTGTTTTAGCACGCCAGCTAGTGCCAGTTGGCGTCCAAAGATAAAGTCTGAGCTCAGAATTTTGTTACAAGCATGAAGCAATGAAGAAAATAGGAGCAAACGAGAATGCTATACAAAGATTAGCACTTAACTCTTCAGATTCAATTTCACAAAACAAAACACTGGTTAAAGTCAATGTCAGTGCTGCTGAGAGTGAGTGGGTTTTTGTGCGGTCGTATAGTCTCAACGAATAGAAAGTGCTGAGAGCACACCACGTAAATAAGCCGTGTAGTGATATTTATCCAAATAGCACGCACCAGCACTCGTAACTGCGCCCTTTTGTTCAATGTAAGCAGCTGTTGAAAGTGCCCATATAATTGCCATTGCAATATTTTATTCTAAATGAATGGCTAGTTAAATCACTGGATAACTCAAATGGGTTTAACAATGATTGTGAAACAATCAAGTATTGCTCATCACAAGCATGAAACTCAGGCACTCCAGAATATTCAATCCTTCACGCAATGATTTCATCACCAGCCCGACTAGTCCCTCCATGTAAACTGCAGTATTGACCAGGTGCTCCCCTGCTGCAGTCGGTGAATACTTGTTACTCCTCAGTGTCATTGTGTGAGACTCTCTTTCAAAACACCTCCTCAGTGACTGCACAGCATCATCTATAAAATCTTCATCATAGACTGACTCACTGATGCCCTAATAAGGTGCTATTAGGAGCTGTTTGGTATGCAAAACATCACACTGCATTGTTTCAAATTTTTTCTGGCCAGTGTTTTTCTCGGCAGCGATGTAAGATGATCGATTGTAATACTTAATAATGTAACACTTCTCTGGACAACCGAAGAACTCTTCTATATCATAAGACATTGCCTTACCAACTGAACCACTTCTGCATTTACCCTGTCTCTGCGTGCTTATATTCAGCAGCACCCTGCATAGTTGAAAAAGAAACCTGTGAATCATTCACACTCACTCATAAAATATATTTTTTTCTTAGGCCTTACTAGTAGACTCAGACTCGCGGCTCAATGCAAGTCTGAGAAGTCTGGTGAGTCGACTTCCGAGCCCATTAAAATATGATGATCTTTTCCACACATGGTTTCAGTGCTCCGTAATAGCAATATGTTGCATAACTGGTGCTCCAGTTACAACCTTTCAATTTCAGACCTTTATATAGTGACTGCAACCCAGTAAGGTAATCTCTATTCAAAGAGATGGCGCCTCAGATATTTTATGAGAATGTCACGGGAAGAAATTCACAGGAGGGCATGTCAAGGAAGCGCGACTCACCCCCCTTCTTGTAGTTCTCGCCTCTCAGCTATAAATATTGAGTCGGTGCACAAATGCTTGTGCATTGAGATATGTGTGAGCTGTGAAATTTGAGAGCTCAAGGCGCAATTCCTTGTGGAGGGAGGCCGTTACACTGCCACGAGACACTGCAAGGTGCCAGCTGGAGCACCTATTATGCAATATATTGATTTTATGGAGCACTGAAACAATAGGTGAAAAACATAATCATATTTTAACGGACTCGTAAGTTGACTCACCAGCCCTCGTCATTGGTCACTAACAACACAAAAACCCTTCACTCTTGGGAGCACTCACATTTGCTTTAACCAGCGTTTTGTTTGGTAGAGTTACGTGAGATTGAATCCAAAAGATTTGATTGATTGATATGTGGGGTTTAACGTCCCAAAACCACCATATGATTATGAGAGACGCCGTAGTGGAGGGCTCCGGAAATTTAGACCACCTGGGGTTCTTTAACGTGTTGAATCCAAAAGAGGTAACTGATAATATCGATTCTCTATTGCTATAATTCTTGAACAAGGGTGCCAATAGTTGCCATTTGCACCCTGGTTTGAGGAATATTGACATGACTCATCAATGCATAGCAAAACAAAGGCAAAGCCTTGAATGAATAAGTTTCTTGCATGCTTTTCTCATAGCACTGTAGCGGCTTCCACATGACATTGTGTCCTGAGTTCTCAATTTTTTGGGGGGCGTTTGCACCAGCATTTGGTGTGAAGCATGCTGGCTATTGCGCGGTGGCTTCTTTCAGAGGAGGGTGCAGGAGCATGCATGCTTTAAATAAACTGCTATTGATAGCTCGTGTAGCAGCAAAGAGCTCATTTGGGGCTGTGCTTGGGCGCTTCTTTTTTAATGCTGTTTAAGTGCTCAATTGTGTCAGCTGTGATTCCATGCTTGTGTGGAATCACCTTATTATATGGCTGACTTATTTATCAGATTTTTTTGCTTTTCGGGGAGCAGCACCCAGTGGGAGGACTGTCGCTTAAAGTTCTGGCCCTCATAAATAACAAAGTAGGTAGCTGTGTTTTCTTTTGAAAATTTTTGTTTGCTGTTGATGCATTAATACTCATCTCTACCAGTTCCACGACATTCCTCGTGCAGCCTGAATATGTCATTTACACTCCTGCTGCTTGCACTTATCTTTTTATATCCATGTACTGTATTTGCTCACATAATAATTGCATTTTCTTCATTTTTGGATAATTTACTGATTTAAAGGTGTGGTTTGTACAGTCGGTAAAGTTTTGGTACAGGTCGACTAAATTTAAAACTGGAAGCTGGAATTGTGACGACTACGTTGTGCCATAACAAAACCATATCAGGTTGAAGAGTTCCTACCTTCATGTTACAGGCACATGTTCGCATTGACTTGTAATGAAGAAGCCCTGAAATGCCTTTCCAAGTAATCATCAAATGTCTTCATTAGAGAAACTTATTCATCCCAAATCGACTGTTGGAAAAAATTTTGCAACCTGCGAAGTACTAGCGGAGCTACAGGAATTCGTCACATGCTTTACGTGCTTTCTTTCACCTTTCGTTCGAGTGAGCTCACTCAAAGCCACGCAGGAGGGGATGACTGAGGGACAAGAAGCTATGCCTATTTATCAACGTGCGTTCTGAACTTGAGCTCTTTTATTTTTATTCCCCCCTCTTTTTTTCAAACGTGGGGCTTCTTAGTGTAATCACGAACAGGTGCACGGGCATGTGCCAGCCTCCGGTTTCGGTTGTAGACATTGCACTTGAAGCGCAGTCAGTTGAATTTGGAACCTTATTTGTTCAGGGGAAACAGCATTTTTCAGGTGACTGATAATAAATTATGAATGACAGGCTGTGTGTTGCCCTATTATGTCTGTCTCACATGCTCTTAGGTGCCTCGAGTACCCTCGGCAGCATTTTCTGACCATGCTCGAAAAGGGTTGCTGCGCCACTTAAATTGCTTCATGGAGAGTGTTATGTATACTATATTAAATTTGTAAAAGAAATGCCCATTTTAGCATGCTTAATTCCTGTATATATGCCATCTGCTACACTTTATAGGAACAATTTGAAAACAATTTAAGTGATGACAGTAGATGATCGAGGCCCTTAAATTGCTGCACATTAAATGTTACCATCAAGGCACTCGAAAAACAGGAGGAACAGGTCTCTCTGGTGCAAGTGTGCCCTTAATTTGCTATGCTTTATATGGTTTTGCCTGCTTCAACGTCATCAAAGTGCTTGAAGAACAAGAAGAATAATTCTCTGTGGCACGAGTGTGCGATAAAATGCTCAACTATTTCTGGTTTTCCCACTTCTCTTGAACTTCATTGTCATAGTATGTGTGCCAAAGTGAATTCTAATATTGAAGTGTGTGCAAATTGAATAATTTTCTGAAATTTTTCGAATACTTCTAGAATTTTTTTCAAATACTTCATGTGAAATTCTAGAAAAAAGTTGGAGAGGCTTCCAAAGTTTATTCTTATGAGATGAAAGTCTTCCTTTTGGTAAAATTGATAAGTGTTGGTAGGGTGGCGTTTCGTAGTTGCCTTATAAAGAAAAAGGCAATGCACAAATGAATTTATGCATGCTTGAATGTGTTTATATGCACGATTTCATGCAGCCGAAGAGTTGGTCAAATTTCAGGTCAAAACCACTATAAATAAGCCCTTGCCTCTGCCACACCTATCATCTCCTTGTTAAAATCAGCCTTTTCTAGAGTCAGTACATTTGTGACCGTAGCAGAGCCAGAAAGGCGGCTTTTACGCAATACGGGTGAGATGAGGTGAAACATATTAAAAATTTGGAGGGTCCATTTCAGTCACACATCGACCCTATTTTGTCTCTGGTAAGTTATAAAAGTACAAATAGCAAAATTTGCAGTACAAATTGAGCCGAATAGCAAACATTATTCAAAAGATATTCAAAAATATGAATATCTGTGTACCCCTACTTATTGTTTACTTCACATTTTCACCCCATTTTTCGTTCTCTGTAGAAAAGACATGTGCCCTTCTAAATGCTGTGCTAAGGCCACAGATCACAACTCATGCACGTGCCTAGAGCTCCACGCATATTCTTCTGTGAGACCTTCTATTTACCTGTTTGGATTCAAAATTGTGGAACCTCTTGGATCAATTTTCACTATTGAAACTTTATTCTTTGAAGTAGTTATGCTAGTAAGTTTTAAGTGTTAAAGCAATAATTTGAGAGTGAGTGTAACGATGTTAATTCACACACAAGAAAAAAGGATCACAGAGACATTTTTCCCCTGCAGGTTCATTTGAGAGGCAGAAGAAGGAGCAGTGGGCTTGGCTGCGGTCGTGATGCAAGGAGGCTACAAAGCTCCTGTGGAGTGTCCTTCAGCTTCAGGACAAGAGCCTCATAGTAGCCCCGTGTTGGAGTATTTGTGCATCAAGAGGATAAACAGGTGCCCCTGAACGGGGCCCTGATAGTGAGAAATTTGGAGGTTGTGGCTAGTGATTATTGCTTATAGAGGTACTGACGCAAATTTTTGTCTTGCAATATTAACATTGTTGACAGCCTATTATTCACAATGTGGCGGATTGCTTGCTGCAGCAGGGGACAGGTGGACGAGTGCTGTCTGTTTATTACAGACTAGTTTTATCTTGGCACAGCTCTGAGAACACGAGCCACGGAATGCAACAAATTCCAGCTAGTGTGCTAAATGGTACACTTAAAACGGGGCTTCCAGGTGTAAGCACTTGCACAGCAGGTCTATCAATAGTGAAAGTGGGTGGTGACAACCGACACAGTAATCAAGGCCCTGAGACAAACAGCTCCCGCTCGGCGCTTCTGGCTTAAGAGATGGCCCACCATGGCGTATTGTTCTTCTTCCTCCTTAGACACAGAATTCTGACGCACTTTCGTGCTGCCTGCGCTATGTGCTCACATTCTTTTGCTGCTACATACCCTATCGGAAAAAAACGAATGGTGGGCATGGTGGAAACCACCACCCACCATTATAGTGGATTAGTGTAGTGGGTGAATGGTGGGAAACGCCCACCATGGCGCATAGTGGGTATGGTGGGTGCTGCAGTGCCGGCAAAACTTGAGCACGAAATGACGTCATAATCACCGTGACGAGCTGCCATAAAAAATAAAAAAGAATTCTATAAAAACAGTATAAAAAACACCCGTCCCGTAAAAAAAACAAGGCGCCACGGAGGATCGAACGTGCAACCTGCGGATTCCCATTCGGAGACGCTAACCACTGCGCCACACCAACATGACGTTGTATGGGTGTTAAATACTTAGTTGGCATACAAACTTACGGTTCAACTTAAGTTATGTTTGTCGTGTACACAACATAGACAAAATCTACACCTGCTACTCAAAATTGCACATGTATTAAACACAAGCAACTGCGGCCTGTAACGATTGCCACTATGTTAACGGCACTAGTGCTATTTTTTTACAATTCACAACTTCAAGAAAAAAACCAAGTGGACTGGCGAGCAGCAACAGTTTACCGGCGGGGTCTGCCAAGTTTAATATCCGATTCGCGCTCGTTTTAAAGGGTGACTTCTGCTCACGCTTTATGACGCCTCTAGGCTCATTCCATAGATACGCCCGCGTAATTTATTTGATTGAGTATTGGGATGCTTTTCGCGCAATGTAGAGGGCGGTCGCGCCCGCGCAATGCTGTAGTTTTTTGCTAAAGCAACTTCATAACGGCTTGGCCAAAACGAATGCAGTGTGCCGGAAACATTACGCTTCATGTTGGTTCACCAAGCATACGAATTGCCACGTCTGAGTTCTCGTACAAAAGCTAGAGAAGTGCCGGCGAGTGCGACCGGCGGCTGTCGGTGAGAAGACACTTAATTACGTTCTCTGGGAGTGCTTTAATCGCGTCGCATCGATGTTTGTTGCTTCTTGAGCGGACACCATACACAATGAAAAATGCTTCATTTAGGTTCATGGATGCCATGGCTGCGCTGCATTGTCATACTTAATCGTCGAAATCGTGTATTCTGAAACCAGGAAGCACGGATAACACAATTGTAGGGGCTCGGTCGGTAGGCCTAACTTTGATGGAAATCATGGTGGTAGAACATGTAGTGTACTGATCCCAGATTGGTACACTATATAGATTGCCCGCCATTATAAGCCCACCCGTCATCTGCTTACTGCTTCCCAGCATTATCGCGATGGTGGGCAGAGCTTCTCAGCTTGGTACACCATGTGGCCCACCATAACAAGCAGCACCCATCATCTGCTTAGTGCTTCCCAGCATTATCGCAATGGTGGGAAGAGTTTCTCAACTTGGTACACCATGTAGCCCACCATAATAATCACCACCCACCATATGCTTAGGGCTACCCAGCATTATCGCAATGGTGGGCAGAGTGTCCCATTATTGCCCACTATCTAGCCTCTGCTTTCCACCATCATTTTCACTTTACCCATCATCTGTACACCATACCACCCAGTATGTCCCGGCATAACCACTATATTTTCCACTACGTCCCACCATAGCCATCATAATTTCCACCATGCCCACTATTATTTCCACCATGCCCACTATTATTTCCACTACGCCCACCATGTTTTCCAGTATCCACCATGGCAATTTTTCCGATAGGGTATGCAGCACAATGTCGTCGTAAAGTTGATCGTTCTCGTTTGGGTGCAAAGATTTTCTTGGGGCATCCTCACGTTCCACATGTTTGCATTAGGCATGGACACAGCAGTCACTGAATAATAGCCTGCTAGCACAAGTGTGTCCAAAAGGCAACAACGACTTGATGTCAATAATGTAGCTGTGCCAACTCGGAGCTCGGCAACAATGGTTGCACCTGGAAGTTGGGACTCAGCTTCAGGTCACTTTCAGTGATTCAATGATGCGAGATGCGGCATATAGCACTGGTTCAGGCACGCAAACTTTAATATTCATATAATTGGCTGTATGAGCTATAATTGTTCATCCAATTTGTAGATATACGCATGTTCAAGGGAATCAATGTCGCAGGCTATATTAGCCACAAAATTTTGTGTCAGTACTCTTTATGGTATTTTGCTTTATGTTTTAACTTACAGTTAAACAAATAAGTAAAGTATTTAGTAAGTGCTACATGTATTTGCCCAGTACTGTGCAAATGGTTTTGCAAAATTTGTGAATCAGCCAGCAGATATGCATGCACCTAGCAGGCTGAGAAAGATAAACATGCTCCCTTGCAAAATGTTTAATCATATAAATAAATTCGAGGGTGCAAAAATATTTGTCTTGTTTTTCTCAAATGTCCCGACACTACACTACATACAACACTTCCACCCCTTTAATATACTGCACTTTCAAAGCACCATTAAATTGTCCATTGGGGCATATTCATATTTTTTACACTCTATAAACTGGCATAGCCTTATTACAAAGCTTAGGCAAACATTACTTATGACCCTTACTACTTGCCCAAAGTAACCGGGGTTTTTCTGCTGAAGGACTTGTTTTTGGGCTAGTTTATGCTTGCTACTTTATGCGTGCGTACCGGCTTGAAGCCGGTACGCACCGATGATCTCACCAGAGAAGGATTGGCCACCCTGGTGCATTATCTGGCCACCCCCTCCCGTAGGCATTCGTCAATTAACTCACGGCCCTCAGTCCCCACCAGCTGCGGAGCAACTGACCACGGCGGCGGTCAGATCTGCAAAGCAGCAGAGGGTGCTAGGAATCTCTGGATACGGACAGGCCACCATTGGAACTTGAATTTAGCAACGTTTAACGTTAGAACGTTATCTAGTGAGGGAAGTCTAGCTGTATTATTCGAGGAGCTAGAAGGCATTAAATGGGATATAATAGGGCTGAGTGAGGTAAGGAGGACAGATGAGGCCTATACTGTGCTACAGAATGGGCACGTCATTTGCTATCGGGGCTTGGCAGACAGAAGAGAACTGGGAGTAGGGTTCCTAATTCACAGAAACATAGCTGGCAACATAGAGGATTACTATAGCAATAATGAAAGGGTGGTAGGCATTGTAATTAAACTGAATAAAAGATACAAAATGAAGGTAGTACAGGCTTACGCGCCTACATCCAGCCATGATGACGCTTCAGTTGAAAGCTTCTATGAAGACGTGGAATCGGCAATGAGTAAGGTGAAAACACAGTATACTATAGTAATGGGCGACTTTAATGCAAAGGTAGGGAAGAAGCAGGCTGGAGACCAGGCAGTAGGAGATTATGGCATCGGCACTAGAAACGCCAGAGGAGAGCTACTAGTAGAATTCGCAGAACGCAATAATCTGCGTATTTTGAATACCTTCTACCGAAAACGAGAAAACCGCAAGTGGACATGGAGGAGCCCTAATGGTGTAAATAAGAACGAAATAGACTTTATAATGACTGCACACCCAGGAGTCGTGCAGGATGTGGAAGTGGTTGGCAAGGTAAGATGCAGTGACCATAGAATGGTACGGGCTTGAATCCGCCTAGACTTGAAGAAGGAACGACAGAAACTGATACGCAAGAAGCAAATCAATGAGCTAGCACTGAGAGGGAAAGTACAGGAATTCAAAGTGTCACTGCAGAACAGGTACTCTGCTCTTAGCGAGGAAACCAACCTTAGCGTAGATACAATGAATGATAATCTGACGAGTATCATCACGGAGTGTGCAGTGGAAGTTGGAGGCAGGGTAGCTAGACAGGACACCGGCAAGCTTTCCCAGGAAACGAAGAACCTAATTAAGAAGCGTCAAATCATGAAAGTGTCAAGTACAACAGACAAAATAGAACTGGCAGAGCTTTCGAAGCTGATTAAAAGACGTAAAGTGTGCGATGTAAGAAGGTATAACGTGGAGAGAATTGAGCACGCTCTGAAAAACGGAGGAAGCGTCAAAGCAGTGAAGAGGAAACTTGGGATAGGCAAAAGGCGGATGTATGCACTAAGGGACAAAGAAGGCAAATTAACTACCAATATGGATAGGATAGTTAAAATAGCGGAGGAGTTTTACAGAGATCTGTACAGTAGCCGAGACAACCACGACCTTAATACTATAAGAACTAGCAGTAACCCAGACGACACCCCACCGGTAATGATAGAAGAAGTCAGAAAAGCTTTGGAGAGCATGCACAGAGGCAAAGCTGCTGGTGAGGATCAAGTAACATCAGATCTGCTGAAAGATGGAGGACAGATTGTGTTAGAAAAACTAGACACTCTATTTACGAGGTGTCTCCTGACGGAAAAGTACCAGAGTCTTGGAAGAACGCTAACATCATCTTAATACATAAGAAAGGAGATGACAAGGACTTGAAGAACTACAGGCCGATCAGCTTGCTCTCTGTAGTATACAAGCTATTTACAAAGGTAATTGCTAGCAGAGTAAAGAAAACATTAGAATTCAATCAACCAAAGGAACAAGCAGGATTTAGAACAGGCTACTCAACAATTGACCACATTCAACTATCAATCAGGTAATAGAAAAATGCTCAGAGTATAACCAACAACTATACATAGCCTTCATAGATTACGAGAAGGCGTTTGATTCAGTAGAAATATCAGCCGTCATGCAGACACTGCGGAATCAGGGCGTAGATGAAGTATATATAAACATTCTGGAAGAAATCTACAGGGGATCAACTGCTACCATAGTGCTTCATAAAGAAAGCAACAGATTACTAATCAAGAAAGGTGTAAGACAGGGGGACACAATCTCCCCAATGCTATTTACCGCGTGCTTACAGGAGGTTTTCAGAAACCTAGAATGGGAACAGTTAGGGATAAGAGTTAATGGAGAATACCTTAGTAACCTGTGCTTCGCCGATGACATTGCATTGCTGAGTAACTCAGGGGACGAATTGCAACTCATGATTACGGAATTAGACAAGGAGAGCAGAAAGGTGGGTCTTAAAATTAATCTGCAGAAAACGAAAGTAATGTACAACAACCTCGGAAAGGAGCAGCGCTTTGCGATAGGTAATAGTGCACTTGAAGTTGTAAAAGACTATGTCTACTTAGGGCAGGTAATAACCGCAGATCCTAACCACGAGATTGAAGTAACTAGAAGAATAAGAATGGGGTGGAGCACATTCGGCAGGCACTCTCAAATTATGACAAGTAGATTGCCACTGTCCCTCAAGAGGAAGGTATATAACAGCTGTATCTTGCCGATACTTAGCTACGGAGCAGAAACCTGGAGACTCACAAAGAGGGTTCAACTTAAATTGAGGACGACGCAGCGAGCAATGGAAAGAAAAATGGTATGTGTAACCTTAAGAGACAAGAAGAGAGCAGAGTGGATTAGGGGACAAATGGGAGTTAAGGATATCATAGCTGCAATAAAGAAGAGGAAATGGACATGGGCCGGGCATGTAGCACGTAGACAGAATAACCGCTGGTCATTAAGGGTCACCAACTGGATTCCCAGAGAAGGGAAGCGGGGTAGGGGGAGACAGAAGGTTAGGTGGGCAGATGAGATTAAGAAGTTTGCGGGTATAAACTGGCAACAGCAAACACAGGACCGGGTTAACTGGCGGAACATGGGAGAGGCCTTTGTCCTGCAGTGGACGTAGACAGGCTGATGATGATGATGATGATGATGATGATGATGATGATGATGATTGCTTAAAATTATATGGTGTGTGGTTTTGTGTGACTGTTCTCTCTTTTTGGCACTATATTACGATTTTCAGCAGGAACCGGAAAACTCCTCGAACCCCTATCATCTATATTACCCACGAACCCTAGAACTCCTGTACGGCCCATATACCCCTTATGCCCCATAAGCCGTGTATCCCCCTTATGGCCCGTAATCCCTGTATGCCCCATATGTCCCATAATCCCTGTATCACCTGTATGCAATAACATCGTATGATACGGGTCCTATCTGTATAGGATTTTTCAGTAGGGTATAAGCGCATTTTAGTTGGTGCTCATCACCATACCTCAAGCATTCGAGACCCTTAAAATTGGTATGTTTGCGGCCTGTCTTTAGAAAAAGTGCACCTTCATTTTTCTTTGCAAAATATACTTTGAGAGAAGTGGGCAACGTATTTGTTTTTTTTATTTGTGCTACCCACTCTGTTTTGACACTTGTCATAGTGAACATTTTTCAAAGTATAGGTACTGCAGAAGCATGTATTACTTCAAAACTAATAGCCTCAATCACAAAATAAGATTCATTACTACGTAACAAAATAAATTAGCAATAAAAGATACTAACATCATGCCATCGATACAACTGTATTGTTATCCTATTCTGGCAGAAATAAGGGAAGGTTGACCAGTGTATCCAACATACACATCCGCGCAAACCTCCGGAGGTCACGGAAGGTGACGCAAGTAAGGCGTCACGGCGTGCGCGCCGGCGTTCCGGAAATTCTCTTTCCGCCGTTCTGTTCACAGGCCAGCGTTGTTGCACTGTCTAGGTCAAAACTATTCTCGTATTCAAGCACTCTTCCTTAGAGAGAGATAGAAAGCAGTGTTTTATCAGAGAGATAGAGCTCACAAAGGCCAACATTTTTAGTTTTACCTGTTTGGTCGGGAAATTTTCACTGCTGTCGCCACTTCCCGTTCTAAAAAAATTTGCATTCATGGAGTTGGCAGCGGGATCGGTGGCAGTGAATGCAGTTAGAAGAAGAAGGCGCCTAAGTTCTGCAGCCCGGTAAGAAGCACGGTGCAGTGAAAGTGGGCAGGGGAACAATGGATAGGAAGAAGATTACAGATGTCTTTTTTTCTTCCCTAAAGAGTGAAAGCAGCAAAAAATGCAGCAGCGTGGCACTGCTCTCTCCCATGAAGAACACAGTGAATACTGCAAGTTTCTCGAGAAGGTGACCTCTGTTTTGTCTCTTTTCATACCACATTCCATTCGTTCTACAACGTTCGACCATGCTGTAAAATATTTTTTTTTCTTACCCCCTCTCTATGGAAACGTCAAGCGTTCCGCAACTCACTTTGCCAAGCGACAGTTTTACGTGTTTGCAGTCTTTTCACCTTCCTTGCCCTTGGTCTACTACGCTCATTTCTCCCTTTCTTTCTTGCCCTGATAGCACGACGATGCAAGAAACTATCTCAGTGCCACTTATACGATCAAAATAGTTTTTGACCAATTTAAGTGCGTGTTTGTACGAAACAGATCTCTCAAGCTTAATTTACTACATTTATAAAGAATTAACGCTGATTTCAGTTATTCGTGTTTCAGAAGTTCAACTTACACGATAGATCAAAATAATTTACACACAGTCTTAAACCTTGACCTGGCTTACGTTATTAGGGAAAGCGAACAAATAGTACCGTTTATGCTCACTGACAAGAAAAAAAGGTTTTTTAACCAGCAAGGTTTACAGTTATTCTTTTCTTATAGAATCAAACCACAACTGATATTTTTTATTATTGCATAATAAAGCAGCTCTGCAAACACTACAGGGTTGCGATTAAGATTACCGAAGTTAACAAAAAAGGCATGGATCAAACAACGTGTTAGCGCAATTTCCGTTGACTAATTTACATATATCTTGTGAAATTAGCCAATTATTGATAACCTGTACGGCCTGTTTGGTCTCAAACCAACATTAGGCACTCTCAGAACTACCTGAAAAGAATAGCACAGAAAGTTATAAAAGAGCTCACTCACCATTTCTTCGCTGCACTGGCGACCACCTGGTCGCTCAACACTCGTGAGATCACAGTATGTTGTTCGCTGTCAGGAACCATCACACGAATGCCGTTTGTACAGTTTCCTTCTGTCGATGATAACCTTCGTTCCTGCTTGTAGTCACTTGCCGCTTTCACAAAGGGGACACAACGATTTCCTTTTCTCGAGCATGGCGGAACGCTTTGCCCAATGTTCACTGCACCAGCTTGGCCGGCGCTATGATGGTTTGTAAAGAATGGCCTCCAAGGGGCAAGGCATGCTTACGTCACTCCTCGAACAGTCAATAAATGCTGCTAAGCGATGATCCAGAGAATTTAAAGGGCTTCTACTGGGGCAAAAGCGATGCACTGGAAGATTTCCGGAGCAACCACTGGAGCGTGATCAGCGGACTGGCCGAGTTTTCCTTCGGTTTTCTTCTTCCGGCACCCACCAGAGTTAAACGGTGGAAATAAAATGTATTTGGTCTGGTACAATCCTGTTTCAGTGAGGCCACTGGAGCAGAGTGGGCATATCATGTCCCGCTTCATTCCAGAGGGGTATTTTTTTGTTTACAGTGTATTGAGGGAACCCAGCAACGACCCTCGACACGAAAGGTCACTGAAGAAGAAAACCTCCCCTACTGAAACGTTCCGTATGAAATCTTACGGAAAATATATGGACTCCGTAACATTTCCTTATGCTACATACGGAAAATATATGGAGTTTTATGGAAATATACGGAAGTTGAATGGCATTTACGGAAAGCATCTTATGGAGTATAAGGAAGGATAAGGAAATTGTATGGCGTATACGGAAAGCTTTTTATGGAGTATACGGAAAGATAAGGAAAATGTATTGCATATATGGAAAGCTTTTTATGGAGTATATGGAAGGATAAGGAAAGATAAGGAAACTTATGGAGCATACGGAGAGTTCATGATGGCAGATATGAAAGGATAAGGAAAGTGTATGGAGTGTACAGAAGCTTTCATAAGGAAAATGCAGAATGTAAGGTCTTACGGAAATATACAGATTTTGTAAGGTGCTTACGAAAATGTGCAATAGTGTATGAAACGCATGTGGATTGTTGCAAAAATGTGGAAACTCTACAGTTGTTGTCACATTTTCAGCAGGAAATCCCAGCTCTATAAAGTTATAAATGAATGCACAGTGACATATATAGTACAAAAGAATAACGCAGGCTAGTCTGTGTTGTCAGTCACCGCTGTTCGCCTTTTTTGAGAATGAATACAACTTCTGCAGATGACCAGGTGCTAAAGTCTGTCACACGGAAAATGTGTCATTCACAAGGAATGACAATAACTGTCATTTTACTTGCATGCTGTCACACGAAAACAAATCAAGCAAAAAGCATAACTTCAAGGGCTCGTTTTTTGCTAGAAACAATAATAATGAGAACTAAATTCAATGTGAATGAACTTGTCAATATTAATGAAATTGTTCTCATTAACATTGGCAAAGAGAAATGTCATTTTAAAATATCGACCATGAGCTTAGCTCTCCTGAGCGCCGACAAAAGAAATGAAAATCTATGAAAACTAATTGCATGTAGCCTAAAAATAATTTTTTATTGATAGTATGTGCTCCTACAGTATAAATACAGCTACACACAACTTGCCACAGCTTCACGACAGAAACGAGGTAGGGGCAGAGGGAGTGGTCAGAAAAATAATTAAGTATGAGAGCACAACTGATATGTACGGACACATAATGGTGCTTATCATTGATGCCCGGATGGTCGTGTATAGAGCTGGGTCTTTTTGAGATTTTCAAAAGCCAAAAACTTTGTTTCAGACCACCATGCAGATTACGCTTTAATTGTAGTGCTACATAAAACACAACTTATGGGCCAGCTTTAATGAATAAGAAAATTATAGGTTAAACAAATGCTTTAAATTATATTATATCTTGGCTGCATGGACGCATACAAGCTATGTAAAGCGCAATGAAGTGAGGACGCATGAGCTTCTCTTGATGCTTCAGTTCTACATAGATGCTTCAGCTGTGCTGCAAAGAAATTTAACCAATATCTGCTTGTGCAACATTGTCCATTTGAAACTATCTATATGTATATATAAAATTCCTACTGCGAGTTAAGCTACGTAGCACTCCATAACTCTTCCTTTTATTAAGGGCAATTTTTCAAACAATCAACATTATTCATTTTCTGTCTTATGACTTCGTGCCCGCAATTCTTGGTTTGGCTCGATCACAATTGTGCAGCCCTTATTTTGGAGGAATCAAAAAACCTCAACCAAAATATATTTTGGAACTGCTTCTCGGTGATATTGCCTTCCCTCAACTGCCACAGCTTGAGATGAGTCATATACCAAGTCTCGCGCATACCTAGGGCCTAATACCTTCGAAGAAACTGGTGCGGCTGTGAACTGCTCAGTTTTTTTTCAAATAAATTTTTGGTTTGAGTTTTCTCACTTCTCGAGTCCCGTCACAATCAAGCAGACCCAATGTTCCCCTTAGTCCTTAATTTTGTTATTATATGAAATAAATAAACAAATTAATAATGAAAATAAAAATACTAATAACTGTTGCGCAAAAAACACACTCCCACATACGTACTTGAACGCAATATTGCTTTTACTTTGTTTTAGAACCTAAGGCATTAGAAAAGATAGCAGTACAATAAAAACGTTGAAAAAAAAAAACAAATAAAAAATTATACATGGCGGGATTCGAACCTGCGCCGCTGAGTTGTGCTCGCGTACGTGAACTGAGTGCGTTAGCTTGCTGAGCTATTCACGCTGATGGGAGTGCGCGAGTTTAAGTTATGTGTATAAATTTGCTTTTTACACGCTATGCGTTGGCATGTTTATGTACGATATGCGATCGTATCTATTGTTGTGTGCATATGTTTTGGGATTGTATATAGGTCACATGCTTTTAGCATGTCTTTCAACTATAGATTGCGGCCCCGCCACGGATGAAAACAAGTATTTTTACACCCACACACAAGCTTGAGCAGTTGAAGGTTGTTTCCGGGGGCTCTCTTGCGATTGAGTCGGCCACCACAGGGAATTAGAGTGATACGCCATTAATCCCTGCATCAAGCTGTATTCCACTTAGTAGCTCTATCGCTTGATGACAAATCGAGCACAAATCGATGACAAATGTCGCCACTATGCGAGGCATAGTGGCGACATCAGCTTATTGCGCCGGCCCGCTTGCTTCGATTTGCTCCAGAGCAAAGAAATGTCATACCTTGAAAGATTGTGTACTGCACTATGTCAAAATGTTACTGCTTTGTAGCCATCCTATGATTCATTGAGAATTGATAACTCTGATATCACTACTGTAGAGCTTTGCGTCGGCGACACGCACCGAACGTGAAACCGCACTACGTCTGTCGTAGAAGCTGTAGGAGGCTGTCGTCTGCTAGAACAAAAACAAAACAAAGACCTGCGAAAATATTCATAAGTTGTAAATTGTTTTTTGAATAACCGTTTATCACTTTTAAAGTCATTTTGCCAGATAACATACATTTTTTTAGTTTATAGCAGCGACAGATGTTTTTTTATTTTCTTTACACAGATATCTAAGTCAAATCCATTCACAGCTAAAGCCACAAGTTGTTTGTCTTCTTTGTTTCTGTGGGCATGCCGTTTGAATGCGTCTGTCATGTGTTCGCGCTGCTACACACGAGAGCACGAAATGTTAAATTTACGCAAGGAAGCGCCGTTCCTCGTTCGTGTGATGTGCTAAGATTGCGCCCTATTCCCGCGGTTGTTCGAGTGCGATCAAGTGCGAGTCGTCCAAGGAATCGGCGGGTTGGGCGGGGCGCTCGAAGGACTCCGAGGTGACGGCTGACGCCTGTGGTCACTTCCCTCAGGACAGTGTGAAAGAAACTAAAGGTAAGGGGGACACTTTTTTATGTAGACCAAGTATGCCACTCAGTGGAAGTGTGTGTTGCTGCACTCGAACGAGGCGTCGTGAAACGGCAACCTTACGCGCCTTTGCGAGTGCGGTTGCCGATTCGCTTTGAGAACGCTAACGCCAGCAGAGCCATGGCGCATCGGCGCGGCCTTACTGGAGCTAATTCGAGACAACTGCGGCAACATGCATGTGTATGGTGATCGATTTTTTTCATATGTGCAATGTAGTGGGGGAGACGAACACGGCGCTTGCTACGTTGTTGATTAAACGAAGCCTGCAGTGCCATTTGATGCAAAGCAGCATTTTGTTTACGTTCGCGGGCGATACAATTTGTAACTTGGCTCGATTCACCTAGCCAACCGCCTAAGTGGGTTGATTAGCATACGTTCAAGGTAGAGCGTTATTATGCCCCTAAACAGTGGCGTGTGCTTGTTGAAAGATATAATGTGTGTGCCTAGTGTAGAGAGAGAGAGAGGTGTTCGTGCAATCTGCATGTGTACCTGCAAGACGCCTTTGCTTGTAACTAATAATGTACCGGCCAGCACCTACATTGTACGCCTGACTTTGAAGAAAACTTGCATGCACAATGTGAGATTTTGTAATCTGCCAGAGTTGCTTTTTATAAAATAATACACTGCCAGCATGTTCAAAATATGTTTCGCTGCTGTGTGGCAGGGGTGCGGTTATCACGCTGTTGTGTAGTTGCTGATGCAAGCACTTATAGTTTTGATGCGTTAATATTTCTCATCTAACTCATCAGGTGTTTGGCTGTTTCAGCACAAACAAGGCAAAGAGAGACGGAAGACGGGTAATGACAGGACCAGTGCCGACTTTTCTTTGCAGGAGAATACCCATGTTGGTGTATTTATTGTGACAGCCTTTCTGTGTTGCTTTTTTGCCCAATTTATGCAACAACACAGTTGTCAGCAATATGAGAGAGAACACTGAAATTAGCTTTTAAAGATCATGGTGACTAAATGCCTAGTAACTCACAGCACAAAGTAACAACAAAAGACATCAGTATGATCAATGTGGATGAGTACAGTCTTGCATCTAAAAAATATATTGTGCAAAATGTTGCCTAAGTAAGAAACCTCTCTATGTTTGCAAATAGTGTGACGTCACTTCGAGCACCGTGCCAGCCATTCCCTCCCTCTGTGCAAGGGCTGGTTGGCAAGGAAGTTGTGACGTTCCTGATAGACCACTGAGATGTATGCGATTCTAAACCTGTAGCCTAATATATACGTAATCTTTTGTGCAGTTACATCGCTGCATCTGACACCTACAACTTATTTGCATATTTACATTGCTTCCTTAGAACCTAACACACAAACTTGTTTGCATTGTCACTTCATGAATATCGAGCGGTAAAGGTACTGAGTATATGTGAAACAAGAATCTCTGCTTATTACATGAAAAAATATGAGGCCTTCGATAAAACGAGTTATACCTTTATTGAGCTTGCGTACTCGTCGATTCATACATGTAGCTTCAGCAAATGGTATCTTCCAGCCGGGTGACCTAGCAATTTTTTTCTGCACACAGCGCAAACACCGAGATGTACCCACTCGCAGATGGTCGCGTCAAGTGCATATTTACCTTGACTAAAATGTCGAATGAAGTTTTTTCATCGACCGGTCCCTGCCATGAGTGCTAACGTCTTCGCAAACAAGACACATTGTTATTGACACTGCACACACCACACACAATATTCTCAGTCGAACCGATATTCTCATTACCTTTCAATGCACACTACATGCCGCAATCAACAGTGCACAATTTTGAAGACTATGCCGCTGTTGCTCGCACAGGCCACCACGTGTGTTCACTTCTTCAAGATAAACAGACAGCGTGGCAAATATTTTACCACACAGTTTACCACACAGCTGGATGTTTGCTGACACATACTACAGCTAATGTCGACATTCTAACGTGAAGTGTAAGCTCTGAAAAATTAAAACTTGCCCCAAACACCGCACGACTGTACCGGGCTGAGCGACCAGCGGGAGTGTTTTTCCAGCCACACCTTTTA